>OX457047.1:46064165-46242298 GCA_949752735.1 Lumbricus terrestris | reverse complement strand
TCCGCTTTTTAACATCATTCGGCTGATTCCAAGGTACTTACCTTTTTTCCATCATTGTCACCTTCCATTTTGAACTCCAGGGATCGGCATGAGCCAGTGCTTCATGTCTTTGGCATGTTTCTAGTTTTTTAACCTATCCTGCCCGCGCCTCGCTGTTTCCTTGGGGGGAGAGATTGGTTAGGTGACTAACCAAACCTGAACACTGATCCCTAGACCGGTATAAAGCTACACAGCGTACGCGCGTCTAGATTCATTTCAGCTTTGGCAGCCGACGAGTAAACAACTCTCTTTTTTAAGCGTTGCTCTCAGACCCGTTTCTTCCAGACAGAACACCAATTTAATATAACTTTACTGACTGACTTAGAGTAGGCAACTCCGCCACGGCAATAGGCCATTAACACATCCTGGCCTGTTGTCGTGCCAGTCCCAAGCCTGGTAGATAAGGAGGAGGGTTCCGCTTTTTAACATCATTCGGCTGATTCCAAGGTACTTACCTTTTTTCCATCATTGTCACCTTCCATTTTGAACTCCAGGGATCGGCATGAGCCAGTGCTTCATGTCTTTGGCATGTTTCTAGTTTTTTAACCTATCCTGCCCGCGCCTCGCTGTTTCCTTGGGGGGAGAGATTGGTTAGGTGACTAACCAAACCTGAACACTGATCCCTAGACCGGTATAAAGCTACACAGCGTACGCGCGTCTAGATTCATTTCAGCTTTGGCAGCCGACGAGTAAACAACTCTCTTTTTTAAGCGTTGCTCTCAGACCCGTTTCTTCCAGACAGAACACCAATTTAATATAACTTTACTGACTGACTTAGAGTAGGCAACTCCGCCACGGCAATAGGCCATTAACACATCCTGGCCTGTTGTCGTGCCAGTCCCAAGCCTGGTAGATAAGGAGGAGGGTTCCGCTTTTTAACATCATTCGGCTGATTCCAAGGTACTTACCTTTTTTCCATCATTGTCACCTTCCATTTTGAACTCCAGGGATCGGCATGAGCCAGTGCTTCATGTCTTTGGCATGTTTCTAGTTTTTTTAACCTATCCTGCCCGCGCCTCGCTGTTTCCTTGGGGGGAGAGATTGGTTAGGTGACTAACCAAACCTGAACACTGATCCCTAGACCGGTATAAAGCTACACAGCGTACGCGCGTCTAGATTCATTTCAGCTTTGGCAGCCGACGAGTAAACAACTCTCTTTTTTAAGCGTTGCTCTCAGACCCGTTTCTTCCAGACAGAACACCAATTTAATATAACTTTACTGACTGACTTAGAGTAGGCAACTCCGCCACGGCAATAGGCCATTAACACATCCTGGCCTGTTGTCGTGCCAGTCCCAAGCCTGGTAGATAAGGAGGAGGGTTCCGCTTTTTAACATCATTCGGCTGATTCCAAGGTACTTACCTTTTTTCCATCATTGTCACCTTCCATTTTGAACTCCAGGGATCGGCATGAGCCAGTGCTTCATGTCTTTGGCATGTTTCTAGTTTTTTAACCTATCCTGCCCGCGCCTCGCTGTTTCCTTGGGGGGAGAGATTGGTTAGGTGACTAACCAAACCTGAACACTGATCCCTAGACCGGTATAAAGCTACACAGCGTACGCGCGTCTAGATTCATTTCAGCTTTGGCAGCCGACGAGTAAACAACTCTCTTTTTTAAGCGTTGCTCTCAGACCCGTTTCTTCCAGACAGAACACCAATTTAATATAACTTTACTGACTGACTTAGAGTAGGCAACTCCGCCACGGCAATAGGCCATTAACACATCCTGGCCTGTTGTCGTGCCAGTCCCAAGCCTGGTAGATAAGGAGGAGGGTTCCGCTTTTTAACATCATTCGGCTGATTCCAAGGTACTTACCTTTTTTCCATCATTGTCACCTTCCATTTTGAACTCCAGGGATCGGCATGAGCCAGTGCTTCATGTCTTTGGCATGTTTCTAGTTTTTTAACCTATCCTGCCCGCGCCTCGCTGTTTCCTTGGGGGGAGAGATTGGTTAGGTGACTAACCAAACCTGAACACTGATCCCTAGACCGGTATAAAGCTACACAGCGTACGCGCGTCTAGATTCATTTCAGCTTTGGCAGCCGACGAGTAAACAACTCTCTTTTTTAAGCGTTGCTCTCAGACCCGTTTCTTCCAGACAGAACACCAATTTAATATAACTTTACTGACTGACTTAGAGTAGGCAACTCCGCCACGGCAATAGGCCATTAACACATCCTGGCCTGTTGTCGTGCCAGTCCCAAGCCTGGTAGATAAGGAGGAGGGTTCCGCTTTTTAACATCATTCGGCTGATTCCAAGGTACTTACCTTTTTTCCATCATTGTCACCTTCCATTTTGAACTCCAGGGATCGGCATGAGCCAGTGCTTCATGTCTTTGGCATGTTTCTAGTTTTTTAACCTATCCTGCCCGCGCCTCGCTGTTTCCTTGGGGGGAGAGATTGGTTAGGTGACTAACCAAACCTGAACACTGATCCCTAGACCGGTATAAAGCTACACAGCGTACGCGCGTCTAGATTCATTTCAGCTTTGGCAGCCGACGAGTAAACAACTCTCTTTTTTAAGCGTTGCTCTCAGACCCGTTTCTTCCAGACAGAACACCAATTTAATATAACTTTACTGACTGACTTAGAGTAGGCAACTCCGCCACGGCAATAGGCCATTAACACATCCTGGCCTGTTGTCGTGCCAGTCCCAAGCCTGGTAGATAAGGAGGAGGGTTCCGCTTTTTAACATCATTCGGCTGATTCCAAGGTACTTACCTTTTTTCCATCATTGTCACCTTCCATTTTGAACTCCAGGGATCGGCATGAGCCAGTGCTTCATGTCTTTGGCATGTTTCTAGTTTTTTAACCTATCCTGCCCGCGCCTCGCTGTTTCCTTGGGGGGAGAGATTGGTTAGGTGACTAACCAAACCTGAACACTGATCCCTAGACCGGTATAAAGCTACACAGCGTACGCGCGTCTAGATTCATTTCAGCTTTGGCAGCCGACGAGTAAACAACTCTCTTTTTTAAGCGTTGCTCTCAGACCCGTTTCTTCCAGACAGAACACCAATTTAATATAACTTTACTGACTGACTTAGAGTAGGCAACTCCGCCACGGCAATAGGCCATTAACACATCCTGGCCTGTTGTCGTGCCAGTCCCAAGCCTGGTAGATAAGGAGGAGGGTTCCGCTTTTTAACATCATTCGGCTGATTCCAAGGTACTTACCTTTTTTCCATCATTGTCACCTTCCATTTTGAACTCCAGGGATCGGCATGAGCCAGTGCTTCATGTCTTTGGCATGTTTCTAGTTTTTTAACCTATCCTGCCCGCGCCTCGCTGTTTCCTTGGGGGGAGAGATTGGTTAGGTGACTAACCAAACCTGAACACTGATCCCTAGACCGGTATAAAGCTACACAGCGTACGCGCGTCTAGATTCATTTCAGCTTTGGCAGCCGACGAGTAAACAACTCTCTTTTTTAAGCGTTGCTCTCAGACCCGTTTCTTCCAGACAGAACACCAATTTAATATAACTTTACTGACTGACTTAGAGTAGGCAACTCCGCCACGGCAATAGGCCATTAACACATCCTGGCCTGTTGTCGTGCCAGTCCCAAGCCTGGTAGATAAGGAGGAGGGTTCCGCTTTTTAACATCATTCGGCTGATTCCAAGGTACTTACCTTTTTTCCATCATTGTCACCTTCCATTTTGAACTCCAGGGATCGGCATGAGCCAGTGCTTCATGTCTTTGGCATGTTTCTAGTTTTTTAACCTATCCTGCCCGCGCCTCGCTGTTTCCTTGGGGGGAGAGATTGGTTAGGTGACTAACCAAACCTGAACACTGATCCCTAGACCGGTATAAAGCTACACAGCGTACGCGCGTCTAGATTCATTTCAGCTTTGGCAGCCGACGAGTAAACAACTCTCTTTTTTAAGCGTTGCTCTCAGACCCGTTTCTTCCAGACAGAACACCAATTTAATATAACTTTACTGACTGACTTAGAGTAGGCAACTCCGCCACGGCAATAGGCCATTAACACATCCTGGCCTGTTGTCGTGCCAGTCCCAAGCCTGGTAGATAAGGAGGAGGGTTCCGCTTTTTAACATCATTCGGCTGATTCCAAGGTACTTACCTTTTTTCCATCATTGTCACCTTCCATTTTGAACTCCAGGGATCGGCATGAGCCAGTGCTTCATGTCTTTGGCATGTTTCTAGTTTTTTAACCTATCCTGCCCGCGCCTCGCTGTTTCCTTGGGGGGAGAGATTGGTTAGGTGACTAACCAAACCTGAACACTGATCCCTAGACCGGTATAAAGCTACACAGCGTACGCGCGTCTAGATTCATTTCAGCTTTGGCAGCCGACGAGTAAACAACTCTCTTTTTTAAGCGTTGCTCTCAGACCCGTTTCTTCCAGACAGAACACCAATTTAATATAACTTTACTGACTGACTTAGAGTAGGCAACTCCGCCACGGCAATAGGCCATTAACACATCCTGGCCTGTTGTCGTGCCAGTCCCAAGCCTGGTAGATAAGGAGGAGGGTTCCGCTTTTTAACATCATTCGGCTGATTCCAAGGTACTTACCTTTTTTCCATCATTGTCACCTTCCATTTTGAACTCCAGGGATCGGCATGAGCCAGTGCTTCATGTCTTTGGCATGTTTCTAGTTTTTTAACCTATCCTGCCCGCGCCTCGCTGTTTCCTTGGGGGGAGAGATTGGTTAGGTGACTAACCAAACCTGAACACTGATCCCTAGACCGGTATAAAGCTACACAGCGTACGCGCGTCTAGATTCATTTCAGCTTTGGCAGCCGACGAGTAAACAACTCTCTTTTTTAAGCGTTGCTCTCAGACCCGTTTCTTCCAGACAGAACACCAATTTAATATAACTTTACTGACTGACTTAGAGTAGGCAACTCCGCCACGGCAATAGGCCATTAACACATCCTGGCCTGTTGTCGTGCCAGTCCCAAGCCTGGTAGATAAGGAGGAGGGTTCCGCTTTTTAACATCATTCGGCTGATTCCAAGGTACTTACCTTTTTTCCATCATTGTCACCTTCCATTTTGAACTCCAGGGATCGGCATGAGCCAGTGCTTCATGTCTTTGGCATGTTTCTAGTTTTTTAACCTATCCTGCCCGCGCCTCGCTGTTTCCTTGGGGGGAGAGATTGGTTAGGTGACTAACCAAACCTGAACACTGATCCCTAGACCGGTATAAAGCTACACAGCGTACGCGCGTCTAGATTCATTTCAGCTTTGGCAGCCGACGAGTAAACAACTCTCTTTTTTAAGCGTTGCTCTCAGACCCGTTTCTTCCAGACAGAACACCAATTTAATATAACTTTACTGACTGACTTAGAGTAGGCAACTCCGCCACGGCAATAGGCCATTAACACATCCTGGCCTGTTGTCGTGCCAGTCCCAAGCCTGGTAGATAAGGAGGAGGGTTCCGCTTTTTAACATCATTCGGCTGATTCCAAGGTACTTACCTTTTTTCCATCATTGTCACCTTCCATTTTGAACTCCAGGGATCGGCATGAGCCAGTGCTTCATGTCTTTGGCATGTTTCTAGTTTTTTAACCTATCCTGCCCGCGCCTCGCTGTTTCCTTGGGGGGAGAGATTGGTTAGGTGACTAACCAAACCTGAACACTGATCCCTAGACCGGTATAAAGCTACACAGCGTACGCGCGTCTAGATTCATTTCAGCTTTGGCAGCCGACGAGTAAACAACTCTCTTTTTTAAGCGTTGCTCTCAGACCCGTTTCTTCCAGACAGAACACCAATTTAATATAACTTTACTGACTGACTTAGAGTAGGCAACTCCGCCACGGCAATAGGCCATTAACACATCCTGGCCTGTTGTCGTGCCAGTCCCAAGCCTGGTAGATAAGGAGGAGGGTTCCGCTTTTTAACATCATTCGGCTGATTCCAAGGTACTTACCTTTTTTCCATCATTGTCACCTTCCATTTTGAACTCCAGGGATCGGCATGAGCCAGTGCTTCATGTCTTTGGCATGTTTCTAGTTTTTTAACCTATCCTGCCCGCGCCTCGCTGTTTCCTTGGGGGGAGAGATTGGTTAGGTGACTAACCAAACCTGAACACTGATCCCTAGACCGGTATAAAGCTACACAGCGTACGCGCGTCTAGATTCATTTCAGCTTTGGCAGCCGACGAGTAAACAACTCTCTTTTTTAAGCGTTGCTCTCAGACCCGTTTCTTCCAGACAGAACACCAATTTAATATAACTTTACTGACTGACTTAGAGTAGGCAACTCCGCCACGGCAATAGGCCATTAACACATCCTGGCCTGTTGTCGTGCCAGTCCCAAGCCTGGTAGATAAGGAGGAGGGTTCCGCTTTTTAACATCATTCGGCTGATTCCAAGGTACTTACCTTTTTTCCATCATTGTCACCTTCCATTTTGAACTCCAGGGATCGGCATGAGCCAGTGCTTCATGTCTTTGGCATGTTTCTAGTTTTTTAACCTATCCTGCCCGCGCCTCGCTGTTTCCTTGGGGGGAGAGATTGGTTAGGTGACTAACCAAACCTGAACACTGATCCCTAGACCGGTATAAAGCTACACAGCGTACGCGCGTCTAGATTCATTTCAGCTTTGGCAGCCGACGAGTAAACAACTCTCTTTTTTAAGCGTTGCTCTCAGACCCGTTTCTTCCAGACAGAACACCAATTTAATATAACTTTACTGACTGACTTAGAGTAGGCAACTCCGCCACGGCAATAGGCCATTAACACATCCTGGCCTGTTGTCGTGCCAGTCCCAAGCCTGGTAGATAAGGAGGAGGGTTCCGCTTTTTAACATCATTCGGCTGATTCCAAGGTACTTACCTTTTTTCCATCATTGTCACCTTCCATTTTGAACTCCAGGGATCGGCATGAGCCAGTGCTTCATGTCTTTGGCATGTTTCTAGTTTTTTAACCTATCCTGCCCGCGCCTCGCTGTTTCCTTGGGGGGAGAGATTGGTTAGGTGACTAACCAAACCTGAACACTGATCCCTAGACCGGTATAAAGCTACACAGCGTACGCGCGTCTAGATTCATTTCAGCTTTGGCAGCCGACGAGTAAACAACTCTCTTTTTTAAGCGTTGCTCTCAGACCCGTTTCTTCCAGACAGAACACCAATTTAATATAACTTTACTGACTGACTTAGAGTAGGCAACTCCGCCACGGCAATAGGCCATTAACACATCCTGGCCTGTTGTCGTGCCAGTCCCAAGCCTGGTAGATAAGGAGGAGGGTTCCGCTTTTTAACATCATTCGGCTGATTCCAAGGTACTTACCTTTTTTCCATCATTGTCACCTTCCATTTTGAACTCCAGGGATCGGCATGAGCCAGTGCTTCATGTCTTTGGCATGTTTCTAGTTTTTTAACCTATCCTGCCCGCGCCTCGCTGTTTCCTTGGGGGGAGAGATTGGTTAGGTGACTAACCAAACCTGAACACTGATCCCTAGACCGGTATAAAGCTACACAGCGTACGCGCGTCTAGATTCATTTCAGCTTTGGCAGCCGACGAGTAAACAACTCTCTTTTTTAAGCGTTGCTCTCAGACCCGTTTCTTCCAGACAGAACACCAATTTAATATAACTTTACTGACTGACTTAGAGTAGGCAACTCCGCCACGGCAATAGGCCATTAACACATCCTGGCCTGTTGTCGTGCCAGTCCCAAGCCTGGTAGATAAGGAGGAGGGTTCCGCTTTTTAACATCATTCGGCTGATTCCAAGGTACTTACCTTTTTTCCATCATTGTCACCTTCCATTTTGAACTCCAGGGATCGGCATGAGCCAGTGCTTCATGTCTTTGGCATGTTTCTAGTTTTTTAACCTATCCTGCCCGCGCCTCGCTGTTTCCTTGGGGGGAGAGATTGGTTAGGTGACTAACCAAACCTGAACACTGATCCCTAGACCGGTATAAAGCTACACAGCGTACGCGCGTCTAGATTCATTTCAGCTTTGGCAGCCGACGAGTAAACAACTCTCTTTTTTAAGCGTTGCTCTCAGACCCGTTTCTTCCAGACAGAACACCAATTTAATATAACTTTACTGACTGACTTAGAGTAGGCAACTCCGCCACGGCAATAGGCCATTAACACATCCTGGCCTGTTGTCGTGCCAGTCCCAAGCCTGGTAGATAAGGAGGAGGGTTCCGCTTTTTAACATCATTCGGCTGATTCCAAGGTACTTACCTTTTTTCCATCATTGTCACCTTCCATTTTGAACTCCAGGGATCGGCATGAGCCAGTGCTTCATGTCTTTGGCATGTTTCTAGTTTTTTAACCTATCCTGCCCGCGCCTCGCTGTTTCCTTGGGGGGAGAGATTGGTTAGGTGACTAACCAAACCTGAACACTGATCCCTAGACCGGTATAAAGCTACACAGCGTACGCGCGTCTAGATTCATTTCAGCTTTGGCAGCCGACGAGTAAACAACTCTCTTTTTTAAGCGTTGCTCTCAGACCCGTTTCTTCCAGACAGAACACCAATTTAATATAACTTTACTGACTGACTTAGAGTAGGCAACTCCGCCACGGCAATAGGCCATTAACACATCCTGGCCTGTTGTCGTGCCAGTCCCAAGCCTGGTAGATAAGGAGGAGGGTTCCGCTTTTTAACATCATTCGGCTGATTCCAAGGTACTTACCTTTTTTCCATCATTGTCACCTTCCATTTTGAACTCCAGGGATCGGCATGAGCCAGTGCTTCATGTCTTTGGCATGTTTCTAGTTTTTTAACCTATCCTGCCCGCGCCTCGCTGTTTCCTTGGGGGGAGAGATTGGTTAGGTGACTAACCAAACCTGAACACTGATCCCTAGACCGGTATAAAGCTACACAGCGTACGCGCGTCTAGATTCATTTCAGCTTTGGCAGCCGACGAGTAAACAACTCTCTTTTTTAAGCGTTGCTCTCAGACCCGTTTCTTCCAGACAGAACACCAATTTAATATAACTTTACTGACTGACTTAGAGTAGGCAACTCCGCCACGGCAATAGGCCATTAACACATCCTGGCCTGTTGTCGTGCCAGTCCCAAGCCTGGTAGATAAGGAGGAGGGTTCCGCTTTTTAACATCATTCGGCTGATTCCAAGGTACTTACCTTTTTTCCATCATTGTCACCTTCCATTTTGAACTCCAGGGATCGGCATGAGCCAGTGCTTCATGTCTTTGGCATGTTTCTAGTTTTTTAACCTATCCTGCCCGCGCCTCGCTGTTTCCTTGGGGGGAGAGATTGGTTAGGTGACTAACCAAACCTGAACACTGATCCCTAGACCGGTATAAAGCTACACAGCGTACGCGCGTCTAGATTCATTTCAGCTTTGGCAGCCGACGAGTAAACAACTCTCTTTTTTAAGCGTTGCTCTCAGACCCGTTTCTTCCAGACAGAACACCAATTTAATATAACTTTACTGACTGACTTAGAGTAGGCAACTCCGCCACGGCAATAGGCCATTAACACATCCTGGCCTGTTGTCGTGCCAGTCCCAAGCCTGGTAGATAAGGAGGAGGGTTCCGCTTTTTAACATCATTCGGCTGATTCCAAGGTACTTACCTTTTTTCCATCATTGTCACCTTCCATTTTGAACTCCAGGGATCGGCATGAGCCAGTGCTTCATGTCTTTGGCATGTTTCTAGTTTTTTAACCTATCCTGCCCGCGCCTCGCTGTTTCCTTGGGGGGAGAGATTGGTTAGGTGACTAACCAAACCTGAACACTGATCCCTAGACCGGTATAAAGCTACACAGCGTACGCGCGTCTAGATTCATTTCAGCTTTGGCAGCCGACGAGTAAACAACTCTCTTTTTTAAGCGTTGCTCTCAGACCCGTTTCTTCCAGACAGAACACCAATTTAATATAACTTTACTGACTGACTTAGAGTAGGCAACTCCGCCACGGCAATAGGCCATTAACACATCCTGGCCTGTTGTCGTGCCAGTCCCAAGCCTGGTAGATAAGGAGGAGGGTTCCGCTTTTTAACATCATTCGGCTGATTCCAAGGTACTTACCTTTTTTCCATCATTGTCACCTTCCATTTTGAACTCCAGGGATCGGCATGAGCCAGTGCTTCATGTCTTTGGCATGTTTCTAGTTTTTTAACCTATCCTGCCCGCGCCTCGCTGTTTCCTTGGGGGGAGAGATTGGTTAGGTGACTAACCAAACCTGAACACTGATCCCTAGACCGGTATAAAGCTACACAGCGTACGCGCGTCTAGATTCATTTCAGCTTTGGCAGCCGACGAGTAAACAACTCTCTTTTTTAAGCGTTGCTCTCAGACCCGTTTCTTCCAGACAGAACACCAATTTAATATAACTTTACTGACTGACTTAGAGTAGGCAACTCCGCCACGGCAATAGGCCATTAACACATCCTGGCCTGTTGTCGTGCCAGTCCCAAGCCTGGTAGATAAGGAGGAGGGTTCCGCTTTTTAACATCATTCGGCTGATTCCAAGGTACTTACCTTTTTTCCATCATTGTCACCTTCCATTTTGAACTCCAGGGATCGGCATGAGCCAGTGCTTCATGTCTTTGGCATGTTTCTAGTTTTTTAACCTATCCTGCCCGCGCCTCGCTGTTTCCTTGGGGGGAGAGATTGGTTAGGTGACTAACCAAACCTGAACACTGATCCCTAGACCGGTATAAAGCTACACAGCGTACGCGCGTCTAGATTCATTTCAGCTTTGGCAGCCGACGAGTAAACAACTCTCTTTTTTAAGCGTTGCTCTCAGACCCGTTTCTTCCAGACAGAACACCAATTTAATATAACTTTACTGACTGACTTAGAGTAGGCAACTCCGCCACGGCAATAGGCCATTAACACATCCTGGCCTGTTGTCGTGCCAGTCCCAAGCCTGGTAGATAAGGAGGAGGGTTCCGCTTTTTAACATCATTCGGCTGATTCCAAGGTACTTACCTTTTTTCCATCATTGTCACCTTCCATTTTGAACTCCAGGGATCGGCATGAGCCAGTGCTTCATGTCTTTGGCATGTTTCTAGTTTTTTAACCTATCCTGCCCGCGCCTCGCTGTTTCCTTGGGGGGAGAGATTGGTTAGGTGACTAACCAAACCTGAACACTGATCCCTAGACCGGTATAAAGCTACACAGCGTACGCGCGTCTAGATTCATTTCAGCTTTGGCAGCCGACGAGTAAACAACTCTCTTTTTTAAGCGTTGCTCTCAGACCCGTTTCTTCCAGACAGAACACCAATTTAATATAACTTTACTGACTGACTTAGAGTAGGCAACTCCGCCACGGCAATAGGCCATTAACACATCCTGGCCTGTTGTCGTGCCAGTCCCAAGCCTGGTAGATAAGGAGGAGGGTTCCGCTTTTTAACATCATTCGGCTGATTCCAAGGTACTTACCTTTTTTCCATCATTGTCACCTTCCATTTTGAACTCCAGGGATCGGCATGAGCCAGTGCTTCATGTCTTTGGCATGTTTCTAGTTTTTTAACCTATCCTGCCCGCGCCTCGCTGTTTCCTTGGGGGGAGAGATTGGTTAGGTGACTAACCAAACCTGAACACTGATCCCTAGACCGGTATAAAGCTACACAGCGTACGCGCGTCTAGATTCATTTCAGCTTTGGCAGCCGACGAGTAAACAACTCTCTTTTTTAAGCGTTGCTCTCAGACCCGTTTCTTCCAGACAGAACACCAATTTAATATAACTTTACTGACTGACTTAGAGTAGGCAACTCCGCCACGGCAATAGGCCATTAACACATCCTGGCCTGTTGTCGTGCCAGTCCCAAGCCTGGTAGATAAGGAGGAGGGTTCCGCTTTTTAACATCATTCGGCTGATTCCAAGGTACTTACCTTTTTTCCATCATTGTCACCTTCCATTTTGAACTCCAGGGATCGGCATGAGCCAGTGCTTCATGTCTTTGGCATGTTTCTAGTTTTTTAACCTATCCTGCCCGCGCCTCGCTGTTTCCTTGGGGGGAGAGATTGGTTAGGTGACTAACCAAACCTGAACACTGATCCCTAGACCGGTATAAAGCTACACAGCGTACGCGCGTCTAGATTCATTTCAGCTTTGGCAGCCGACGAGTAAACAACTCTCTTTTTTAAGCGTTGCTCTCAGACCCGTTTCTTCCAGACAGAACACCAATTTAATATAACTTTACTGACTGACTTAGAGTAGGCAACTCCGCCACGGCAATAGGCCATTAACACATCCTGGCCTGTTGTCGTGCCAGTCCCAAGCCTGGTAGATAAGGAGGAGGGTTCCGCTTTTTAACATCATTCGGCTGATTCCAAGGTACTTACCTTTTTTCCATCATTGTCACCTTCCATTTTGAACTCCAGGGATCGGCATGAGCCAGTGCTTCATGTCTTTGGCATGTTTCTAGTTTTTTAACCTATCCTGCCCGCGCCTCGCTGTTTCCTTGGGGGGAGAGATTGGTTAGGTGACTAACCAAACCTGAACACTGATCCCTAGACCGGTATAAAGCTACACAGCGTACGCGCGTCTAGATTCATTTCAGCTTTGGCAGCCGACGAGTAAACAACTCTCTTTTTTAAGCGTTGCTCTCAGACCCGTTTCTTCCAGACAGAACACCAATTTAATATAACTTTACTGACTGACTTAGAGTAGGCAACTCCGCCACGGCAATAGGCCATTAACACATCCTGGCCTGTTGTCGTGCCAGTCCCAAGCCTGGTAGATAAGGAGGAGGGTTCCGCTTTTTAACATCATTCGGCTGATTCCAAGGTACTTACCTTTTTTCCATCATTGTCACCTTCCATTTTGAACTCCAGGGATCGGCATGAGCCAGTGCTTCATGTCTTTGGCATGTTTCTAGTTTTTTAACCTATCCTGCCCGCGCCTCGCTGTTTCCTTGGGGGGAGAGATTGGTTAGGTGACTAACCAAACCTGAACACTGATCCCTAGACCGGTATAAAGCTACACAGCGTACGCGCGTCTAGATTCATTTCAGCTTTGGCAGCCGACGAGTAAACAACTCTCTTTTTTAAGCGTTGCTCTCAGACCCGTTTCTTCCAGACAGAACACCAATTTAATATAACTTTACTGACTGACTTAGAGTAGGCAACTCCGCCACGGCAATAGGCCATTAACACATCCTGGCCTGTTGTCGTGCCAGTCCCAAGCCTGGTAGATAAGGAGGAGGGTTCCGCTTTTTAACATCATTCGGCTGATTCCAAGGTACTTACCTTTTTTCCATCATTGTCACCTTCCATTTTGAACTCCAGGGATCGGCATGAGCCAGTGCTTCATGTCTTTGGCATGTTTCTAGTTTTTTAACCTATCCTGCCCGCGCCTCGCTGTTTCCTTGGGGGGAGAGATTGGTTAGGTGACTAACCAAACCTGAACACTGATCCCTAGACCGGTATAAAGCTACACAGCGTACGCGCGTCTAGATTCATTTCAGCTTTGGCAGCCGACGAGTAAACAACTCTCTTTTTTAAGCGTTGCTCTCAGACCCGTTTCTTCCAGACAGAACACCAATTTAATATAACTTTACTGACTGACTTAGAGTAGGCAACTCCGCCACGGCAATAGGCCATTAACACATCCTGGCCTGTTGTCGTGCCAGTCCCAAGCCTGGTAGATAAGGAGGAGGGTTCCGCTTTTTAACATCATTCGGCTGATTCCAAGGTACTTACCTTTTTTCCATCATTGTCACCTTCCATTTTGAACTCCAGGGATCGGCATGAGCCAGTGCTTCATGTCTTTGGCATGTTTCTAGTTTTTTAACCTAACCCTAACCCTAACCCTAACCCTAACCCTAACCCTAACCCTAACCCTAACCCTAACCCTAACCCTAACCCTAACCCTAACCCTAACCCTAACCCTAACCCTAACCCTAACCCTAACCCTAACCCTAACCCTAACCCTAACCCTAACCCTAACCCTAACCCTAACCCTAACCCTAACCCTAACCCTAACCCTAACCCTAACCCTAACCCTAACCCTAACCCTAACCCTAACCCTAACCCTAACCCTAACCCTAACCCAAGGAGGAGGGCTCCGCTTTTTAACATCATTCGGCTGACGGTACTTACCTTTTTCCATCATTGTCACCTTCCATTTTGAACTCCAGGGATCGGCATGAGCCAGTGCTTCATGTCTTTGACATGTTTCTTGTGTTTCTAACCTATCCTGCCCGCGCCTCGCTGTTTCCTTGGGGGGAGAGATTGGTTAGGTGACTAACCAAACCTGAACACTGATCCCTAGTCCGAGTATAAAGCTACACAGCGTACGCGGTCTGGATTCATTTCAGCTTTGGCAGCCGACGAGTAAACAACTCCCTTTTTTAAGCGTTGCTCTCAGACCCGTTTCTTCCAGACAGAACACCAATTTAGCATACACTTGACTGACTTAGAGTAACTCCGCCACGGCAATAGGCCATTAACCCATTCTGACCTGTTGTCGTGCCAGTCCCAAGCCTGGTAGACAAGGAGGAGGGCTCCGCTTTTTAACATCATTCGGCTGACGGTACTTACCTTTTTCCATCATTGTCACCTTCCATTTTGAACTCCAGGGATCGGCATGAGCCAGTGCTTCATGTCTTTGACATGTTTCTTGTGTTTCTAACCTATCCTGCCCGCGCCTCGCTGTTTCCTTGGGGGGAGAGATTGGTTAGGTGACTAACCAAACCTGAACACTGATCCCTAGTCCGAGTATAAAGCTACACAGCGTACGCGGTCTGGATTCATTTCAGCTTTGGCAGCCGACGAGTAAACAACTCCCTTTTTTAAGCGTTGCTCTCAGACCCGTTTCTTCCAGACAGAACACCAATTTAGCATACACTTGACTGACTTAGAGTAACTCCGCCACGGCAATAGGCCATTAACCCATTCTGACCTGTTGTCGTGCCAGTCCCAAGCCTGGTAGACAAGGAGGAGGGCTCCGCTTTTTAACATCATTCGGCTGACGGTACTTACCTTTTTCCATCATTGTCACCTTCCATTTTGAACTCCAGGGATCGGCATGAGCCAGTGCTTCATGTCTTTGACATGTTTCTTGTGTTTCTAACCTATCCTGCCCGCGCCTCGCTGTTTCCTTGGGGGGAGAGATTGGTTAGGTGACTAACCAAACCTGAACACTGATCCCTAGTCCGAGTATAAAGCTACACAGCGTACGCGGTCTGGATTCATTTCAGCTTTGGCAGCCGACGAGTAAACAACTCCCTTTTTTAAGCGTTGCTCTCAGACCCGTTTCTTCCAGACAGAACACCAATTTAGCATACACTTGACTGACTTAGAGTAACTCCGCCACGGCAATAGGCCATTAACCCATTCTGACCTGTTGTCGTGCCAGTCCCAAGCCTGGTAGACAAGGAGGAGGGCTCCGCTTTTTAACATCATTCGGCTGACGGTACTTACCTTTTTCCATCATTGTCACCTTCCATTTTGAACTCCAGGGATCGGCATGAGCCAGTGCTTCATGTCTTTGACATGTTTCTTGTGTTTCTAACCTATCCTGCCCGCGCCTCGCTGTTTCCTTGGGGGGAGAGATTGGTTAGGTGACTAACCAAACCTGAACACTGATCCCTAGTCCGAGTATAAAGCTACACAGCGTACGCGGTCTGGATTCATTTCAGCTTTGGCAGCCGACGAGTAAACAACTCCCTTTTTTAAGCGTTGCTCTCAGACCCGTTTCTTCCAGACAGAACACCAATTTAGCATACACTTGACTGACTTAGAGTAACTCCGCCACGGCAATAGGCCATTAACCCATTCTGACCTGTTGTCGTGCCAGTCCCAAGCCTGGTAGACAAGGAGGAGGGCTCCGCTTTTTAACATCATTCGGCTGACGGTACTTACCTTTTTCCATCATTGTCACCTTCCATTTTGAACTCCAGGGATCGGCATGAGCCAGTGCTTCATGTCTTTGACATGTTTCTTGTGTTTCTAACCTATCCTGCCCGCGCCTCGCTGTTTCCTTGGGGGGAGAGATTGGTTAGGTGACTAACCAAACCTGAACACTGATCCCTAGTCCGAGTATAAAGCTACACAGCGTACGCGGTCTGGATTCATTTCAGCTTTGGCAGCCGACGAGTAAACAACTCCCTTTTTTAAGCGTTGCTCTCAGACCCGTTTCTTCCAGACAGAACACCAATTTAGCATACACTTGACTGACTTAGAGTAACTCCGCCACGGCAATAGGCCATTAACCCATTCTGACCTGTTGTCGTGCCAGTCCCAAGCCTGGTAGACAAGGAGGAGGGCTCCGCTTTTTAACATCATTCGGCTGACGGTACTTACCTTTTTCCATCATTGTCACCTTCCATTTTGAACTCCAGGGATCGGCATGAGCCAGTGCTTCATGTCTTTGACATGTTTCTTGTGTTTCTAACCTATCCTGCCCGCGCCTCGCTGTTTCCTTGGGGGGAGAGATTGGTTAGGTGACTAACCAAACCTGAACACTGATCCCTAGTCCGAGTATAAAGCTACACAGCGTACGCGGTCTGGATTCATTTCAGCTTTGGCAGCCGACGAGTAAACAACTCCCTTTTTTAAGCGTTGCTCTCAGACCCGTTTCTTCCAGACAGAACACCAATTTAGCATACACTTGACTGACTTAGAGTAACTCCGCCACGGCAATAGGCCATTAACCCATTCTGACCTGTTGTCGTGCCAGTCCCAAGCCTGGTAGACAAGGAGGAGGGCTCCGCTTTTTAACATCATTCGGCTGACGGTACTTACCTTTTTCCATCATTGTCACCTTCCATTTTGAACTCCAGGGATCGGCATGAGCCAGTGCTTCATGTCTTTGACATGTTTCTTGTGTTTCTAACCTATCCTGCCCGCGCCTCGCTGTTTCCTTGGGGGGAGAGATTGGTTAGGTGACTAACCAAACCTGAACACTGATCCCTAGTCCGAGTATAAAGCTACACAGCGTACGCGGTCTGGATTCATTTCAGCTTTGGCAGCCGACGAGTAAACAACTCCCTTTTTTAAGCGTTGCTCTCAGACCCGTTTCTTCCAGACAGAACACCAATTTAGCATACACTTGACTGACTTAGAGTAACTCCGCCACGGCAATAGGCCATTAACCCATTCTGACCTGTTGTCGTGCCAGTCCCAAGCCTGGTAGACAAGGAGGAGGGCTCCGCTTTTTAACATCATTCGGCTGACGGTACTTACCTTTTTCCATCATTGTCACCTTCCATTTTGAACTCCAGGGATCGGCATGAGCCAGTGCTTCATGTCTTTGACATGTTTCTTGTGTTTCTAACCTATCCTGCCCGCGCCTCGCTGTTTCCTTGGGGGGAGAGATTGGTTAGGTGACTAACCAAACCTGAACACTGATCCCTAGTCCGAGTATAAAGCTACACAGCGTACGCGGTCTGGATTCATTTCAGCTTTGGCAGCCGACGAGTAAACAACTCCCTTTTTTAAGCGTTGCTCTCAGACCCGTTTCTTCCAGACAGAACACCAATTTAGCATACACTTGACTGACTTAGAGTAACTCCGCCACGGCAATAGGCCATTAACCCATTCTGACCTGTTGTCGTGCCAGTCCCAAGCCTGGTAGACAAGGAGGAGGGCTCCGCTTTTTAACATCATTCGGCTGACGGTACTTACCTTTTTCCATCATTGTCACCTTCCATTTTGAACTCCAGGGATCGGCATGAGCCAGTGCTTCATGTCTTTGACATGTTTCTTGTGTTTCTAACCTAACCCTAACCCTAACCCTAACCCTAACCCTAACCCTAACCCTAACCCTAACCCTAACCCTAACCCTAACCCTAACCCTAACCCTAACCCTAACCCTAACCCTAACCCTAACCCTAACCCTAACCCTAACCCTAACCCTAACCCTAACCCTAACCCTAACCCTAACCCTAACCCTAACCCTAACCCTAACCCTAACCCTAACCCTAGCAAGTTAGCAAGTTAGCAAGTTAGCAAGTTAGCAAGTTAGCAAGTTAGCAAGTTGGCAAGTTGGCAAGTTGGCAAGTTAGCAAGTTAGTTAGCAAGTTAGCAAGTTAGCAAGTTAGCAAGTTAGCAAGTTGGCAAGTTAGCAAGTTGGCAAGTTGGCAAGTTGGCAAGTTGGCAAGTTGGCAAGTTGGCAAGTTGGCAAGTTGGCAAGTTGGCAAGTTGGCAAGTTGGCAAGTTGGCAAGTTGGCAAGTTGGCAAGTTGGCAAGTTGGCAAGTTGGCAAGTTGGCAAGTTGGCAAGTTGGCAAGTTGGGAAGTTGGCAAGTTGGCAAGTTAGCAAGTTAGCAAGTTAGCAAGTTGGCAAGTTGGCAAGTTGGCAAGTTGGCAAGTTGGCAAGTTGGCAAGTTGGCAAGTTAGCAAGTTGGCAAGTTGGCAAGTTAGCAAGTTAGCAAGTTAGCAAGTTCGCAAGTTAGTTAGCAAGTTAGCAAGTTAGCAACTTGCTAACTTGCTAACTTGCTAACTTGCTAACTTGCTAACTTGCTAACTTGCTAACTTGCTAACTAACTTGCTAACTTGCTAACTTGCTAACTAACTTGCTAACTTGCTAACTAACTTGCTAACTTGCTAACTTGCTAACTAACTTGCTAACTTGCTAACTTGCTAACAAACTTGCTAACTAACTTGCTAACTTGATAACTTGCTAACTAACTTGCTAACTTGCTAACTAACCTGCTAACTTGCTAACTAACTTGCTAACTTGCTAACTTGCTAACTTGCTAACTAACTTGCTAACTTGCTAACTTGCTAACTTGCTTACTTGCTATCTTGCTAACTTGCTAACTTGCTAACTTGCTAACTAACGTGCTAACTTGCTAACTTGCTAACTTGCTAACTTGCTAACTTGCTAACTAACTTGCTAACTTGCTAACTTGCTAACTTGCTAACTAACTTGCTAACTAACTTGCTAACTTGCTAACTTGCTAACTAACTTGCCAACTTGCTAACTGGCTAACTTGCTAACTGGCCAACTTGCTAACTTGCTAACTTGCTAACTTGCTAACTTGCTAACTTGCTAACTTGATAACTTGCTAACTAACTTGCTAACTTGCTAACTTGCTAACTTGCTAACTAACTTGCTAACTTGCTAACTTGCTAACTTGCTAACTAACTTGCTAACTTGCTAACTTGCTAACTTTCTAACTTGCTAACTTGCTAACTAACTTGCTAACTTGCTAACTAACTTGCTAACTTGCTAACTTGCTAACTTGCTAACTTGCTAACTTGCTAACTAACTTGCTAACTTGCTAACTAACTTGCTAACTTGCTAACTTGCTAACTTGCTAACTTGCTAACTTGCTAACTAACTTGCTAACTTGCTAACTTGCTAACTTGCTAACTAACTTGCTAACTTGCTAACTTGCTAACTAACTTGCTAACTTGCTAACTAACTTGCTAACTTGCTAACTTGCTAACTAACTTGCTAACTTCCTAACTTGCTAACTAACTTGCCAACTTGCTAACTTGCTAACTTGCTAACTTGCTAACTAACTTGCTAACTTGCTAACTTGCTAACTAACTTGCTAACTTGCTAACTTGCTAACTAACTTGCTAACTAACTTGCTAACTTGATAACTTGCTAACTAACTTGCTAACTTGCTAACTAACCTGCTAACTTGCTAACTAACTTGCTAACTTGCTAACTTGCTAACTTGCTAACTAACTTGCTAACTTGCTAACTTGCTAACTTGCTTACTTGCTAACTTGCTAACTTGCTAACTTGCTAACTTGCTAACTAACGTGCTAACTTGCTAACTTGCTAACTTGCTAACTTGCTAACTTGCTAACTAACTTGCTAACTTGCTAACTTGCTAACTTGCTAACTAACTTGCTAACTAACTTGCTAACTTGCTAACTTGCTAACTAACTTGCCAACTTGCTAACTGGCTAACTTGCTAACTGGCCAACTTGCTAACTTGCTAACTTGCTAACTTGCTAACTTGCTAACTTGCTAACTTGATAACTTGCTAACTAACTTGCTAACTTGCTAACTTGCTAACTTGCTAACTAACTTGCTAACTTGCTAACTTGCTAACTTGCTAACTAACTTGCTAACTTGCTAACTAACTTGCTAACATGCTAACTTGCTAACTTGCTAACTTTCTAACTTGCTAACTTGCTAACTAACTTGCTAACTTGCTAACTAACTTGCTAACTTGCTAACTTGCTAACTTGCTAACTTGCTAACTTGCTAACTTGCTAACTAACTTGCTAACTTGCTAACTTGCTAACTAACTTGCTAACTTGCTAACTTGCTAACTTGCTAACTTGCTAACTTGCTAACTAACTTGCTAACTTGCTAACTTGCTAACTTGCTAACTTGCTAACTAACTTGCTAACTTGCTAACTTGCTAACTAACTTGCTAACTTGCTAACTAACTTGCTAACTTGCTAACTTGCTAACTAACTTGCTAACTTCCTAACTTGCTAACTAACTTGCCAACTTGCTAACTTGCTAACTTGCTAACTTGCCAACTTGCTAACTTGCTAACTCGCTAACTTGCCAACTTGCCAACTTGCCAACTTGCCAACTTGCCAACTTGCCAACTTGCTAACTTGCTAACTTGCTAACTTGGCAAGTTAGCACTTGCTAATTTGCCAACTTAATAACTTGCCAACTTGCCAACTTGCCAACTTGCCAACTTGCCAACTTGCCAACTTGCCAACTTGCCAACTTGCCAACTTGCCAACTTGCCAACTTGCCAACTTGCCAACTTGCTAACTTGCCAGCTTGGTAACTTGCTAACTTGCTAACTTGCTAACTAACTTGCTAACTTGCTAACTTGCTAACTAACTTGCTAAATTGCTAACTTGCTAACTTGCTAACTTGCTAACTAACTTGCTAACTTGCTAACTAACTTGCTAACTTGCTAACTTGCTAACTTGCTAACTAACTTGCTAACTTGCTAACTTGCTAACTTGCTAACTAACTTGCTAACTAACTTGCTAACTTGCTAACTTGCTAACTAACTTGCCAACTTGCTAACTTGCTAACTTGCCAACTTGCTAACTTGCTAACTTGCTAACTTGCCAACTTGCCAACTTGCCAAATTGCCAACTTGCCAACTTGCCAACTTGCCAACTTGCCAACTTGCCAACTTGCCAACTTGCCAACTTGCCAACTTGGCAACTTGCCAACTTGCCAACTTGCCAACTTGCCAACTTGCCAACTTGCCAACTTGCTAACTTGCTAACTTGCTAACTAACTTGCTGACTTGCTAACTTGCTAACTAACTTGCTAACTTGCTAACTTGCTAACTTGCTAACTTGCTAACTTGCTAACTAACTTGCTAACTTGCTAACTTGCTAACTTGCTAACTAACTTGCTAACTTGCTAACTTGCTGACTTGCTAACTTGCTAACTTGCTAACTTGCTAACTTGCTAACTTGCTAACTTGCTAACTTGGCAGCTTGGCAGCTTGGCAGCTTGGCGGCAGCTTGGCTTGGCATCTTGGCCGCTTGGCAGCTTGGCGGCAGCTTGGCAGCTTGGCAGCTTGGCGGCGGCCTGGAATCAGCTTGGCAGCTTGGCAGCTTGGCAGCTTGGCCGCTTGGCAGCTTGGCAGCTTGGCAGCTTGGCAGCTTGGCAGCTTGGCAGCTTGGCGGCAGCTTGGCGGGAGCTTGACAGCTTGGCGGCAGCTTGGCAGCTTGGCGGCAGCTTGGCAGCTTGGCATCTTGGCGGCAGCTTGGCAGTTTGGCAGCTTGGCGGCAGCTTGGCAGCTTGGCAGCTTGGCGGCAGCTTGGCAGCTTGGCAGCTTGGCAGCTTGGCTGCAGCTTGGCAGCTTGGCAGCTTGGCAGCTTGGCAGCTTGGCAGCTTGGCGGCAGCTTGGCAGCTTGGCAGCTTGGCAGCTTTGCGGCAGCTTGGCAGCTTGGCAGCTTTGCGCCAGCTTGGCAGCTTGGCGGCAGCTTGGCAGCTTGGCCGCTTGGCGGCAGCTTGGCAGCTTGGCAGCTTGGCGGCAGCTTGGCAGCTTGGCGGCAGCTTGGCAGCTTGGCAGCTTGGCAGCTTGGCAGCTTGGCGGCAGCTTGGTTGCAGCTTGGCAGCTTGGCGGCAGCTTGGCAGCTTGGCAGCTTGGCAGCTTGGCAGCTTGGCTGCAGCTTGGCAGCTTGGCAGCTTGGCAGCTTGGCAGCTCGGCAGCTTGGCAGCTTGGCGGCAGAATGGCCGCTTGGCAGCTTGGCCGCTTGGCAGCTTGGCGGCAGCTCGGCAGCTTGGCAGCTTGGCGGCAGCTTGGCAGCATGGCACTTGGCAGCTTGGCAGCTTGTCGGCTTGGCAGCAGCTTGGCAGCTTGGCGGCAGCTTGGCAGCTTTGCGGCAGCTTGGCAGCTTGGCAGCTTGCGGCAGCTTGGCAGCTTGGCAGCTTGGCAGCTTGGCGGCAGCTTGGCAGCTTGGCAGCTTGGCAGCTTGGCGGCAGCTTGGCAGCTTGGCAGCTTGGCAGCTTGGCGGCAGCCTGGCAGCTTGGCAGCTTCGCGGCAGCTTGGCAGCTTGGCGGCAGCTTGGCAGCTTGGCAGCTTGGCAGCTTGGCAGCTTCGTGGCAGCTTGGCAGCTTGGCAGCTTTGCAGCTTGCGGCAGCTTGCGGCAGCTTGACGGCAGCTTGGCAGCTTGGCAGCTTGGCGGCAGCTTGGCGGCTTGGCAGCTTGGCGGCAGCTTGACAGCTTGGCAGCTTGGCGGCAGCTTGGCGGCAGCTTGGCGGCTTGGCAGCTTGGCGGCAGCTTGACAGCTTGGCAGCTTGGCGGCAGTTTGGCAGCTTGGCAGTTTGGCGGCAGCTTGGGACCTTGGCAGCTTGGCGGCAGCTTGGCAGCTTGGCAGCTTGGCAGCTTGGCAGCTTCGCGGCAGCTTGGCAGCTTGGCAGCTTGGCAGCTTGCGGCATCTTGGCAGCTTGGCAGCTTGGCAGCTTGGCGGCAGCTTGGCAGCTTGGCAGCTCGGCGGCAGCTTGGCAGCTTGGCAGCTTGGCAGCTTGGCGGCAGCTTGGCGGCAGCTTGGCAGCTTGGCAGCTTGGCGGCAGCTTGGCAGCAGCTTGGCAGCTTGGCAGCTTGGCAGCTTGGCAGCTTGGCAGCTTGGCAGCTTGGCAGCTTGGCCGCTTGGCAGCTTGGCAGCTTGGCAGCTTGGCGGCAGCTTGGCGGCAGCTTGGCGGCAGCTTGACAGCTTGGCGGCAGCTTGGCAGCTTGGCGGCAGCTTGGCAGCTTGGCATCTTGGCAGCTTGGCAGCTTGGCAGCTTCGTGGCAGCTTGGCAGCTTGGCAGCTTGGCAGCTTGGCGGCAGCTTGGCAGCTTGGCAGCTTCGTGGCAGCTTGGCAGCTTGGCAGCTTGGCAGCTTGGCGGCAGCTTGGCAGCTTGGCAGCTTGGCGGCAGCTTGACAGCTTGGCGGCAGCTTGGCGGCAGCTTGGCGGCAGCTTGGCGGCAGCTTGGCGGCAGCTTGGCAGCTTGGCAGCTTCGCGGCAGCTTGGCAGCTTGGCAGCTTGGCAGCTTGGCGGCAGCTGGCAGCTTGGCAGCTTGGCAGCTTGGCAGCTTGGCGGCAGCTTGGCAGCTTGGCAGCTTGGCGGCAGCTTGGCAGCTTGGCAGCTTGGCGGCAGCTTGGCAGCTTGGCAGCTTGGAAGCTTGGCGGCAGCTTGGCAGCTTGGCCGCTTGGCAGCTTGGCGGCAGCTTGGCAGCTTGGCAGCTTGGCAGCTTGGCAGCTTCGTGGCAGCTTGGCAGCTTGGCAGCTTGGCAGCTTGGCGGCAGCTTGGCAGCTTGGCAGCTTGGCGGCAGCTTGGCAGCTTGGCGGCAGCTTGGCGGCAGCTTGGCGGCAGCTTGGCGGCAGCTTGGCAGCTTGGCAGCTTCGCGGCAGCTTGGCAGCTTCGCGGCAGATTGGCAGCTTGCGGCAGCTTGGCAGCTTGGCAGCTTGGCAGCTTGCGGCAGCTTGGCAGCTTGGCGGCAGCTTGGCAGCTTGGCAGCTTGGCGGCAGCTTGGCAGCTTGGCAGCTTGGCGGCAGCTGGCAGCTTGGCAGCTTGGCAGCTTGGCGGCAGCTTGGCAGCTTGGCGGCAGCTTGGCAGCTTGGCAGCTTGGCGGCAGCTTGGCAGCTTGGCAGCTTGGAAGCTTGGCGGCAGCTTGGCAGCTTGGCCGCTTGGCAGCTTGGCGGCAGCTTGGCAGCTTGGCAGCTTGGCGGCAGCTTGGCAGCAGCTTGGCAGCTTGGCAGCTTGGCAGCTTGGCCGCTTGGCAGCTTGGCAGCTTGGCAGCTTGGCGGCAGCTTGGCGGCAGCTTGACAGCTTGGCGGCAGCTTGGCAGCTTGGCGGCAGCTTGGCAGCTTGGCAGCTTGGCAGCTTGGCAGCTTGGCGGCAGCTTGGCAGTTTGGCAGCTTGGCGGCAGCTTGGCAGCTTGGCAGCTTGGCGGCAGCTTGGCAGCTTGGCAGCTTGGCGGCAGCTGGCAGCTTGGCAGCTTGGCAGCTTGGCGGCAGCTTGGCAGCTTGGCAGCTTGGCGGCAGCTTGGCAGCTTGGCAGCTTGGCGGCAGCTTGGCAGCTTGGCAGCTTGGAAGCTTGGCGGCAGCTTGGCAGCTTGGCAGCTTGGCCGCTTGGCAGCTTGGCGGCAGCTTGGCAGCTTGGCAGCTTGGCGGCAGCTTGGCAGCAGCTTGGCAGCTTCGCAGCTTGGCAGCTTGGCAGCTTGGCCGCTTGGCAGCTTGGCAGCTTGGCAGCTTAGCGGCAGCTTGGCAGCTTGGCGGCTTGGCGGCAGCTTGGCAGCTTGGCAGCTTGGCAAGGTGCCAAGCTGCCGCCAAGCTGCCAATCTGCAAAGCTGCCGCCAAGCTGCCAAGCTGCAAAGCTGCCGCCAAGCTGCCAAGTTGCCGCCAAGCTGCCAAGCTGCCACCAAGCCGCCAAGCTGCCAAGCTGCCGCCAAGCTGCCAAGCTACCAAGCCGACAAGCTGCCAAGTCGCCATGCTGCCAAGCTGCCGCCAAGCTGCCAAGCTGCCGAGCTGCCGCCAAGCTGCCAAGCGGCCAAGCTGCCAAGCGGCCAATCTGCCGCCCAGCTGCCAAGCTGCCAAGCTGCCAAGCTGCAGCCAAGATGCCAAGCTGCCAAGCTGCCGCCAAGCTGCCAAGCTGCAACCAAGCTGCCAAGCTGCGAAGCTGCCAAGCTGCCAAGCTGCCGCCTAGCTGCCGCCAAGCTGCCGCCAATCTGCCAAGCTGCCAAGCTGCCGCCAAGCTGCCAGGCTGCCAAGCTGCCAAGCTGCCGCCAAGCTGCCAAGCTGCCAAGCTGCCGCCAAGCTGCCAAGCTGCCGCCAAGCTGCCAAGCTGCCAAGCTGCCGCCAAGCTGCCGCAAAGCTGCCAAGCTGCCAAACTGCCAAACTGCCGCCAAGCTGCCAAGCTGCCAAACTGAGTGACCCATTTGGAACCCGTGTTGCAGAGTGTATAGGACATTCTTCTGTTTAATATAGGAGAATAATCGGTCATGTAATAGCCTACTCTTTCATGACTTTTTTAAAGAAGGGCCGTATGGAGATGGGTCTGTTATTAGATAGTTCCGATTTGGTGCTTTGTGTTTAGATTGGCTGGTCCTTTTGATTGCTAATGGTACTATGCCTTCCCTTAGGGGGCAATTTATTACTGCAAAAATTGGGTCAGCCAGCAGGTCAATGACTTTCGAGGTTATGAAGGGATCAATATCATCAAACCCTGAGCTGTGGGTGGTTTGAAGGGTTTTATTTATGTTAATTACTTAATATGGATTAGTTTGAAGAAGGACTAAGGATTCCATGGAGGAGGGAGGGATAAATGCTTGAAAAATGTTCTCAGACGGAGGAATCTTATCAGATAGAGCTTGTGCCAGTCCGGTGAAATATGCATTAAACTGTTTGGCCATACATTCCGGATCATTTATCAGGGATCCGTCAATGTTTATTTCTGTAATCATTATATCTCTATTGCCGGTTTTTACTAGTTTTCTAATGATTTGCCAAGTGTTCTTGTTTAATATGGCCTTTCTCTTCCTCTGTTTCGTAAACGCCTGAAGACTATACTATTTGTTAGCGGGAGCACTAGCTTGGAGTGGACAAGCTAGACACGTAGCTGCACGTGGGCATGCATGCTGTTCCACGGTCTGTTTAATATGGCCTTTCTCTTCCTCTGTTTCGTAAACGCCTGAAGACTATACTATTTGTTAGCGGGAGCACTAGCTTGGAGTGGACAAGCTAGACACGTAGCTGCACGTGGGCATGCATGCTGTTCCACGGTCTGTTTAATATGGCCTTTCTCTTCCTCTGTTTCGTAAACGCCTGAAGACTATACTATTTGTTAGCGGGAGCACTAGCTTGGAGTGGACAAGCTAGACACGTAGCTGCACGTGGGCATGCATGCTGTTCCACGGTCTACCAAAGTAACCTGGATTTTGATGAAAAATTTACGAGTGTTAGTTTTAGGACGAAAGAGCAGTCGAAGAAAATTATCATCGCATTGGTGCATAATTACACCAAGCCTAGTTTTGATTGATTTAGTTTTTGAAAATATTTTATAATTCAGTTTTAAGTTTCATTTCTTGCTATTTTCAATCGAGAGTTGTCACTATGCTAGTATAAATTCTCTCACATATCTGATTTTATTCGGGACACTCTTCATTGGCTTCCTGTACCTCAGCGCATTGAGTTCAAGATTCTGACACTTATGCGCAACTCTCTTCTCGGGGTAGCCCCCTCTTATCTTCGGGCATTGTGTAACTTGGTCTCCACTCTTCCTGACCTCTCTGCCCTTCGCTTGGCTGCTAATGGCCTTCTAGTTGTCCCGCGCATGCGTGGAGCTACGGCTCAGTCCAGAAGCTTCGCATATGTTGGCCCTACTTGTTGTAACCGCCTTCCTCACAAGCTACGTTCTGAGCTTCTTGGCCTTTCTCTTCCCCTGTTTCGTAAACGCCTGAAGACTATACTATTTGTTAGCGGGAGCACTAGCTTGGGTCGGGAGCGCCACTGAATCTGTGAGCGGCGCTATATAAATGTTTCAATTACAATTGCAATTGTACGATCAACCATTGATATGTATTATATAGTTACTGGATAGCTAATTGGCTATGAAAATTCGGATTATCGCTCACTCAGGGATATCCCAGAATTCCTTGAGGCAAAGCCAAGGATTCCTAAGAGCAAATCCCAGGATTCTCTGGGGCAAATCCCAGGATTCTCCGAGTCAAATCCCAGGATTCCTAGAGGCAAACCATAGCAAATGATAGGCGGCGCACCACTTCGCAATAGAACGCAAATTTCTCAGCAATGATATAAAATTGTTAAAAACCAGCCTATGGATTTTGAGTCGAGTGACATACAAAACTATCAACTTTACTATATTTTGCGGTCACCGACCAGATCTCTTGAAAATAGCCTTTGAAGTTGACGAATTCAACATGGTTTTACATAATATAAACAAGCGCTCGCATCCATGACACGTGCAATTCGCCATTGGCCATGGACTAATAGCCGAAGTTTTAGCTATCCAGTAACTATTATAGCACATATCAATGCGATCAACTGACGTTGAACTGGTGTTCAATTCAGTCATAGAGTAGCCTAGACCTACTTCATAGTCATAGAGTCGTAGACTATATTAGGGTCTTTCATCGTCTTTGGTACCGACACGTCGCGTGAAATGATATAATTTGAATGGTTTCAAACAAACTTGTGCGGTGTCTAAAATTTAATCTGAAATGGTGCAATGAAATCAATAATTTTTATTTTGGTGACTCTGCCCTTCTTTGGCTCAGCTCCTTCCTTTGTGATCGCTCTATATCCGTGATCTTTGGGCCCACACGCTCCTCCTGGACTTTTGTTCCGTACGGTTTGCCCCAAGGCTCGGTCCTGGCGCCGCTTCAATACATCCTATACACTGCGGATCTATTGGACCTATTGCCCCTCAAGGGTGCCTCTGCTCACCATTACGCTGGTCATACACAAGCATTTGTTCACGGTTCACCCAGTTCAGCCTCCGCACTGGTTGCAACTATCCTTGACGCCACTACGGCATTGAACCAATGGATGTCTTCTAACAGTCTCCGCATTAATTCTGATAAAACCCAATTCATTTGGCTTGGCGGGAGAGCCCAGCTTGCCAAAATCGACATGGAGCTCATCAGCATCTTATTCCCTGACATCCAATTTTCTTCAACTGTTCGGAACCTGGGATTTATTTTGGACCCAGTCGTTTCTCTCTCTGACCATGTTAACCGAATCTCTCGAACATGTTTCTATCATCTACGACAACTGCGTACTATCCGCCACTCACTCTCTCCTCAAGCGGTCAAGGCACTTGTCCATGCATTGATTTGCTCTAGAGTTGACTTTGGAAACTCTCTCTCCTCTCTCAACCTCTCTAAACTTCAGTCAATACTTAATGCTGCTGCCCGTCTAATCGCTGGTCTTCCCAAATTCTCTCACATATCTGACTTCATCCGGGACACTCTTCACTGGCTTCCAATACCTCAACGCATTGAGTTTAAGATTCTGTCACTTAGCCTATGCGCAACTCTCTTCTTGGGGTAGACCCTTCATATCTTCGCGCATTGTGTAACCTAACCTGGTCTCCACTCTACCTGGCCGCTCAGCCCTTCGCTCGGCTACTAATGGCCTACTTATTGTCCTTCGCATGCGTGGAGCTACGGCCCAATATAGAAGCTTTGCTTATGGTGGTCCTTCTTGTTGGAATCGCCTTCCCCACAAGGTACGTCTTGAGCTCCTTGGTCTTTCTCTTCCCTTGTTTCGTAAACGCTTGAAGACTACCCGTATTCTATTTGATGGCGGAAGCACTAGCTGGGGGTCTGGAGCGCTACAGAATCTGTGAGCAGCACTTTATAAATATTCAATTACAATTACAATAATTATTTCTAGTTTGTTGCAAAAACAAAAGTCTAGAATTCAAACGATCCTTGGAATTGACACAATGTCCAACAAAATGAAAACTGAAAAATTCTCATACGCATTTTTGTGAAAATGGTGCCCCCAAAATGCCTGCTTTGTTGCCAGTCGTCCCCCGCACTCGCATGCATGCGCCCATAACCAGTAACCGGACCTTGCGAAATTATTATTACAAATTCAAAGTCACACAGGAAAGAAAAACGCAGGGAGAATTCAATTAATAACGAAGTCGTGATTAGCCATAGACCTATTTCAAAGAAAAAGGTGCAACATATTTTATCTATTACAATGTACTGGTCTATAATTATTTCCACAAAAAAGTTTCAGTCTGGAATCTTTTAAGTGCAAGGTTCATCATCCGCATCAAGTATTCACTCAAGTCATTCAACCTTCACCGTAATCCTAACCCTAACCCTTCAGTTACTGTAAGCCTATTCGTTAAACACAAAACCTATCCCATACCCTAACCCTCGAGTAAACTTATTCGTTTAACGCTAGCCCTAAAAGAGGCTAAAGCTTATCATATACTTAACCTAAGTTACTATTCATTTTATTGTTTCCAGAAGACAGCTACTCAGAGGTACTCCGAGGTATATGCCTATCTGTACAGATGTGTCTAGATCAGGGCTTAAAGTGTGCCTGGACGGTCATGGACGGCGTCCATGCACTTGTTATAAAATCTGAACGCCGTCCAGCCACTTATTGGCGAGCACAGACTTGAAAGGTAAGGGGCGTCCATGCACTTCTTTTGGATAGGTAATGGGCGTCCATGCACTTATTTTTCCACACTTTAGGCACTGGTCTAGATCATATCCACGATTGATAACTGATGTCTTTGCTGCTATTCGCCGACAGGGCCTGAAGAGGACGCAGCAGCAGCAGCAGCAGCAGCAGCATCTGCATTGGCCGTCGTCGTCGTCGTCATCGTCGTTGTCGTCGACATCGTCGTTGTATCCTCTACACTGTAGAGCGATGACGCATTTCGCTTCTTTCGCTGTTTCTGCTGTTCAGCGATCTTTTGTAAGAAACTGTCGACTGCAATTAGAAAGAAAAGCGCGAATGTTCGAATGGACGGAAATAGAATAATTACTTCTGCATTCGCCACAAAGCATCAATCAATGGACGACCCTATACGGACGGACGGACGGGCGGACGGACGGACGGACGGACGGACGGACGGGCGGACGGACGGACGGACGGACAGACGGACGGACGGACGGACGGACGGAGGAACAGACGGGGAGTAGTTCAAGGGAGTAGCTAAAGTCTTAAGTTTCGTATTTCAGGCGGAATTTCACAACGTGCGTCAGCTGTCTGGCTAAAGAACAAATAAATAATTGCTTAGACTGCGACGTGTTCTACTTATATGATAGCTTCACATTTTGTCTGATGATATCATTTGATGACTCATCAATAATCAGATCAGTTAGATCAAACCACTATGTTCCTTTCTCACACACTCTCTCACTTTCTCACTCACTTTCTCACGCACTCTTTGTCTGTCTGTCTGTCTGTCTATCTGTTTCTCTTTCTCTTTCTCTTTCTCTCTGTCTGTCTGTCTGTCTGTCTGTGTATCTTTCAGTCTCTCTCTTTCTCTCTTCGCTCTCAGTAAAAAATGCCTATCCAACGTTATAATCGCTTCTCCACGACTGCAGGTCAGTCTTATCCGAAACTCGGATGTACCTCCAAAAGCAACCTTCTCGGATGTACTGTCAAAAGCAAACTTCGACGTAGGCCTTAGCCTTGTCCACTTGGTAAATAGCGGCAACAAGACTTAGTATGCCCCTATGTTGTATATATAAATAAACATTCAAGTATTACATGAGTAACTAGTTGATACCAACCAACGCGCTTCTCTCTCGGTTGAATCAAGTAGGCGATGTCGATGTTGTTCTGGCAAGAGTCACAAGAGATGACAGTGGGGCCGCCGCCGGTGCCGCTGGCGAGGCCTTGCAGTTGCTTTGGAGTCTGCCATTGCCCGATGAAAGAAGCCTTGTGACAAGATGGACATTCCATGCGACGCTCAACGTATATGCCTTAAGATGATCAAAACAGAAACATTGACACCTTCATAGGCGTAGGAGTCGGGAGGTCCAGAGGGGGCAAATGTCCCCGCCCCAAATTTCGGGCAAATGTGTTTTTCGGGCAAAACAGGCATGCGTGGACAAACTATTTTCTGGCAAACAGGCATGGGGGGGATTTTTTCGGGCACACAGGGGTAAAACAGCCATATTTTCTGAAGCTTTGCAAGAAATGGCTAAAAAAAAGTCAACAGTTATTTCGGCTGAGAAATCGAAATGACTTTTTAAAAAAGGTCATCAGAAAATTTGGTCGATGGAAAATGTCGGCGAATCGCATTCTGCCAAAAATGTAAAGTATACTTTTCGAGCAAAAGTCAAATCTTTGCACCCCTCCCCCACTCCCCGCTACGCCTATGGATACAGGTCACGTAGGGCCTATCCACCTACCAACCTATGTGCCTCATCAACACAGAAACATGCATGCCTTATAATCACAAACAATAATTAACTTCCGTTCATTTATTCCGAATAGGAGCGGATGCACTTAAGTGCATGAAATTGCACGATACGTCTTTATAAATAAAGAGAAGATTCTGTCTGCTTGACCGGAATGCATTTCCACAGTTTTTGAACTTTTCACTCCAAATCTTCGCTACGGTGTCCGTCTCGGCATGGGACACGCAGCGGAGGGGTTCGCGAATCTCCGACACCATGGGGATCAGGATGGGGGCAAAAGTCCTCATTTCCCCTGTTGGCCGTTTTCCACACTGGCTTATCACAGCACTTTTCTTTCGGGTCCCATACGCACAAAAGCAGCGGTTGACACCGTTTTAGAGGTGTTTAAAGACAGCGCTTTTGCCAAACCGAATTTAACGGGTCGCGTACCGGTGGAGGTCAGAGTGTGGTGGGGGTCAGGGTGGGGTGGGGTTGGAAGGGGGTTGGGTGAGGGAGGGGTGGAGAGTGGAGGGAGGTGGGGTGGTGTGGTGTGGTAGGGTGGGGAGGAGTGGGGGTGAGGTGGGGATGGAGGGGTGAGGTGTGGAGGAGGTGGGAGGTGGGGTGGTGTGGTGGGTGGCTGGTAGTGAGGTGGGGGTGGGGTGTGGAGGGGTGGAACCGTGGGATGGGGAGGTGGATGGGTTGTGGGTGGGGTGGAGGTGGGGAGTGGAGGGATGGGGGCAGTGGCGTAACAATAGGGTAGACTGGGTAGACAAAGTCTAGGGGCCCCCGAGTGTAGAGGCCCCCGAAAGGCCCCAGAGTTTGCAAGACTCCGAAAAAATATGTTAAATAGAAGTATAGAACCCGTCAAGTTCCGTCAACCCGACACGACGCGACGAGTCGGAGACGCCTAGCTCCAGCAGAGTTCTGAGTTTTGACTGAATGACTTCACACTATAGCAAAGGACTTCAACCAAACCTTACATAGGCGGCGGGCCGTTAAGGCCAGCCTACTTAACTTCAGTCGCACATGTCATAATTGTCATTTCAGCCTTGTTAGGAACTTACAGTTTACTGTAAATTGTACTTGTATCTTGTTCATATACATCAGCATTTCAGTAAATTAATAAGTAATAATACATTTCAATAGTAATAGTAATAGTAATTGAACATTTATATAGCGCCGCTCACAGATTCAGTGGCGCTCCCGACCCAAGCTAGTGCTCACCGCTAACAAATAGTATAGTTTTCAGACGTTTACGGAACAGGGGAAGAGAAAGGCCAAGAAGCTCAGAACGGAGCTTGTGAGGAAGGCGGTTCCAATGACAATAAGTACCGTAGGAAGAGGGCCCCACCTTCATATTTTGTCTAGGGGCCCTCGAGTTCCTAGTTACGCCACTGGATGGGGGTGGAGGTGGGTGGGGTGGTAGGCTGGGGTAGGCTGGCGATGGGTGGGAGGTTGGGGTGGAGATGGGGGTGGAAGTGGGGGTCTGGGACGAGGAAATTTTCCCGAAAACCCAAATTTCTCGGGTGGCGTACCGGTGGAGGTCGGAGTATGGTGGGTGTGGTGTGGTGAGGTTGTGACCAGAGCGGGTCGAATCCTAAATTTCCCGGGCAACGCCGAGTACCCCAGCTAGTAGATTATATAATTACGATTCCTAAGCATAATGCTGTTTTATGGACATTGAACCGTTTTTGAAGAGGAAATTGTCGCTCAAGCACGTGTCAAAACAGATTTACAGCCTTGCCAGGGGCACTGGCTGAATAAGAAAGCTGTTATTCAGTTGTTAAGTCTATGTACCTGAGAACTGAGACAGGAATGTGTCGACGTTGCTAAGTAGTGGTAGCATGACAGTCCAGAGTTCATCAAGAGATGACCTTTGTAGGTTGTTACAGCTCCGTGCTTCCAAACGTATCACCTGAGACGTCGTCTGTTTACTGTATCGTTGCTTAAACTCCATGAATACACACATTGCTTTTTCTCTGTGCATTGCGAACAGTCCAGTTTCCCAGTGCCGTACAACTGCTAAATTGTGATGAGACGAAGCCTGCAACTGACAAATCAGCCTGTCAAGAATTCCCGGTGGTAGATAGAGTGCAAAGCGAAAATGAGCAACTATGCCAGGCATGTCGTTCAGAGCCGACATTTGTTCGTCCAGAAAAGCAGGTCGAGGCAATTTAACTAGGCAACAGACAACTAAGTTTCCAGACACAAGTTGTGTTCCATTCGCCTTTAAGGTCAGATGAACGGTTTCATCAATTTCCTCAGTTGAAGTCTTTGCTGAAGTCGAAGAAGCGATTTGGCGTCGAAGATCCGTCAGCGACAGCGGTCCGTCCTCGGAAAATGTTGTCGACTGAAAGTAACCTAGTTCAAAGTGATTCATTAGGAAAGTCGTCAAACGCAGAAACTGTTTGTTTAGATCAACGGTCGGAAGCAAAGGCCATAGTATGCACCGCAGATAATCTTTGTCCAGAACGCCTTTGCTCAGAAATTCACGCTTCAGTCGATCGAATTTATTGGCGCCTAAGCCAAACGATTTGAATCCGTATTCTTCCGGTGAAAACTGCGTTTCAAGGAGATCGTGTCTGTAGATTGCTTTCAACACTTCCAACAGCCATTCAGGCTTGAAGAAAACGAAGTCTTTCAATGCGTGACTCTCTGAAAACCAAAGAAGCTTTCCAGTGTTGTGCAGGTGCTGGGTAATCTGTTTTAGCAATCGTTTCATACCAAAGCGTTCCACGACATCCTTCTCGTAGTCTTTCCAACTGAGAAACGGCAATGAAGCCGACCGTCCTTTTTCCTCTACATAGCTCTCCACTTGATCCCATAAAGATGGAATTCGCTGAAGAACATGTTCATAGACGGTTTTATTTGTTGCCATCGACTTAACGGCGGCCACGAGTTCAGAGAACCCGTGGTTTCTCCTGGAACTGACCCCAATGACCTCCGAATGAACATCGGTCTCCAGTCGTTTCAGAGATAAACAATGTTTAAGATGTTCGGACAGGGCTGGAACAATATGCGGCTGGTTTTCGATCAGTTTAATTTTCCGATCGATGAACTTCACACGATCTTCAAGAAAACGAGTGATTTTCATAGATACATTTCTGCAGATCTCTTCCTTTTGACTGGCCGTAACCATATCAGAGTGAGTTCCTACTGGCAATAGAACCAGCTTGTTGGTCTTCGAAATGACCCAGTTCAGCCAATTTCCAATCAGGGAGTTGAATTTGCTGTCATCGTAGTCCGCCATATTGAAGACAATTAGACAAAGTGAAGGAAGATGTATGAAATGATGCAACGGAACCAAATACCGATCGTTTCCAGAAAAATCCCAAATCGACAGATGAAGTCTCTTCCCAGCCCTTTCTTCTCCTTCCTTCTCCTTCTCCTCTTCGTCCATCATCTCTTGCTCCTTCTCCTCCTCCTTCTCCTCCTCCTCCTCCTTCTCCTCATCTTCCACTTCGATGTAGTGATTGAAAATGTCCATGACGACGGTCCTGTCGTCGTCGTCTCCAGTCAAACGTGGTTCATCGTCGATCATCGTCTGGATGAGACTCGTCTTTCCCTGTCCGCTCGACCCCAACACAAACACTTTCAGTCCCTCGTAGTTCTGCATCAGTACTTTGCTTTCGTAGAAGTACCGAAGGATCGCTCGCATCCCGCATTTACAGACGTCGGCTGGTGGACTGGTCAGCGGATTGCCTTCGATCTCAATCACTTTGTCGTCGTCCTCAGAGCAAAGCTTCGTCACAGTCACCGGGATCTTCGTGATCTGATTGCGGCACAGATCGATCTTTCTGCTCATCGACAGAAGTTGCTCTGGAAATCTGACGAGCTGGTTATCCGACAGATCGACGGTCATCAGTCGTCGTCTGATGCCCTTCAGTTGGATCGTTGGAACGCGTGAGATGTTGTTCCGACTCAGATTCAGAACCTCCAACCTGTGCAGCTGAAGCAGATCCGGAGGGATAGAAGTCAACCTGTTGCCTGAGAAGTCGACATTTCGCAGATGTCGCATGTTGCGTAAAGTGGGAGGAAGCTTCGCGATCCGATTCTGAGCACAGTGAAGAACCTCCAACCGTCGAAGGTTCTCGAAGAAGCTTGTACTGAACGATTCCAGTCGATTGTTGTCGAGTATCAGAACCTGCAGACACTTCAGATCGTCGATGCCATCGCATCGAGTCAAAACGTTCGACGAAAGGTTTAATCGCCTTAGGTTGGAAAATCGACGAATGTTTGTCGGCAGTTTCCTGATGCTATTGGAGTAGGCGAGTATTTCCAGCAGGTTATCCAAACCAACGAATTGATGGTCACAGAGCGGACTTAGATCGTGAATTTGGTTTCTGCTGATGTCAAGACGTTCAAGATTCGTCATTTCGACGAGAAATTCTGTTGGAAGTGACAAGAGTCGAATGGCGGACAGATCGAGACGTTTCAGCGCAGCACTGAGAGGCAGAACGCTCTCCGCTATTTCACTGTTCAGCTCGGGCATCCGTAAACCAACGACTCTGTCTCGTCTGGCGGATGGCAAACGGTTGGACAGCATGTGACGAGCACCTTCGAAGCCCAGCTGAGCCACCGGATGTCCCTCCAGACGATGTCTTCGCTGCTGCTGCTGCTGCTGCTGCTGCTGGAGAACCGTCGCTGCAGGAGCGCTTTGTATTCGACTCGTCCTCGTCGTCGTCGTACTCTGCTGCTGCTGTTTGCTGTTTGCCATCGTATCACCTGACAGAAAGACGAAGCCAAACGTTCGCAGTGTTTAGAACTTAGGGTGTCATTACGTACAGGGTCTTTATGGTCGTTTCCTACGCATCTCACAAAAGAGTTGAACGTGCGCCATTATTCGCTCAAAATTCTGTTCAATGTTTTCTGTCCGGACATGCTCAAGAACGTATACTTTGTTCATGGGTCCTTGGAAACTTAATATAGCAGTAAGTATACTCCATGGGCGGAGACCTAGAGGGGGACAGGGGGACGGCCCCCCAAATGGAGGTGTTGGGGGACGGCCCACGCATCTGTTCCCCCCCCCCAATCGTTGAGCGTCATGACTAAAAAAGTCATCAACTTTTCAGCGGCGAAAATAGAATATTTCGTCGAGATTTCGCCGGATGACTAAAAAAAGTCGTCAGAAATTTTGGCCGGTAAAAGATGGAAATTTTTCGGCGACACTCACTCGATCAGAGCCGTTCGTCCGCCAAAAAATATCGCGTCTTTCCGTTCCCCCTCCCCCCCCAAGTCTCCGCCCAGATCTCCGCCCATGGTATACTCCACGTTCGGTCTTCATGAGAGCTACGAGTGCTTTGTGTCACCAGCAGCAACAGGTGTGAGTCCATAATCGTAATAAAAGATTATTCATTTTCCATGGTCCTTTTCATGTAAGTGACCGAGAGATAGAGACAGACAGAATTAGCAGAGAACCACAAGACGGACACAGATTGGCAGACAGACGAATCTGGCTGCATATCTTGTCTTGGATGGTGTCACATACGTTTTCTGAAATCATGGCTATATAGAATCATCTGTAAGCAGCCTTTACCTGTTTCACGTTCGAACACACATATATATATATATATATATATATATATAATCGATTACAATGCGCAGACCACTTCCCTGATCACTCAGTATTAGCAGCAGATCGCGATCGATCGATCGATCGATCGAAATGCAACGTCAATTGAACTTAGTCTTTGAACTTGACTTCCGTCTGCATGCAGCTGCAGTGGAATGTATAGGCTATTCATGAAGAGAGGGAATTCATGAGGGGAGGGTGGAGCGGCGGCGGCGGCGGTCGCACGCCTGGTCACTTCAATGGCCGACCGACGACCGACCGACCGACCTCCGTCCTCCTCTCGAACATACATTGACTGTTGCTAGCAACTGACTGTCACTACGAGAGAACTAACGTTGTATCCGTACTGAATACGAGTTCGGGCGAAAGTTCAGCAACCGACACCCACCCACCCACACATCCACACACTCACACACACGCACATACACTCACACACGCACATACACACACACACACACACACTCACACGCACATACACAAACACACGCACGCGCGCATGCAGTAGGAGACCACGCACTGCAGTGCAAACAGCAGGCAAGTGTGTGCAGCTAATCCGAACAATGCAGAAACCGTGTAAGCCTAACTCATACATCATACATGCCATGCGCTCACACACGCGCGCGCCCACACACACACACACACACACACACACACACGTGGGGCACGGTGGTGCAGTGGGTATGTTCGCTACCTTGCAGTCGAAGGGTTACAAATTCGAAACCACCTCAAGCCGGTGACACGAAACGGAGTATCCCCCCTGAAAGCTATCCGGGGGGATGAATTAATCTATCCCCCCGGATGGAATTAACCAGTCTACACTATCCGGGGGGGATAGACCATTCTATCCCTTTTTTGAAAAATGCGCATAATAAAAAAATTATGCTGTAATCAAAATTTAAAGTGACTCTAATTGTTTTAAGTGTCCTAAGCAATGCTCAGATAAAGGCAACTCGAATTTATTTAGTGACTCGATCTGAGTGTTTTAAAGTGTTTTAAATGTTTTAAGTGCTCTAAAAACAGCGCAAAACAAATTATCTAGTAGGAATAAACATATCTGTTAGTGTCATTGTTCAAAACAAAGCAGATGACAATTTATTTGCCAAAAAAATACACGCGGAAGCGGTTTTTTCGACTTTTTTAAATTTGGAGGGATACAATTAATACGGGGGATACTCTATTTCGTGACAGAGGCGTGTAGGGACCTTGGGCAAGTAGTTCACTCTCAATTGTTCAGTGCTTCGGTGTGAAACTCCGATTCAGTGTCCGTCATGTAGCCTGGAGCGCTTCTGAGTAATTATCTTGAAGGGGCGCTGTAACAAGTGCACATACACACATCATAGGCGCAATCACCCTATGGGATCAACGGGGGAACGTGTCTACCCTACTTCTGAAAGGCTTGGGACGATCCCCCAAATTCCAACGAGAGGTTTGGGACGGTCCCTCCCAACTTTTGCCGACTGCTGCCAATAGCCGTTTCTATATAGATGTAGGCTAAAATGTAAATGTAATCGGATTTTTTATAACGGCTGTCTTATGGCCTCGACCCTGAGGTTGAGATCCTTCACCACCACTAGATTGGTATATTATGACCGTAGCTTCTCAGCATTAATGTCAAGAAAGTTTTAAATCTTGCATGAACATCTTACGGTTCTTACCACGACAGCGTTGGGTCGTTGGCGTCTCACAGATTGCACGTCAATTTGTTGCAAAATGAATCACGGAAACTGGTGATATAATGTGACTCCATAGTCTTTGATTTTTTTCCTTCAATAAGCCTATTTTCGTGTCTGGTTTGAATGTTTGTGTCTTTCAGATGCAAAGTGCAAGTCATTTGCAGTCAAATGCGCCATAAATTATCATTAGGCCTATATGTCTATAGGCTAGGATTCATTTAGTTAGGTTTTTCTCAATGCAAGGCCTACTTTTTATTTTCACTGTTATGCTACTGTACGTGGTAAGTTGGTACGGTAACGTAGCCTATGTCTACAACATGGACGTAGACGTAGGGAGGATAACGGGGACGGTCCACTTCAAAGTTTATGGCGGGGACGGGGTGCTTATAGACTATATCCCTCCCCAATATTTCATAAAATCATCATAAATTTGTGCAGTGTCAGCCATGCACTCTTTATCCATAATTTTTTTAAGATGACAGCCTAATTAAAATGCTACCATGACAGCAATAAAATTTCAAACAAATTAAACAATGAGATGGGGCATATATTGAAGTCTTAGATGCATGTATTTGCGCAATGAAATTATGAGAAATTATTTTGAGATGACGGGGCTTAAGAAAACTGGCAAAAAATTTAACAATGAGCTAGAAGGGACGCTTTTGAAGTCGTAAGCTTAAACACAACTATCAACACTGAAATGATTGAGCCGTTTCGTTCAAATGACTGCCTAAAATGATGACATTAGGCTACAGTTTCAAAAGTTAAAAGCTGAACAGTGGATAGGGGACATTTATCGAAGTCTTAAGCTAAAGCATGTCTTTCATCAATGAAATTATGACAAATTTTGTTGATATCACAGCTTAAGAATATCACCAAATTAAATTTTTACAGATGGAATGGTTATTGAGCTGCAATGGACGATCATTACCAGCCAATGTTGATTAAATGCAGTACAGACATCTGACTGAAGTTGGTCTAAGTCACAGGCTGCACTGAAAATCCATTAGGTGCAAACGACGTCAGCAGTGGTCATGATCACCCCTCCTGTAATCCGCAGTAGGATGGTCCCCCCCCAAAAAAAAATTAGTCGACCTCAACTAGATAGCCGGTATCCCGTTGATGGTAGAACCACCAGAACCAATGATATTGAAAGTTAGTGCCATTGCAAAGCAACCTTCAATGCCTTTCAACATCACAGAAGCGCCTCTAGACTATCTACATCAGTGGTTCCCAACCTTTGTTGACTTAAGGGCCACTTTCCTAAATTTGTGGACTCGAGGGCCACTTTTTCTTAGTTGAAGGACATTAGGGGGCCACAAGGCTAATATTTAATTAACTAAAAGCATAGAAAATTGTTATAATTGATTCAAAACAGAATGTTTCATGTTATTTATAGGTTTCAAAATAATATATTTTGCAATAGAAAATAATTTCATGTTCTATCCTGTCCAAATTGTCATTTTTAATATATTTTTGTAAATTCTTTGAGAGATGAGGGCCATTTTTTGAGGCCTGGCGGGCCACTTTTGGCCCGCGGGCCACGGGTTGTGAACCGCTGCTCTACATCCATAACCTAACGTCTTTCAGAGAAGAGATGGTCTATTTCAAGGAAAAATGATGCTCTATCATGAACAGCGGGGATGCCACTCTGATTTTAAAAAAGTTCAGATCCGGCCGAAAAAAGGCTAGATCGGATTTCTTTTTGAAAAATGCATTGAATTTTCGGGCTTGAAATTTCTGACGACCTTTTTTAGGCATTCACTTTAAAATCAGAAATATTGTAAAATCTTTCCTCATAAAATCTTCCTTCTTTTTACTACTGTTTCGTACATATTTTCCCGAAAATTGTCTAGATTTTTCGGAACAATTTCAGAAATTCCACGGTCGAAAAAAAACCTAGATCTAGACAAAAAACCTATAAACCTAGATTAGGCCGAAAAAACCTAGATCTAGGTGTAAAAAGCTACAAGTGGCATCCCTGAAACAGAAGAAGAGCTGTCCACTAACTCAAAACCCAAAATAGCAGTCAAAAATATAAAAGAATTGTCAAGCAAATTCATTTTGAGAGATATAATAATTTAAGCAGGAAATTATTAATTCATGTAATAATTATTTAATTTCATGTATAACATGTTGTTCTTTGCACTGTTTTACAACAGTCAAATGTTATCGAGAAAGGAAGGTCAATCCAGCCTCAGCGAGTCCATACGACCTTTTTGGATTGATCCTTTGACTTATGCACCAATCACTCGAAAGTCATTGAGTTTGTACTGATTGCTGTTATTTTGTATTTTGCTGATGATCTGTCAATAAACGGCTACTACTAATTAAACAAACTCTACGCATTATTTAAAGTACACTTAATTAGTTAAAATAAGCATCAACTTCTGCGAAGCACAATCTGTCATCTACACGGTTCAAAATATGTGAGACTATGAAAAGGTGCAAAGCATCTGAAGAAAAGACAAAACTGTTCCACTTACTCATTTACTGCACTCCAGTGGCTATCACGTCCAATTTCACCAAACAACTACTGCAAGCCTTCACTTAATTAATTTATACCATCATACAAAATATCTGATTGTATAATAAGGACCAAACACACAATGTGTAACAATAGGTAAGAACATACATAAACAGAACTATGTAAATATCAAAAATGACAAAAGAAAAATAATCAGAACACAAGCTCCACAAAACCACAAAGGCATATAAGATGCTGTGAAATGCAATGTGTTTCAGTGAAACAAACTAAACCTGACTCCATAAAAAAACAAACACTCTTCCTCATCATCGTTCACATGAACATCTGCTTTGTAAGGCGCCCTTGTAACGGCATGGGAGTGTGACGGCGCCATATAAATTACCAAGGTCGTAAATTTTATCATTATTATCAATTATTAAACATCAAACCAAGACACAATGAGGCAAAAAAACAGCCACACAACTGTCAAATGTGCACACGCACACACCTCCCTCTATCTCGCTCTCTATCTCCTTGCTCTCTCTGCCTGTCTCTCTCTTTTCTCTCCTCTCTCTCTTTCTCTCTCTCCCTCTGTCTCTGTTCTGTCTGTCTCTCTCCGTCTCTATCTCTCTTTCAGACGTCATTACTTGTAATTGCATATGCCTAACCATACAGCATTTCACAGCAAGTGTTAGAAACTATAACAATAACACCTTTCCTAATTATAACACCTCAATTACTATATCAAGAACCGAAGCTACCAAAGTCACTTGACTACAAATAGGAAAACCTTGAGAACTCTATAAAAATCAGTGCAAATAAAACTGAGTGAAGCAAGAGATTTTCAAACGGTTTACAACATAGAAAGGAAAGATATTTCTAGTTCAGAATAAATGACGAGATGCAACGACGCAACACACCCACAACAACAACAACAACAATAGTAAACATTGTCAGAGCAGACACAAACATTCCACTGCTGGTTCGATTCACCGGATTAGTGAACAAGTCAAGAAGTGATGATGATGAAGATGATCAGTAATAGTCAGATCCGTAAGGCTGCCTTTCAACCATTCCTTCCCAAGACGGTCGACAGTAGCATCGCAGCAAACCAGAGGCAGGACTCACGCTTCCAAAACTACTGACACAAAAACATAATCAATCATTTCTAAGCTGCAAAATGTAACTAGTGTTGAAATATCGTTAAGAAAAACAGAGAAGAATGCACCATTAAGTAGCCATATTGTCATAACTAAAAATCGATCACATAGGCCAAAAAAATAATGTTGTGTTTCCGGTAACAGAGCTCTAAAAAATTGGGTAGGTAGGTCGAAAAATAGTTTTATTTTGGTAAAATATTTTTATACAATGACTATCCGAAAAATTATACCCCACTATTTTTTGCATAAAGGTACACGCTGCAACAAAGAACGTGTTCTAAGCAAGTATAAACTGCCTATTTCCCGACTGTCTGCACCTAAGACTGGCTTAGTGAATGCTATGATTATGATGTCCCAATTGTACATCTCATATACGGAAGGCAATGTCACTGTAAATAAAAAAATTCCACAAAATTTTCCGAGTCGCGGCAATAAAAGTGAGTAGGTCGGGTTAACGGAAATACAACATTATTTTTTGGCCTAAGATCCAACTCTATATGGAAGGCAATGTCACCGTATTATGTCAATACAATTTTTTTTTATTTTTGAACTAAAAGAAAAACTTTTTAATAAGTTTTTTTAAATAAAAAATTTCACAAAATTATTTGAGTCGCGGCAATGAAAGAGGGTCGGTCGGGTTACCGGAACACAACATTTTTTTTTGCCTACATATGCAATAATGCATAATGCACATGAAAAGGGTCCACAATGTGTGATTAATTGCCTTTGAATATGGTCCCATCAAAATATCAGAATCGAGCTTTCACTACAATTCGCTAGACCAGAGCTTCCCAAAGTAGTCACCTGCAGACTGGCGCCGGTCTGTGATCCCACGGTTGCCAGTCTGCAATTTAAGTGAGTCAAGAAAAGTCTGGTCAAATTGTCTCGGAATCTTTAACAGCTATACAATGAACACATTAAATTTTTAAAGCAATTGATACATAGAATTGGTTAAACATGAATTTAATCAATTTTAATGCATATTTGAGGAATCCATTTTAGATGATGGAAAAATAATTAATAAATTGGACACCAAACCACGTGGGATTGGAGAATTCATGTCAGTCCATACACTGAAAACCTTGGGAAGCACTGCGCTAGAGGACACATTCGGCCATCAAACTAGCATATTTCAGGGAAAAAAAATTGCAAGTATTTGATTAAAATGCATTAATCTTGTTTTGTTGTAAAACTTTCGTCTTATGTAACGTGAAAGTGTTTGTGTCAAATGTAAGCAATGTAGAACTTAAAATACAGCGAGTTTTCCCAAATCTCATCTTTCAGTAACATCATGTTCCAAATCTACCAAAAGCCAGAAATTTGCCATCCTGCGCAGCGCAAATTTTGCGCAAAATTCCAGGTTTCGCGCAACAGCGCAAAAATTGGCAATCCGTGCGATTTTTGCGCAAATTTTGACAAAATCTTGCTAATTTACCTACATTGGGCTTTGATTTACTTAAAAATCATTGCAGCGCATGGAAGTTCAACATAGCAACGACACAGATGGGCGATAATCAAAGTGGCGGCCGCCGAATGGGATGATATTAAAGAGGAATTTTCAGTTAAAGATCGTTATTTTTAGTAGTAATGCACAAACTTGAAGTATAAAAAATTCCAGAAGTTCACGGCTGACCAATAAAATGTATTAGACGAAGTTTGTCAAAGCGGTCACACAGGAGCGTCGCGTGCTGTCTCGGTTTATGACAGAACGAATGCATTTAATCTATAGGCATCAGGCGTGCACACGAAGACGGAAGGCTACTATTCAGCACGTTGTGTAACCTTGTGATTCATTACAATATAGCATATATAAAACAATCTTGAAGTTGTATTTGTATTGAGCGTAGATTTCGGTGAGCGTAAATTTTGCAAAATTAAAATTCTTTGCAATCGTCTGAATACATTAATCTCATGGTTAAAGGAACTTTATAACTGCATCTTTTTGCTTGATTGTCTAATTTCTAGAATGCCAAAGCTTTACACTAAATGACAAAAACACTGTTAGATACTTTGGCACACTGATTCAATGAAAAAATAACGAACATTCTCTTTTTAACTTGCGCAAAATTCGCACAAATTTTTCGTTTTTGGTGAGCAATTTTTTCAATTTTTTGACACAAATTTCTGAGGGCCTACATAATACCCCAATTGTACATTACACATTATTTTCAAATTTTTTACTGATAATGGTGGTGATAACTCCAAAGAGTCCAAACCCACCATGTGAGCTCTTTTCATATGTGGCATCACATATTCTTCACACTTTGATTTAACAATTCTTTGTTCCAGTTGAGCAGCAATCTTCCATGGCAGCATACATTGTTTTCCAGATATGTGTCACTACAAGTGAGGGACTACATCACTAGGAACAACAATCATTGGACTCCAAACCAGACGGAGTGACAGTTTAAACGGATCTTATATAAGTTACACAATATTCTTCCAAGTCAGAAACGACTCATTTTTTTAAACCTACCCACAATAATCCTCACAGAACTGTTGTTCGATCTGAGCTTTTATTTCCTGGTTTGACATTTGCTCATAGGGCATCTGGTTCTCCCCTGATGTGGAGTTGCAATCAACCTCCATGGAGTCTATCATCTGTAGCTCTGAGGTGACGCCACCAACAGTAGATAAAGTTTCTCCAACTCTCGGCAAACTGTCCAACTGCGGCATTGGTTGCATGACACTGGTCATATGTCTGTCAATGCTTGTTGCATATACAATGACCGACCGGGTCTGGCTCTGCAAAACAAATCAATTTCACGAGCTCTTAGACAGTCACTTAAAATAAGACCATGCAGCCCACAGGTTGACCAGCTCCTAATTTATATGCAAGATACTGACCTCCATTCAAAACCTGTTACAGTGTCTCCACAAAATACCAAAACGTACCAATAAATCAAGGATCTCTTTTAGACTCTATAATGAACAAATTACCCAATGCTAAAAATATAATTACAATGTCTTAAAAATTACCTAGTGTTACAATAATACAGCTACTTTGTTGTTCTTCAGAAATCACCCAGTAAAAAAACCAAATAGTTACAATGTCTCCAAAATCACATGTTATAATGGATTAGTTACATTGTCTTCAAACATTTACTCAGTGTTATAATGAAAGAGTTTCATTTCAGGACACACAAACTGCATCTAAAACTCACATACATGATGAAACATAAAAAAAAACATTGCAAAAAACACTTACATTGCCACTTGATTCTTTCTGGTCATTTTCATACAGAGGAAGCACATTGTCAACACCGTTGAAGCTTTCTTCAGGGCAAAGACACATACGCTTTGGGCTTGAAAATTGCTGAAATCAATAAAGTATTTTCTATAGGTCAGCACTTTGTTCTTAACATAGTGTGATAAGCATTTCTATAGCTCAGCATGAATTGTGCAAAATCTGAGGGACCATGAAATATTTAAGATAATTTCAGGACAATCAAATCTCAACAATCTTTCAGTTTATGCTTCAAAATCACACCTTGGAACTGATAGACAAAACACTGTGCCTTAGCAAGCTTTAGACATGCACACAAGAATGGCTTCAATGGTAATTCTGCTAAAATGCCAGAGCTAGCTTCTAAGCAGTGCAGTCAAAACAGTTTGAGAAAGAATAGAGTTCTGCATGTTCCATTACACCCATCAAATACGTAAGAAGTGAGGAAGCCATAGATTATGAAAATGGTTTTACAAAATATTTTTACTGGAGTTGATAAATTCAGATATCTAGAATTTTTTTGTTAAGAATAAAACAGCATCTGAGAAAATGCCCAAACAATTGTTCCATCAGATAAACTCTGCAGGTACGCTGGAAACAAATCACATATGGTTTGCACCCACATGTTCTCCACAAGTTTTGCATGTTTACATCAATGCCACTGGATATCTAAAAAGCTTAGGACTTACATGCACTACAGAAAGTTCTGCTCTCAGAATTCCAACTTGCACTGTTGAGCACTCTACTTGCTCTAGATAGCAACCTCAGATGACCACATAATTTACCATCTCGTAAACACAGGTCTCACATTGAAGACAATGATTTACCTCACCTGAAAAACTTACATCATAACTTGGCTGACACAGATAATCCACTTCAACACCTGATTCGGTTTTGCGTTTCACTCCACACAGCTGAAGCAGATCAGCTGGCGGCTGTTGGCTCAACTGAAAAGCTGGCATTCTGGACAGCAATCAATCTAGATGAGAATCAAACAAATAGAACTGTTCAACATAAGCAATGAAAAGACATTCATGAGGAATACCTAAATTTCCTCAGACGCGGTTTATAGTCTGTGACTGAACACCAAAAATGTGTCCAATTCCAAATTAACTCTCGGAATTAAAAATGCTCTGCAGAAAAATTGTATTTTCAGGAATTGGGTCAATCTCGCCCATTTGTTCAGATTTGGAATTCGGGTAGACACCCTCCCCCATCCGTTGCCACCTTCTGCAAATGACCCAAGCGCAATAATTTATATAATAATCTATCATCTGTAGCACATTCGGTACTTGTTTTTTAATTCACCCGCAAAAACAAATGTCTTTGTGGTGGCCAGAAGAGCGCTATGTCGTATAGAATGTTATCAAATACATCATCTTAAGCGTTTATCATTCATCCAGCATTCCAGCTTCTATTTAAGATCTAAAATACATTGATCCTGCTTCGATTTCTCGAGCGTTTTATCACTCATCCAGCCTCTATTTCAGATCTAAGAAAACATTAATCCAGCTTTTATTTAATATCGGCAATCCTGGGAACGGCGGTCATAAATTCCGAAACATGTATTTTCGTCAGAGAAAGAGCCAACTACAGTTAAGGCTGCATTTATTCACTTGTTTTCTTCATTCTTTACTTATTCACTTACTTACGAGCTTCCAGCTTCTATTTCACCTGCAGAAGAACCTTCATCCAGATTCCAATTCTCTTGCGTTTTTTCATCAATTCAGCCTCCATTTCACCTGTAAAAGGTCTTCATCCAGCTCCTATTTCACATGCTTTTTTTCATAAATCCAGCCTCCATTTCACCTGTAAAAGGTCTTCATCCAGCTTCTATTTCTCAAGCATGGTTTCTATGCGCCCATCCTATACACCGCGCTATTACGACACGTCAGGTTGATTTATTTCCCAACGGAATGCCGTCAAAACAACGTAAACAATGACGTAAAAAGCCCGGCATTCCATTGGGAAATAAATCAACCTGACGTGTCGTAATAGCGCGGTATACGATGGGCGCATAGAAACCACGCTTGATAAATAGAAGCTGGATGAAGACCTTTTACAGGTGAAATGGAGGCTGGATTTATGAGAGAAAAAATGCAAGAGAATTGGAATCTGGATGAAGGTTCTTCTGCAGGTGAAATAGAAGCTGGATTGACGAAAATAACGCGTGAGAAATAGAAGCTGGATGAAGGTATTTCTAGATCTGAAATAGAAGCTGGATTGATGAAGAAACGCTTAAGAAATGGAGGCTGGATGAAAAACCCACACTTTTTGCCCATCCAATACTCCGCCCTATCGATTTATGGAATTTTATAATTTATGACCGCCGTTCCCAGGATTGCCTTAATATCTATAAAGCCTTCATCCCGCTTCCATTTCTTAGGCGATTTATCACTCATCCAGGTTCTATTTAAGATATAAAATACCTCAACAACATCGGATGTCCATTAAACACATTCTAGGATTATGTAATAGGCTATTCCACGTTGTTGCAGAAACACAACACTTGCTTGCTTGTCGTGAACTATTGCTGAAAGTTTGAGAAGATTCATATTTATCTGTTATATTTCAGCTTTGAAATGAATAAGTCTTAATACTGCGTCTTTCCGAAAACATATATAGGTCTTAATAATGCGTAAACATAGATTTGTCAAATGATTAATTTTTGGGGGTGAATTAAAAAACAAGTACCGCACATTCAACTTCAAGCTCGTAAAGTTTGCGAAATTAATATGCAGGTCAACGCAATGATAAACACGAAAGTATGATTTCGTTCGTGTAATGTTTGATACAGAAAAGGACTTGAAGTACATTTCGTTGAAAAATCAATTACTTTAAGCCAACAATATACAGACCTGCTTTCCAGCATGCAATGCAAATTGCGCACACCTCGTAATATGCGCACTGTACTATAGCGTACTGTCGTTTTCAGAGAACAGTAGTTTATAAAACTATGTTGAAGCAATTTATACGCATCAATGTTTTAAAGTTTAGTGATAATCCGACGCCTTCAAACGTCTCAACGCCAAAATATCTGAACTTTTCACGCTAAAGAAACGTAAAATAACGAAATTCAAAACGTGTTTATTCAGGTCAAAGGACTGTTTCTACACAGGACCGGAATCTTCTTACAATCAAGAGCGCCTTGTGCAAGTTTTTGGAAGATAAGCGGAGTTCCAAAATAATATTTCACATCTTGCTTACAACATAAAAGCATTAAATTAATTATATCTATATATGCAAAGTTAAGAATAGTTATGTTTGCAAAATAAAAATGCCTTTGTACTCTGGAGATTCAAAACATAATCTTTAGCATTAGAAACGGATTTTTAATTGGAGGCGACATCTATCGTTGAGACTGAAATGGCTGACTACAAAATGTTCATCAGAGTCCTTGATTTAGCGTGTCTTCTGTAGTGATGTTTTGTTGCGCATATCTTCTTTAAGTAGCCTAAGCAAGTAAGCGTCGTGGAATTTCTGGTTGTAGTTGCACTTGTAGATGGGTATTAGGACTGGTTCCGACGACTTAGCTTTTATCGGCGCTATAGAAGTTCCGAGTGTTCGATTACGATTAGAGCATGATGAGAACCTTGGCCTTGTAATGCAAACTGTAGGTTCAATGGTTGCTCATTATTTTTCTGTAATCGTCCATTTTACATAAAATGTCCAAATAGACTAATTAAGTTTCCTCCTCGTGACTCTCTGCATTAAGTAAGCCTATAGCCTGTCTTTATAATTTAGCCCTCTACGGACTTCCTTACTTAAGTAAGTGTATTCTGTATGCTGCCCTCTTCAAAGCTATAGGCTAGTTAAAGACAAAGATCATGTTCTTCATAAAATTTTCTCTTAAAGACGTCCTGACAAATACAATCTGCGCCCTAGGCCGCATCCATTCGAAATTACCAATAAAAACAATAAAAATTTCATAACACGGATGCTGTATAAAAACATTTAGGCTACTAGGCTTTATTCGCTGCTCCTCTGTGCTTGTTAACTGTCGCGTTATGTCGACTGGTTTTTCAATAAAACGAATATTATATTAGGCATCATAAAGCATTCGTATTAAAAAGCCTTCCTCATTTTTGCAACCTTCATTATCCAATGTCATGTCATATGTCGCCCGCGTCGCATCGAGACGGTTGGATACATGAATTTTGATGAATTTTAATGCCCATAGTCTTCTGTCCCTAAGCTTGTCGCGCTCAATAAGTGAGAGCCTACAAGTCCTGTCGAGTTCAGGACGTTGTCGATCCAAGATATCCTCGGCCTTTCTCGTTCTCGGTTCCCTCCACAAAACCAGTCATGATGCGCTGCTTTAGATGCTATCGTCTCTTAAGTTGGTATGGTACGTTTGCTGTTTCATTGTCCAATTCAGGCGTTATAAAAAATTATATTCTTCTGTAGCAGTACATTTTGAAAGCCAATATACAGGGTGCGCGCCAAAAAAGACCCCCTAGGTTTTTTTGCCAATATCTTGGCCAAAACTAAGAATTTCGAAATGAAATTTTACAGGCTTATAGACAATTCATATTTACACATGATGGCCAGATTTCATCAAAATATTTCAAATAGAACAAAGGTTATACCACTTTTAGGAAGGCCGCCCACAGTTTTTTGACGATTCAAAAACGTAACGCAACAAAAAGTAACAAAAACACGATTTTATTAAGTCACTAGATGTGATACCCGGCGTTGCCCGGGAAATTTAGGGTTTTCAACCCTCCACCTCCACCCCGCTTCCCCAAAAAACAAACATGAACTCCCTGAGGGGCGGGCGTGTGTGCTGACTGTGGACTAATACAATTATTGCAGGCTGTCTGTTCTGTTAGTATAGCTAATATTTCTGTGACTTGCGTTCTTGTGAATATTACCGTTTCAGCTGCATAATTACAAACTGTATACCCGATTTCGGTTTGCCAAACGGATTGCTAAATAAACGGAATGACGTCATGCGGACTGTTGACTCTTTCTAAAGCAGCAGCGTGAGCGAAAATTGATTCAATCTGTCTTAAAACGCTAATAACTCTGGTTTTAAAGTGAATTAAAAGCTGCAAATAGTCGCGTTGACCTTATAATTTGGATAAGAATCAATTGCAAAAGTTGTGTTAAACCGACGCTCTGTCATTTCCGAGCCTATTCTGGGACGAAGAGTCAAAATGCTTTCAGACTTATAATATAGATATCTCAAATAACTGTTTCGAAATGAACTTGATAGTGATTCACAACTTGTGTTCAATGTGCCCACCACCACTGCCAAAACGGCAGTATGCGGACGTGTTTATTTTTATCCGCGCGTGCGACCAAAAAACAAAACATTTAATTCCGCTTTCACGCCTCCATCCAATTGCATTCCAATGAGGCCGCGCCGTCCATTTGCATTCCAATGAGGCCGTGCATACCGGCGTGTTTCTGTAGCGCATATTCATATGTAACTGTCGGTTTTCAAATTTTCACACAACGTTCGAGCGGACGGGTTTTATATGCGTTTTTGGGGAAAAACACAACGGTGACAACGCGTATATGCGGACGTGTTTTTTTATCCGCGCATCTTCTTATATAGCGCATATATATGTAGTCGTAGGGAACGGAGGGGTAAGGGAGGGGAGGCAGCGGGAGGAAGAGGGAGGGGAGGGAGCGGACGGGATGGAGGGAGGGGAGGAATGGAGGGACGGAGGGGAAGAACCGGGAGGGAGGGAGGAAGGGGGAGGGAAGGAGGAGGAGGGAGGAAACGGGAGGGAGGGATGGAGGGAGGCAGGTAGGGGAAAGGAGGTAGGGAGGGAGGGATGGATGATCTTTTCAGCCACAGCAACGCGTGGCTGGGTACAGCTAGTATGGAATAAAATCCCACCAGAAATCAGGCAATCTCCATCATTATCATTGAATACATATACAATACATATGTATTCATGAACTGATGATGTAACAAGAGTAAAAACTGAGGTCTAAGTATATGTCAGGTTAAAATTATTGTAAGTTCTTGAACAAAAGTTGTCATATAACATGGATTGCAGTAAGCATCAATGATCAATTAATTCTACTCTAAGAACAACTTTACATCGTAGGCCTACACAATGTAATAGATACAAATTAATTGCAATTATTACGTAGTTAAACAATGTTTAAAATTAAATATGAAATTGTGGTGCACAGTTTCTAAATGCATGCATTCAATTCTTACAGTTGAATATAGAAGAAATAACAGCTCAGATATTTCTTAGAACTGCAATATTCAAAATACTGGACATAAATATGCGAAATAAAAACTGACCGAACATGCACGATGATGATATATTCAGATGTTAATTGTTAATTTCAGTCATCAATGAATTATGAAAAAGTCAAACTATGAAAGTCAGCACAAACACCATTTACATATTACGTTATAAACAGTGCCCCTTCAAGACTGCCTATTTGGGAGCACTTGTGTGTATATATATTGTGTGTGTGCGCACGCGTGCATGCGTGTGTACGCAAAATGGCTTAAATTATAGGTCACAATTAAAACTATCAAAGGTATGTGTGCTCAAGCGAGCAAAAGAAACAGAGAAAGCGAAAAAATTCAGGGCAAGTGACAGACAGAGAGTGAGCATGCATGTGAGACAGAGACAGAACATTGGATTTTACTAAGTAACTTAAGTTGGTAAAAAATGATTCCAGATGATTGAAGGTTTTAAATAATTGGCTGCTCTAAAATTTAGAGTTTCTTCTCAGAATGCACATGAACTTTAAAACCGACATTCTATGCTAATTCTGCTCGAAATTCATTGAACAAGGAAAATGTTTGAACTACGATAATCAGGTGCACCGATCGTTCAACGACCACATGAATACTACAAATTAACTTTAGTCCTAATAGCAGCAAAATTGTAAGACATTTGATGACCTCCACCTCCAGTGGTCCCTGATTTGAAAAGAAGAGATTTCATTGTAACAGCACCAACACGGATCTATCACTTATCAAACTACCAAACTTCTCCTCCTCTTCATTCCTTCTTGTCTTTCTTCTTCCACGTAGGAATCGGTACTTTGCTGACTACAGTCTTAGTGGTGCCGACAACCGCACTCCCTGCACCGTAGCCTTTCGTTGCCACCCACTTAATCCCGCCGAAGCCAAGACCAACTGCTCCAGTTACGGCTCCACTGGTTGTGCCAATCAAACCACTCGAAAATCTCCACAGATAGCCTCCAGTCGGTTTCTGAGGCTCTACAACAAATTCAGAAAACAAATCAAAATCAAACGTAAATTAAACCAATCTCAGCTGCTACAAACATTATGCACTCAAGATCTTTCGAAATTAAGGCAATTCTAATCCACATTAGTAGTTGTGGGACTGTCTTAACCAGCTCAGTGACGTCACTGAGTGAGCTGGTTAAGACAGTCCCACTGGGTGGCTTCATTAGTATGCAGAGCTCAGACAATGGCAAGCTCCGCCCCTAATTAATATTCATGCTGTGACGTCATCTACCAGAACTTTCTGGACCATTCTAGAAGGACTATTGTTCCTTTGTCCACCTCTTTGTCCGTTTGCCTGTCTGTTTGGCTGACTGTGTGCATACCTAGGTGATTAAGAAGTCGTTAATGATACGCTCTATGGTAATGGCTTTATTATGCATAATAAGAATCTCTACGGCGCCACAGCACAAGCGGTTTGCCTGTCTGCATACACTGGTGCTTAAGAACTCATTAATGATGTCAGCGTTCTGGAACTTTCTTTAATTAGCGTTGTAGAACAATCTAGGTCTTTCCAGAATTCCAAAAGATAGTTCCGACGAATGTAAGAGAAAGTAGATCCTCACACATTTCCTATAATGAGACAGCTCGTATGGACACAGATTAACAACATGGTGTGATATGTATTAATGCGCCAAAGACATTATAAAAATCTACCCTTTCCACCATGATTCAATCGACTTCGTTAATGCAAAGGAAGTTCTTCATCTCTTTACGAAGCTAACTACTATGGATCTGAAAATGAAGACCGATAATGCTTGGAAGCCTGCAACAACTACTATGATTCCAAAAACGGTGAGTATTTTAAATTTTTGTTTGCGCTTGTAAGATTTTCTCAAGTCACTTAGTAACTTGGTTGCAATAAGTTTATGTATTGCCACTCCACCTCCTGTTTGTAATTCGTATGTTTTGAGTTGTAGCGAGAGAGAGAGAGGAAACTTTATTTGTATCTGCTTCTGTTATAGCGAAATTCTTGTTTTCTTTGTATTTGCAGACTGCTACTCATCTTTTTAAGGAGTCCATTGGGAAGAATCGCTATCTAACTGCGAGCGTTTACAAGGACGAACTGATGGTTCACATACGCGAATACGACGAGTTCAACAACCAGTCGTATCCAACCAAAAAGGGAGCATCCTTCAACAAGTCGGCATGGGCGAGATTCCTCGGTCATTTCGACGAAATGGAAAGAAGCGTGGATCTGCTAAAAGCAAATCAACCGGTCGACTATTATCAACATGTGGGAGGGCGATACTTCGTCTCCATCAACAAGGACTACAAGTGTGTGAACGTTCGACGGTATTTTCTCCCTCCAAACACCACTAGAGAACATCCTACTCGCAGCGGCATCGCTCTACGGCTGGAAGAATGGAGCAATCTTCTTCAGAAAATTCCCATCTTGCATGATCGTTTACCCGAACTGAAAAGCGCTACATCGTGCAATGGAGTCTTAGATCATTTGAATCAGTTGGACTATCTGAACTGTAACATGTGCAACCCTTTCCAAACTAAATATTGACACTTATGCAAAGAGGCCTTTCGAACATTATACTAGTTTTCCACTTGCATTCTTTTTAATACTAAATCTTTGATTGCTGTATTAAATGTTAATGAAACATTTTTCGTTGTATTTCTTGCATGCTATGTAGTTGAGATGTCTTTAAGTAAGTGGTAGGAAATTAGGAGTTGTGATAGAAGTTTATTCATTGACTTACTACAATCAACCATCTGTCATAGTGTACTAACAAACCCATTCACCGTGCACACATTTCAAGCATACTCCAAATCTACCCTATTAGTAATAAAACACAAATTCAGCAGTTTGATGACTTTTTTTTTTTTTTATCCAACACAAGAGAACATGATCAAATCGAATACAAGCCGAAGTAGTGTCCTTTCCACTATAGAACTAAAACATGGGTTATGCAATCATCAAAGTTCTTTCCTATATACAATTAAACTATATACAATTGACAATGTCCTTTTCACTATACAAAAAAAAATATACATACCATCAAAAATGTTCTTTGACATATACAGCAAAATATTATACATTATAATACAGTAAGTTTACACATGGGGTGGAATGGTAACGTGTCCATAAGCCAATGATTCTATACAATTTATTAGATATCTTTTATCGTCGTAAGGCGAAAGTGCTGCTTTATTGATTTCTACTGTATGCAAGGTGTGATTTATACTACGTATCACACAAAACTTAGATGAGGTAGGAGCCTCTTCAAAAAAATTTTTATATTCGGCGTGGCGGATGGTCTTAGCTACACAGGAACGTTTGACACCCTTTGCAGTCTTCTTCTCTTTGTCATTTGGCAGAAGCAAGCTGTACATTTTTGACTTCAGACCGCAAAATTCCAACACAGGAGCGCCATTTGCCTCATCTTTAAATTTACCTATTACCTTGGAATTTATTTTGCTATGAAGAAAATGGTCAGTCGGATAGTCAGAAGTATCGTAGTCGGTCAAGTCCTGTCCCATGTCTTTGTATATGTCGTCTGTAAATACATGATAGCATAGACTGTCCGTATCGGTAAAAAGCAATTTACATCTGCCGCCGTATTTGGGGAGAATGTGGTTGTAATGAAAGTCGTACATCTTTAATTTTGATATGTCAAGGATACACATGCCAGCGTACAGTGGCTTGTTAAGATAGACATTGGAATTAATCAGTTTAATAATCGTCAAGTCGCCATTTACTATGCGAAACGATTGAAACGTTGGACGTGCTATAAATCGTTTCGCACTTTTAGCATTTGTTACAAGTTTAATACATAAATGTTTCCGGTTATTCTGCATGGTTTTACCATAAATACTATTATTCATTAGCTTAAATAAATCTTTTTCAAAAGCAGACTTGGCGACTTGACGTTTGGAGGTGTTAAATTCTATATATGTTTTTAACCAGCGACTTTGACGAAATTCCAGAATTTTATGTATTTTCTTAATTTTCATTCCCATGCTCAGGTAAAACTGTAAGTTTCGATAATGGAGGACATACTTACTTTTATCCTGTAGATTGGGCACGAGTTTCTCGTTATGGCCAGTGACCCTGTACCCAATTTTTTCGGAAACTGACGTTGCATAGGGAGAAAGCATGTCTGCAGTAATAGAAATTTTCTCGGGAGCTAAAGGATAGTCGTTGTGCAAGTCGTGGAGGTGGACTGGGTATTCCAGATCCACCTCCAGTAGATAGCCCAAGTCGTCATCGACCGCTTTGCTATCTAGGTCAAACTCGTCAATTTCGTCCAAGTCCAAAAATCTAAAGCCTCCAGTGGGTAAGGGTTCGCACATGGCATATCCATAGAGGTTGTTACAGTCAAGATATGTGATGTAACTGTTTGGAAGATTTTCATCGTATCCTTGGGCTAGATACGGATTGTTGGCTTTGGCGTATCTATTGCTGATCATAGATACACCTCCGCGCATGCCATTTTCAACGAATAGATATACGTCAGGATCTGTTATAAGTTCAAGCGACGCCTTTGTCATTTTAAGGCAGGCGTCGAAGCTTAAACCGGGGCTGCTGTAATAGTGCAAGGGGTCAAGCTTATAGTATTCAAGAGCCATTTTACGAAAGGACTCGAACACGTCTGATAGTAAAAGAACGTCTGTAGTTAAATAGAGATCATGATACTCCTGTAGAGATTTCATATCGAATGTAGTCCAAATTTTGTTGGCATATTCATAGTCTGAAGCTGATATATCTTCGTCGGCGAGTCGGCTGTAAAATGATTTTATATCTGGCAATTTGGTTTCTGTCATTCGATCAGGCGAATTCATATATTCGTACGGGAATACGCCTTTCCTTAATAACATATGAAATCGATCCTTAAAAATACGCCGTAAATGAATAAACTTCGAATCGTCTTCCTTAGAAAGGTTTTTGACGAGAACGTCTAGACCGCAGTTCAGAAATTGCAACGAATCTAAAAATCTCAGTCCGTTAATTTCGAATGACAGAAATTTTTCCATATTTGGTGCTATCACTGTCACGTCTTGCGAATCAAATTGCTTGGCCAGATGTTTGAGAATAATATGTGAATCGTAACCTTTCAAGTTGTGGAAAATTATTGGAATTGTAAAGTTGGGAGTTTTATGTTTCTTCGTTTTTGTAGGCTTCTTGAATTTTAGTTTGAGATTGCAATTTGAACAAACGGCAGCAAGGAAATTTCCAGTAATGTGGCAATGATGGCGAACTTTATTACGGGCAGTCAATTCAACATCGCAAGACGGACAGGATTTGGCGTTTGAAAAAGAATCTTGTTGCAATTTTGACAGAGGTTTCATTTTTTCATTTTTACTTAAAATTCGGTTTATTCGTTTTTGCTCCTTCTTAATATGATCAAAAAATGTATCCATTACAGCCGGCCCGCTATAGACGAATGGTTCTTCATTATTGTAGTCTGGGAATGAGGATACAGTAAGGCAACAAAAACCGCTTGGGATATGCGTATCTAATATTTTTGTACATTTTCCAACGTCGGTTTCCGATTTTGTCAAAAAGCATTCAAAGTCGCTGTAAATTACGAATGGAGAAGGCATTTCATTTTGTGTATTGCTAAATTCTAATATGTTGTTATCGGGCTTTGGATATCTTACACTTTGTATGCCATGCGTACTGCATGCTGGCATGTGATCATGTTTAAGGGCGGCAGATGTAAAACAGTGGAGGCAATATGGACAGGGAAATGTTCTCACGGTGCGAGAATTTCTGCTGCTCAAGAGCGCCGACAAATTTCGAATTACTACATAGTGCCGCTTATCCATGTCGTTCAGCAGCAGCAAATTGACAATATGTTTTCTGTCTCTGTGAGGTGAGGCGTACAGTGGCGCGAAGGATTTGTCGTCTGCGTTCGAATATATGACGTTTATAGCATAATCTGCATTATTATTTTCGAACACTGGAATCTTGTCCACTTTCATTGGGAAATCTAGCGCATCAAACTTCAGCTCATTTAGAAAAGGCTTGTACTTTGTTACTCGCTCTGCATTCTTATTATGATAATGTGAAACGGCAAGGACTGAGTATAGAAAACATAGATTGTCATCGTTTTTTATATTTACAGTGGCGCCCTTATTTGCGATATATTTCGGCGTTGGTATGAACTGGTTTCCGCCTATCGGGTCATAAATGGCTGTACAAACTTTAAGGTGTTGAGTTCCATCGACTTTCCAACCAGATCCCTCGCTCGTGAAGACGTCGATGAGTTCGTCGAAGCGAGTCACGGCGTCTTGCATTTGCGAGGCGATCTGGTCCGGATACGTCAGGATGGCCGATTCCGACTTGAAATAAGCTATCGTGTTGTTGTCGCCTTCTGTGGAACTGCGGACGAACTTCACGTCCAGTGCCAGAAACCATTTGACGGAGCTGAAACAAATTTATTCCTTGATTGTATTTTCAGATATTTTACTTTTAAGAAAAGCAGTGTGAATCAAATATTAACAGCTAAAAGATTTTTCTATTATTAAAACACATGAGTCATAGAATTTTTGATAGAGGCTCTAAGATTTCTACTCTATCATTTTTACAAAGGTACTCACCCTTCATCTCTTAGGACTCGCTCCAAATTCTCCGCAATATCGGTACCATGATGAACGAGAAGAGAATGGATATCGTTTGTGACTGGATTGATGGCCAAATCGTCCTCCATAAATGTGTTCTGTACCGATACGCGGAGATTCGGGTTGGTCTCCCTTTTCAAGCAGGTGATGCATGAATCGTGTCCGGCCCGGAAGAAGCGATGTTGGCGCCTCGTCATGCATCGAGGACATTCCCGGAAGCTGGAGCATGATTCGCACAAACCATTGACATCCAGATTGACCTTTTTGAAGCTGCCACAGCTACGACATTTTCCTGAAACAGATTGAAAAGAAATTCGGCTTGTAATATTCATCGGCAAAGACTGAATTCGTACTATTACTTCACATTCTTGCTTTCTTTCAATTTCGAAATGAAACAAATTATTTCTATCTGTATACGTAAACCTACAACATATACTGCTTGCGAAAATAAAATATCTGCTTACGGGATTGCCTTCCACCTGAGGTGCCTTCGCCAAGGTTGGTAGTAGCGTTAGTATCATCAGAACGCGAACGACTTCCATTCGACGTTCCTTCGCCAAGGATGTCAGCATCTGAAAGTTACCATTTATCTGTTTAGAAATTTGCTATGAAAGAATACACAGAGGATGAGTGATGATTCTTAAACATCTGAGAAAATAAGTAAGTTTATCACATGTTCACTTGAAATTACTCACGTAATTTTTTCGGAGCCTCATCCTCTTCTTCATGTAATGGATCAGCTTTCCGCTTCTTCACTATAAAGATAACAATCATTGGATTTAAAATAAACGAAAGATTCAAAAGCCTTTCTCGGTATAAATATATTGAAGCCAAATATATAATGATAGTAATAATATGCATCTCAACACACCTAGTGCTTTTCCACGTTCCAGTCTCCGTGCCTCCTTTTGTTCGGCTTCGTTTGCATGCTGCATCAACTCGGTATCTGACATCGATACGTCTAAAAAAGATAAAATAGTTTACTTATAGTAAATGTGAAACGAATAGAGTATACACATTCTCATTATGAATAACCCAAAACAAACAAAAAAAACAAAACAGAATCTATTTTATAATTATTGCATAAAAGAAAAGATAGAAACATGACCAAAATACCATGCTCAAGTTCCGATTTCTCGCTGCTGGTCGCAATCCGAAAAAGTTCATCGTCAGATGAATCGGTGGTCATCCAAACTGAAAAGATAAAAAAGATGCTTATCAGCAAAAACCAAAAATTTAATATAAAAAATAAAAATAAAAAATAAATAAAAATTAATCTGAATGAAATATAAATTTTCATTGCTCAAATACGAAAATGTTCAACAACAAAAAATATTTATAACGTTCTCATAGAAAAAACGAAACAAAAAATAGCTAACATACCCAGCTCATGTTCATGCATCATCTTCTGTTCTTCCGCTTTCTCGCTGCTGGTCGCTAACCGAAAAAGCTCGTCATCCGAGGAATCGGTGGTCATCCAAACTGAAAAAAGATAAAGAGGTTGCCTAAATATTTCAGCAGTAAGCTTTTTCTTAAGAGTGTACTACAAGATGCTAGTAAGCTTTTTCTAAGAGTGTAGAATGTAAGGCGATGATGAAATTAAAATAGGCCTACCTTGTTCTTTTCGCTGTTCATATGCTTCTGTTTGTTGACGCTCAGCAGATGCTGTAATTCGAAACAGTTCATCGTCCGAAGAATCCGTAGTATGCCAAACTACAAAAGATAAAACGTAATGGCTATAGTAAACTATAATATATATATATATATATATATATATACGCACACACACATCATATATCTTATGCAGTACATATTTAATTGTATTTATAATATATAATTATATATGCAATATATATTTTATTCAATGCATATAATATATATATATGTATACAATATATATTTTATTCTGTGCACATAAAATTACACGTATAATATACTATGAATATATAATATATATATATATGTATACAATATATATTTTATTCTGTGCACATAAAATTACACGTATAATATACTATGAATATATAATATATATATATATGTATACAATATATATTTTATTCTGTGCACATAAAATTACATGTATAATATACTATGCATATATAATATATATGTATACAATATATATTTTATTCTGTGCACATAAAATTATATGTATAATATACTATGAATATATAATATATATATGTATACAATATATATTTTATTCTGTGCACATAAAATTATATGTATAATATGCTATGCATATATAATATATATGTATACAATATATATTTTATTCTGTGCACATAAAATTATATGTATACAATATATATTTTATTCTGTGCACATAAAATTACATGTATAATATACTATGCAAATAAAATTATATATATATATACACACACTATACATATAATATATATATACATTGTGCATATAAAATTATATTTTATGCTGTGAATATATAATTTTATTTATATAATATACATATATATAATTATATTTATATTATATTTATATTATATTTTATATAGTGTATATATACATAATTATATCATTATATAATTATATTTATAATATACAATGCATATATTATTAAAGATACAATATATATCTTTATATGTTGCATTTATATCTTCTATATACAATATATAAATTTTACATTGCATATATAATTATATAAATAATTATATATAATATATATATATTTATAATATATTATGATATGTATGTGTTATTTAAATCATTTATCTATTGCTTAATCGCACAGATAATTTCACAGTTAAAATGACGCATTAATTTTTATAAATACCATTTTCCTTCACAGCTACTGTCGGCGACAACTGAAGCACGAAATCAGCAAGGCTATCTTCTATAGGCCCCCATATAGCGTCCAATTCTTTTAACTGAGAATTTGTTATATCATCACCAACTACAAGATATAAATAAATAAGAATAAGCTATACTCTATACTTCTGCTACTTTAAATAGTGATTCAGTTTTATAACATCTAAGGTATAAGCTATAAAATAATATATATATAATTTATTTTATAAAGTATATATATTTATAATATATTTTCGCGCAGTGCGTTTGCAATCGTTTCAATATAGTATATATATATAGTATATAAATCCTTACTTATATGCAGTGAGAATATTATAGATCTATTATATTACAAGTATATACCATAATCAATTGTGATTTAGTTTTGTAACACTTACAAACATCCATCGTAGTAGCCTTCTGTAGACGATCGATGAAGAAAGAATTCGAAGCAGCGTCGATCGTTGTTGAAGAAGTAGAACGACTTGGCTGTAGGAGAACACGGCTGATGAAGAAGAACGACGACTGTAGACCCGGAATGGATTGAAAAAGCGCTGGAACGTCTCACTTTTTATAACAATCGTAGCGCAATAATACATGTACACCTCGCTGTTAGATTATAACCATACGCGCTTATGTAATTATACAAATGTATGACGGATTATTTTCTTGTTCTGTCCACAGGTTGACGGAACTATTTTTTTCTTAGAATCTCGATTCTTCTACGTCTTTCTGGAAGGTATAATTATCGAACCTTCTGGAAAGGATGAGATCATCCTCAGCCAAAAATTACAATAGCCGCGCTCCAGCATTAATTATATGTGCATGGACACATGCACACCAACAGACGCACACCGACAGCCAGACGCCCGTGCAGACATGCAAATGTAAATTAGCGAATCTTCTGGAACTGACAGCCTTTGTTAGCATATAGCATCGTGTGTGTTTGAATTTTTAACAGCTTGTATACAGCAAACTAAGCACCTCTGCTGTTGGGTGCCAGTCCAAAGACGTCTTAAATGGAGAGGGTTATCGCCAGTTAGAATATAGTTGGCGTTTGTTCTTTAGCTGCAACAGTTCGCATGACTGTTTAAAGGATGCAACTTTACAAATAAACCTTAACATTTAAATGATTATGTGTACAGTATTATACATGGTAGCAGTCGTTTGAATGGCATGTCATTAATTATCTCTTCATCACCTCTGCAAGACAAACATAATGGTCGTCATGCAGGCGCTGTAAAGAGTATTAAGTCGCTACAATGAATTCTTCCAGAAAATTCTACCCTTAGGGCAATCCAGTATTGTTAAGGACTGGTCTTTGTATAATGTATGCGTGATCGGTCCATTATTAACACAGTGGTCGTATACAGCACCCGTCAGGCGCCGGAGGGCGCAGAGGTCGGCTTTGTCAGACCCGTGTTCCGTCACGCTGCGTGATTTCTGGTGTCGCTGTCCCGATGCTCTGTACAAACTCAGATATACGGCGAGTATGAGCTCGCGCCCTTACTCTAAATTTCTATATGTTCCAAATTTTACCCTTATATCTCCAATACGCTTATTAGATGCGCCTTGCGTAGAAAGGTCTGTCTGTCGCACTGCCAGTCTAGTTCCTATATAATCGAGGAGGGATCCCTAAATGTTTCCTCTTTTTAAGATGCAGCGCTGAATAAATTTTAAGAAACAACGCTGCTGATTGTATTGATTTATTGCTTATGACAAGTGTGAATAAAATATTATGTAGCACATATAGAATGAACTATGTGAGTGAAGCTGGTCAATTCTTAGTTCTTTTTAAAATTAATGCGAGACGTGGACGGTTGGTTTGATAGCGCTCTCACACGCATAATGAGAGACGCATACACAAAGGATAATAGTCAATATGCAAATAGGCAAAGCGTGATAGCATCTAGGTATACACACAGACAGGCACAAACATGCACAAAGACAGACAGACATACACGCAGACATACAATCAGATACTGGAATTTTCGAGAAAGTTCTCGTAGATGACGTCACAACATGAATATTAATTAGGTATGTCATTAAAGGCTGCTTATAGTCAGTTAGGTATACACACAGACAGGCACAAACATGCACACAGTCAGCCAAACAGACAGGCAAACGGACAAAGAGGCGGACAAAGGAACAATAGTCCTTCTAGAATGGTCCAGAAAGTTCTGGTAGATGACGTCACAGCATGAATATTAATTAGGGGCGGAGCTTGCCATTGTCTGAGCTCTGCATACTAATGAAGCCACCCAGTGGGACTGTCTTAACCAGCTCACTCAGTGACGTCACTGAGCTGGTTAAGACAGTCCCACAACTACTCACATTCCTCAATAGAACTTGAATATATATCCATAACTCTGGACATTACACCGCCTCGACTACTGCGCCTCCATCTTTGCTGGTCTCCCGCGGGTTCGGATTGAGAGGTTGGAGATGGTCCACCGTGCTGCCGCACGACTTATTGGGGGGGTTCACCAATTACGACCGTGTATCCCAATATATGCGTGAGGTCTTGCACTGGCTTCCTTTCCCGCAGCGCATCTCATTTAGGATTGCATCTTTGGTGTGGCGATGCTTATCAGGCTGGGCACCCTCCTATCTGTGTGAGCTTTGCCTCCCTCTTCCACTTGCATAGGCCGCCGCGCACTGCGCTCTGCTGTCGATGGTGACTTAATGGTTCCTTTCACTCGCTCTGCATTGTCTGCAACAATGCAGAGGCGTTCATTCTCTGTGGTTGGCCTAACAACCTGGAATGGACTTCCCTTGACTATGCGACACCTCCCATGCTCTTCTCAATTTCACAAACTGTTGAAGACTGGTTTTTTCCGCTTGATCTCGGCCGGGAGCGCCTCTGAGTACCTTGAAGGGGCGCTATATAAATTGCGATTGATTGATTGATTGAAACTCACATGCTGAGTTTTATAATATCATGTCCCAATCATTGCACACTCAGCTGTTCAAAGCACCAAGACGGTTATTGCAGTTATTGGTTAACTCTAAATTATTCGGTCACAGAGAAGGTCCCTCCAAGGGACTTGGACACAAGAGGAAGATGTAGTGCTTATGTAGTGGCTCTATAGATGCCCTTCTCTGCTTGACATATACAAATACACAATCAGTGATCAGCAGAAGCTGATGACAATCAGTGACAAGTCGAACAACCACCAACCCCAGCAGTAGCAGCAGTGAGACCACTTGAAGGATCAAATGGGTCTTATTTAGGAGAAATCATTTCTTATTGTCGACCTAGACTGCCATTTAAAATGATCAATTGTTTCGAATGAGGCATGAAAAAAGCAAGTCATCAGTCACCATCAACAACAGGTGGCAACAGAGCGAAATGTCAGATGTCTGCAGCAACAGCAGCAGCAGAGCTACACAGAATGTGGCATTCTACTTCAATCAATGATGCTATGCACAAGACTGCAAATGCCAGCAGCAGAAACTAACCCACACACACACGCGCGCGTACATGCGCACACACACACACACCTGCAACAACAGTTGCAGAATGACTCTAATGATGACGACGCATTAGCAGTTAGACTGCATCAAACCTAGCCTAATGCAACCAGACAAGCAGAGCCTTTTGTCCAGGCTATAAGAATCCAATTGAGATTCTCCAGTAACAAACCATCCAGAATTCAACAACAAGTGCCTTTATGAAGAAGCCAATTAATATTAACGTCTGTTACAATCTTACCTATTTGAATATTTTAAATAATGTCAACATTCTATACAGCTGTCTGACAACAATTTGACTCAACAATTTGCCATTCAGCACAGAAGACCTGCAAGGGCGGATCCAGGGGGGGGCCAATCCGGCCATGGCCCCCCCCATTTCAAAAATTTCTTTCTTTTTACCAGCTATTTTGCTCGGAAAGTAGACGTGGCCCCCCCCCAAGAGTGGTTTCATAGGACTTTGGCCCCCCCCTTCGAAAATTTCTGTATCCGCCCTTGATTTAGACCTGCAGCCACACCGTTCTTAGCTGCAACTATTCTTAGTGGACCCCTTGAAAACTCCTCAGGAATTCTGTCCCATTGCTATGTTCAGTTCTGGCCATTCTCTAACATGGTTGGCGTCCAATCCATTTCTCAATTTCGGCTAACAAAACCAAACTGTAGCCAACCTTCTTGTCTCTCCTTCAAACCTCTTACTCACCTACAAACAGCCAACTATGAAACCAACAGAAATAACAATACCTGACCCAACCATCAACTGATTCTTCTTTGTGCTCTAGCATATAATAGTGCTAAAGAAATAGATAAGATTGAAGCCTAAATGCGTTGACACTCGACATCAATGGCATCAATGGTCTGAGGCCGGAACTTTACCCATTGTCGTCTCATCAGTCTTCTTATCACTTGATGCCTGACTCATGCATCCAACTTCTTCCTCCGCATCTTCCTTCTCCTCCACCTCATTGACCTCGTTGACCTCTATGAGACCAGAATGTTCTCCTGATTCCTTGACAAAATGCGCCTCATGCTACAGAATCAACATAAACAAGAAAAAGCTCCATATTAAATAAAAGCTAATCAATCAGCGGATTAAACATGAAACATTTCTTTCACTAACCTCTTCTATCAGACTAGACGACACCAGCATAAGAGTCTGTAACCCACTTGCTCTCACATACAAATTCATATTGTATTGTACTCTATTGAATGCACTCTATTGTACTGTACTCTATTGAATGCATTCTATTGTACTGTACTCTATTGAATGCATTCTATTGTACTGTACTCTGCTGTATTGTATTTATATATATTCCTAAAATGCCTCTCACAGCACATGCAAGTCAGTGTGAAAGACCTTAGAACAAAGAGTGGTCCTAAGACAGCGAAAGGAAGCACTCTGTATACCAGATAATATCAAAGAACAAGTTGATGGAGGGATGCCGGGCCACTGAAGGCAAAGGCTCCAGATATGACATTGGCAGTCCTCAGCCATTGGACAGGAAGAAGGTCAAAGCAATCAAGTGAGCAAAACAAATGGAGAGAGAGACGGCAGAGATCGGTCGGTGAATAAGGCCACACAATTACTTGGGGCTAGGCTAGAAAAAGATAAGAATATTCTTTAATTCACCAATTGCTAACCGCATTTTGGTTTAGACATAGTACAGATTAAAGCCTCTGGAAGAGATGTGTACTTTAGAGAGGATTACAAGTTACAAAAGAGAGTTGCACTAATCATTTTGGCAGCAGATACGAGCATGCATACTGAGTAGGAGACAGAACATTAAACTTCTCTGAGGAATCTCTGGTGGAAGTAGCAGCAACGAGTTGGATTCGTGATATATTATGTGCTGAGAAGGTAAAAGTGCAGTCAAGGACAAAGCCTACATCGTGGACACTGAACAAGAAGCTGAAAGATGACAAGCGTTTAGCAAGAAGAGCAAAGTCGAGCATAAAAATCTTCTTGCTGGGTTTCAACCCAGATGAGACTCACATATTTGATGAATTGTGTGAAAGTCAATAGGAGGAAATCCAGAAGTGAAGAACTTGGGAGAGAGCACCAATGCAACCAGTAAGAACAAGCTGAGCAAATGGGGTCCTGTCAATGGACAAAGGCTTGCACATCATCCGCATAAAGGTGGCAAGTTGACAGGAGTTTTGAGAAAAGGGTCGGCAGGAATTTCAGCCTCCTGTGAAGGTAAAGAAATGACCCAAATAGAGTAATGGGTGGGGGACACAGATTTTACCATTAACATAAATCACAGTAAATTTCAAGCATGCACTCTACGGGTTTTTTCGCAATTCTGACTCTGAAAATGCGGCGTACACTCGAAAGTACGCCTTTGTTTTATTGAAGATCATCACTTGATACACAGCTCGATAAGTTAGGTTTTCTAACTTTTCTTATGCCTAAAATACCACGTACAATTCAATGTCTCACCCGATGCAGAGAAGGGACTCCTTCTGCTGAAGAGTTCGTTGTTTCGGGCTTCATTTCAACAGAAACAAGTTTCTTCTTTCCGAAACACAGTCGGTTGTCAACAGCTGTCGATCACCATCAGTCTACGTGGCCACCGTCACCGCCGCTTCCTTACTTGACGAACCGAAAGATTGGGTCAAGTTACGACTGAATCGCATTCGGACTAATTAAATGCTGCGATTATTCTTTCATCTTGCGCAAAATCAAGGAACTTCGTCCCAAAACAGAAACCAGCTGAATGGGTTTAAAAACTGACCAAAACCTAATAAAAACCAGAAATTCTTATCATCCAGACGGCGCATCGCTTGCAGCCCTTGTTTACAACATATACCACTTCGCTGAAGGATTGGCAAAGTCTTTTCCGGTTTCTCGTTCAAGCTATCAATAATATTGGAACACTAATATAAAAATAAATTTTATACACAAATATTAGTTAGAGTATCAAACCAACTATAATAATTTAAAAAACCTAATAATAATTTTGAAAATGATGATAATAAAAACGACCCACCTCTAGAGCGCCGTAACCTGAGACTATTACAAGGGCAAGGGTTATGACAGGAGATGAATACCTAATTATAACTTATAAACAAAGATATTAGAGTTGTTATAAGCACATAGGCCTACGTGACATCAACTCGCAGAAGTTAGAGATAGCCTAATTATTCGAGACTTATAGTGACGACGTTAAGCTCTTGCATTGTGCAAACTGTGGATAAAAGCAACAAACTTTTTTGTATTGAAGAAAAACATATTTTAAGACTTTTCAGCTAGCGGCATCAATTAATTCGATCCGGAACATAACTAAAAAAATTAGTGAAAAGTCCGAAAAAATGGGTTACTTTTGCTGTTAGTTCGACCATTTGGGCGACTTTATTGGGCTATATTCGCTCTACAAAGCCAACATTGTGCGATCACATATAGTATATTCTGTAATATACTATATGTGGTGCGATAGCTTGGCTTGTACACTAGAACTGGCTCGCTTGGCTACACCGGTAAGGCCGCGCGTCTGCACGCAATTCACTCTGTGAAAGAGCGTGCGGGTCGCGGTTCGATTCCCGAAGGTGGCTATTTGAGAGATTCAAATCTCGGGCTAGCACGGTCCGTCCACGGGGACCTAAATGGCGTGGCGACACTAATCATCTTCGATATGGCAGTGTCGTTAAACATGTAACAACACACACACGCTTGTACACTAGGTTTCGTGAGCGATGTTAGGATTATTATTATAATTGGATTGGGACTAAAAACTTAATTAAAGTTGTATTTCGCTCGTATTGTGCGCAAGAACATTAATTTTTTTGAACAAGGATTATGTAGATTTGCATGCATTTGAATATTTGTGTTTGGAAGGTTAGACTTTGGTTAACATACTAACATAGCGATGTCTAAGCAGTGCTTTTAATCGACTTGCCAGTTAATTGCACGCAGTGTGCGTGTAATCTATCGCTTAAATAGCGTTATAAAGTATTCGCCTATCGCAGCATAAGTATTGTTTCATCAATCCTGCTTCTGTTTTGGCATGAATACTTTTCATGGTAATTTTGCAGACTACGGTCCTGTCCATATAAACAGTATGGCCGCCCAAGAAATCGCTAAAATAGAGCGACACCAAAAATTTGCAGAAAGACCAAATCACAAAAATAAAAATCATTATGTTTAAGAGTAATTTCTAAAAGAGCTAAGAGTTCGGTTATTAAGGAGTCATTAGACCGGGCTACCCGTTCTCTTCAACTTAAAGATTTTTTCTCAGGTAAAAATTCAAATAATCCTAAATCAGATCAGTAATGTTTCATGGTGTCAAAAAACCACATAGTCTGCATATAGGTGTAGTTTAGAGCTGCGTATCTACTCTAGAGCATATGCATTTTTAGCATACTTTCAACCTTCTGTTTAAGTATGTTCCCATGTGAATTTTTTGATGCAGCTAGCTGAAAAGTTTTAAAATATGTTTGTCTTGAAGCTGTAAAAATTTGTTGCTTTTATCCACAAGATGCACAATGCACTGCGTTTTTGGACCTTAACCTCCTCACTATTAGCAATGTTAGCATGTGCCGTGGAGAAAAAAGATACAGTAACAAATAATAACATGTTCAACTTAAAGATTTTTTCTCAGGTAAAAATTCAAATAATCCTAAATCAGATCAGTAATGTTTCATGGTGTCAAAAAACCACATAGTCTGCATCTAGGTGTAGTTTAGAGCTGCGTATCTACTCTAGAGCATGTGCATTTTTAGCATACTTTCAACCTTCTGTTTAAGTATGTTCCCATGTGAATTTTTTGATGCAGCTAGCTGAAAAGTTTTAAAATATGTTTGTCTTGAAGCTGTAAAAATTTGTTGCTTTTATCCACAAGATGCACAATGCACTGCGTTTTTGGACCTTAACCTCCTCACTATTAGCAATGTTAGCATGTGCCGTGGAGAAAAAAGATACAGTAACAAATAATAACAATAAAAAATAAAATAATAATAATAGCAATATGAACAAAGAACTTTTTATGCTTTTTCTTGTAAAACATGTTTCGTTTAATAAATGATTGTTATAATAGCAATAATTATCCTTCTTTAATTTCTAATCGACAATATGCAGTAAGTCTATGATTACAATTCAGAGTGTGCGCTATGAACTGATGATCAAAAGTTATGACAGGAGTTGAACAGGGCTTTTTTTAACGTGCAGTTGTACACAAAATGTGCAGTTCTAAATGGATTTGTGCAGTTGTAGAAGCACTTTTGTACAGGGGCCGTCCATAAAGTACGTCACGCTATTTTTGACTCCCCCATGTCACAAACTGTCACAAATCTCGGACCCCCCCCCTAAAGTACGTCACACTTTCGAACAAAAAATTTAAAACATAACCATTTACCTAACCCCTAAACCCTAGGATACTATCCCTAATCCCTCTGATAGTGACGTGTGTCCCTAAACGCTTTGATAGTGATGGGAAATCAACTTTTATCCCGCCAGCCGGGTTTTAGACACGCCTGGCCGGGTCGGATTTTAGGTACTAAGAACAATAAAAAATATAAAAGAATTTAAAAAATAAATGTGTGACGTCACACATGGCTTGACCCTCCCCTCTGTCACAAACTGTCACACTTTCCTACACCCCTCCCCCCTGGAGCGTGATGTACTTTATGGACGGCCCCACAGTTAAAACTAGGAAAAAGGGTCATTGTCCTCCGATTGGAAGTAATTTACCATGGAGGATGGGAAAGAAAAGAAGAGATTGTGCAGTTCTAAAAATTCCTTAAAAACAGCCCTGGAGTTGAATACTTGAATTTAATTAACTGTCGACAGCAATGATAGGCGTACATCGCGTGACTCGCGTCCTACTACTCAATTTACCAACGCCATCTGCCGAATGTAAGGTTGAGTGAACTTTTGCGAGTGTAATAATGGCGACAATTCATATGGCGCAGTAACACAGCCATGTCGTTATTACAATTAAGGCTACACGTGTAGCGGTCCCGCATCCGTGCCAGTGTAGGCCTATACAATTAGTCTTACCCTAAATTATACGATAATCTGCTTCATCTGCCTAAGAATCGTAATTTGGTTTAAAACTTGTGAGGAAGTGCATGCGCAGGCTTGCATTCTTACGCAGAGCAGAAGGCTACATAAACTGAATCAGAGTCTGCTATTCTTTTTACCCTTGGCCTCAAAGCGATCTCATCTTAGCACCTTCCTATCATTACCATATCGAGTAGGCTATTGTGTGAGTGCGTTCCATGTGACTGTTATCAATGACCGAGGTCGACATCTGTTAGTTATAATAAACTCAAAACTTCTACAGCACCCACAAAGTGAAATGGCAGGAACCATCTTATTACATGCATTCAATCAAACTGACATCGATATGCAGTTGGTCAAGATCCGGAGAGCCTGCACGTAGCCAGATGGCTATGGTGGAAGAAATTTAGAGTTGAAAGTATGGCGACTTGGCGAGTGAGGTAGGGGAATTCTAAGTGATTCTCATTGAGTCATTGTGGGTCCCACTAGTTGGAATCAGCTGCTCAGGGCTGACAGTTTTTTAAATTTATTTTGACCAGTCACGAGAACGCCCGAAAACGTCTCATTATCTGTGAAGACACTGACCCACGTCGGGAGCAACTCTGCTCTGATGTGGTGCTATATAAATACTCAATTATGATTACAGAGATAGAGAGGAAGATAAATACAAAGCGCTATTGCTTAAAACACTTCAAATGCCTGTCATCTTGTTCTTGTCTTGATCAACTCTTTTGTGCTTATTGTTGGCTCAGTTGCGTGAGTACGGTTGGTGAGACCATAAGAATAGCTGCAGGCTGCAAAATTAGCTTTGGTCTATGCCACGCTGTCAATAGTGTGATCCATGTGGAATCTGTGGATTGCTGGTATGCACTATCCTCTCCCGGGACTGATTTTACATGTATTGTTGGTACACAACACCTTAAGGCATCCAAAATGGAAAACAATTACGAATTTAACCAGTAAATTTAATTACAAAATAGCCTGATCTCATGAAAAAAATAAATATCTGCCCTTGTACAAAGCCAAGTCTTATACACACTGTTCAAAATTAGAAGCAAAATCACCAACGAAATGAGTCAATACATCAGCTGAAGACTAGTTTCAGAATAAAGTTCAAGTTAACATCAGTGATGTTCATGTCTCTGAACGGCTGCCTGCATCTCAATTCCTGACTTTAAATTACAGTGAAAGCCATATAACACTTAAATGCCGACGACGACGACAACAGTCTTCTAAAAGCTAAACCAGGGAAACCAGTGTTGCTCATTGTTGTTGAAGTGCATCAAGACTTCACCACTTCATGAAGAATCAGAACACGAATGATTGGCTAAATCGCCTGCAAGATAATCCTGCTCTCACATAAAAAAGTAATAAACAAAAAACAGCTTAGCCATATCACTGTAAAAAACAAAAGGTTCTCTACTTTCCTACTACACAGATTCACTAATCTAAAAAATGCAGCTTCGACAGTTTCATAGACATGCATGTTCTCACAAAACATTACTAGTGACAGCACTGAAGAAAATGACAGACTGACTGCCACAGATATATAATATATATATATATATATATAATCAGCTGATTATATATATATATATATATATATATATATATATATAATGAGGAGGTATTTTGCTGGTGACAAAATGCCATGCCTTCATAAAACACTTAGAGAAACCAAGTTAAAGTGAACGAAAAACGATGAGAAACAATACAGATGAAAAAATAAACAATCACGTATCAAGATGGAGATATTATACGTGTCTATGTAGTCACTTAAGAGTTTCACGGCCACAGATCCTGGTGGCAGCAATGAGCAGCAGCAGCACCAACAATGCAGCACCAGATGATAGAATGTCATCATCAGATTCTGGAGCCTCTCTGCTGCAGGACCTACAGCAAGACAAGAAACGAGGTACAATGTCTATCTGCCATACATGATTCTAAACATAAGTACACGTTATCCACATACGTTATCTGCATAAATACACGTACGTAATCTGCATTAACACATGTAATCCAAATAAAAGCACATTTGAGCAAACATTGCCCCACATAAGCACAATCATGTTATCCACAAATATAAACACATGTTATCCACATAAACACATGTTATCTACATAAACACATACTATCCACTGACAGTTAAATCATGTGAGGATTGTATGTCGCTACTACCATCTTTGTCAGATTCGTTCGGTGCATCACTCGCTTACAACTAAAGCAGCTACAACTCTGATGTATGCATTTATATGCAAGAGTTCACTAAGGCAGTGCAGGCTATGTGGACTGTGCGGGCTTAACCCTTTCACGCATTAATCAGCTACAATCTGCCCTAAATCCCACTGCTCACTTGATTGGCGGCATACCAAAATTTGGGCATATATCAAGTTTTACATGGGAGGAGCTGCAGTGGCTGCTTATGCAAAAACGTATTGAGTTCAAGATTCTAATGCTCCTGTGTGACTGTCTAGCATGCCAAGCTCCGATTTATCATAGAGAGCTTTGTAGGCCAGTGCCATCCATTCCAGGCCGTAGATTGGGCAAGGTGACCTGGTTGCACCTATAGCTCAAACCTCCACAGTGCAGCAGAAAAGCTTCACTATCTTTCTGGAATAAGTTACCTCACAGTCTCTGTGATGAACTTCTTTGTCTATCTTTACCCTTTTTCTGCAAGCGTTTGAAAACCTTTTTTTATTGCAGTTTGGTGTCAGGTCAAGAATTTCTCTTGAAGTGGCGCTATATAACTTTACGATTACACTTACATCCACATAAACATGTTACCCACACAAACACACTTAATCCACAAGAACACAGGATGCTACACAGATAGACCAATGTTCAAGTAAATCATGTGCAGAAAAACATCTAAGAATACATGCATGCTCTGATAGATATGCATACACAAAATGTCTTCAACTCGTCCTTTAAATCTCTCAGATCTCTTCCAAAGTCTCCATTTCTAAACGCTTGTCCATCTAATCCTGTGAGAGCATCTCTTAACAACAAAGCCTGTCCTGAGAAGAAGGAAATGCTGGTCACCTGGACAACTGTTGCCTACCTTTCCACGGTCAGTTGGTTCAATACATTGACCGTTGACAACCGTTGGACATTGCTTAGAGACGACACATAGGAACTCAGCTCTGTCTTCGCTGCTGTATTTATATGACGAACCGATGTTCACCAACTTGAAATAAAACGACATCATCATCAGACGACACACGAATAACAGAAACTGGCTCACAAGACCATGAAATGTTAACTCACAAGACCATGAAATGTTAACTCACAAAACCATGAAATGTGGACTCAGAAGACCATGAAATGTGGACTCACAAAACCATGAAATGTGGACTCACAAGACCATTAAATGTGGACTCACAAGACCATGAAATGTGGACTCACAAGACCATGAAATCTGGGCTCACAAGACCATGAAATGTGGACTCACAAGACCATGAAATGTGGGCTCACAAGACCATGAAATGTGGGCTCACAAGACCATGAAATGTGGACTCAGAGGACCATGAAATGTGGACTCACACGACAATGACTCGTGGCAAAACCATTCAAATTACATCAGTACACACCGATGGATGCGAGACATGGACAAAGACACTGGATATGGAAAAGAAAATCAACGCGTGCGAGACGTGGATTTGGAGGAAAATGCTAAGGATTTCATGGACGGAGAAGAGAACTAACGAATCGGTGCGTGGGAAGCTCGGAATAGAGAGAGAGGAGACACTACAGCAAACAGCAACTTGGAGGAAATTGAGCTACTTCGGCCATGTGATGAGATCTAACGGTTTGGAAAAGGAGCTGATGACGGCATGCGGTGAGGGAAGGAGGAGAAAAGGAAGAAAGAGGAAGAGATGGTTGGGTGAGGTACAGGAAAAATCTGGCATGAGCCTAGAGGAGCTGAGAGAGGCAACAAGAGAGAGGAGACACTGGAGAGGATGCATCAAGAATGTCGCCAGAGCTCCAAGAGCTGATGGCACCAGGTGACACACCGAAGTTGTAAACATCAGTTAAGTATGATTAAAGTATGCATGAATGTACAGTATGCAAATATGTATCAAACACTTAAATAGCATGTCTTGGTAGTGAAAAGAAACTCTACATGCATGATATGCATGATCAGGAACATGAGCACTTTTAACAGATGCATCCAAACTGTGAGCTGTGCACAATGACCTTTCCAGCGACAAGTAGCTCACAAGTAGTCCATTCAAATTCTGAAACATCTTAAAGATTTCATTTTGAAATGTTGACTCGACATGTCAGCCTTACACATACGAATTAACCTCACGTAAAACTTGACCTTCTCATCAGGAGGCTCTTGACATAGATAGCGCTACAAGTGAATTTTAAGTGTAAATTATTCAATTCATGGACCTACAGCCTTGCATGCACCTAAATCTTTTCATCATCATCACTGGGAAAACCCTGCACGGCTAAAGTTTCCTCTGAACATTTGGCAAGGGGAGAAGTTAGAAGAACCTGTTCAAAGTTCCAGCCATCAGACATTGTCGACACCATCTGCGTCAACTCCTCCTCTGAACACTGTAGGACGCGGTAGACATTCTTTGTGTGTCCCTAGATTCAAAGTCAAACCAGAGATAATCACACACGCGTTAAAAACTTACCAAATAAAAGCTCAACATTAGACGGTGTTGTCTGTGACAATAAGACATCATGACAAATCAGTGCCACAGACCGGTGGGTTACTGGTGGCTTAAGAAAGGAAGCCATTATCGAAAATACTCAACATTATTATTATTATTAGACATCAACTCAAAAAAAATTCATCAGCTTCAAAATTTCTGCTTTTCATGAAATTCTCAATCTATTTTAACATTCAACAAATCTGTCAGTCTTTTTATCGTAGATGAACACTTTAACAACAAACTGAATTCATGAGTTTCCCTGTCACCTTCAGCATCTCGCTCCCCATGGCATCATTAAAGCATTACAGGGTTTTTCATCCTATTTCAGCATTCACAGAGAATAACGCAATGTCACACATTTGTATATCGTGCAAAAAAACTTGCTGGCAAACCGCAATCTGGCACATGAATGAGTTATTGAGTTAATGAATGCTGTAACTTGTGTTCTTGTTGTGTCCTTTTGTTCACTTGCTTCCCATCGATAATCTTCTCGCTTTCACTATTCTGCAGGCATCAGTGGGCTTTGAATTAAGTTATTTTCGAGACAGACAACTAAACTAAAAGATAGTTAGAACGCGTTATCAGTCATTGGGTTGAATCGTTAGCATTAGTTATGCTTTAATAAAGTGTTTGTAAAGAACCCTTAAGACAAAACTCTGATCATCTTTGCATGGAAGTTCACTAACTGCGCAATCGTTCACTAAGGCCTTAACGTCAGCTGTATTTGGAAGGAAAAGGCCCCAAAGGAAACCATTACCATTAGTAAACCATTCCAGGCTACCGCATGCAGCAGTCGGTCCTCAGCCGAACTGACTTGTGCTGGAACTGTTGTGAAACCTACCTATAGGCAGGCAACCCATGCGCTTAATTCTGGTGGCAAAACAGAAGGGAAAGGTAAATATGCTCCAGGTTGCTTGAAGCCAGGACATATTATTTTTGTAGCAGCAAAGAAAGTGGTTCATTAACCCTTTAAGTTCCATGAATGCAATATAATGAATGCAGTAATTTCCATATCGCCGCTCACAGCCATTGTCAATCAGTAGCGCTCTCAGTGCGAGAACCCAATAGAAAATAGAGAGATGTAGATAGCGATACAGAAATAAGAGTACCATGTACAGTGGAATGAAGAAAATTTCATAAGCAGGGCCCCAATTGATGATGGTAAAGTATTGAGATTGAGCAAGAGTGGTGATGTGGTCTTAGATCAAAGAACAAACAAGTCAGACCTGAACAGATAACGGAGATATTTCAGCACAAGACCAGTTTGGACTTGAGGACCAAAGCAAGGACTTCATATTGGATGCAGGAAGAGAGAGGAAGCCAGTGTAGTTGGTTGAGTTGACCATATGAAATATGATATATAAAGATGAGTATTTAGGAAGGCAAGCAATCCAATCGAGCACATTGTTCAATAGGAGATAGATTGACCTCAAGAAGATCAATAAGAATGGAATTTAATACTAAATTCTGGAACAGACAAATGCAATGACTACATGGATGTCATGGTAGAAAGGGAGACAGATCTGCGAACGGCCCTGAGACGACGGAGGTGAAAGTAAGAGGAGCATGTAGGGAAGTTTACATGTGCAGAGAATGAATGAGCTGTCTAAGTCACAATGAGGTCATGCACAGAAGTTGAAAATTTAAATTGAAGGAAAGGTTTAAGAAAGAATCAAAATTCAATTTTAGAGGCTGTTGGGGAGTGCCAAGCCAGATGAGTTGAGCTTTGGAAGAGCAGTGAAAGGAGGACATCCAATTGTAAATGCAAATCGTGGTAATAGGCCTCAATACGGCAAAATAATTCATGTGAGTTGAGTGTGCTGAAAGTGATTGGCAAAACAATGACACTTGTCCTTATTAAAGGATTAATCTAAAAAGTTGCAACTATAAACAATCTTTCGTCAAATCTCCTTCTTTCTAGCAGAAGGTTAAAAACCTGAAAAATGGAAAACAACTTCTTGCACCTGTTTCTGTTTCGATTCTCTTTCAATCAATCTCTCACGAACCAAACTGATGAGTTCCGTTATGTTGTAAAACTCAGCCTCTTCCAGGACGCCTAAAAACCAAAACACTGAAAGTCTGTAGGAACATCTTCTGTAAGTGTCATCAGACTGGTTTTCAAAATTTGAATCAGCAATCTGACAAGCATCATAGACAATGTCACAACAAGACAGTTTATAATCAAACTCATTTCTATTGCATTATACATTTAGTATCTCTATCAATTATGTGCAGTGATTTCTCTTTCAAAGGAATATAATATTTTATGAAGTTCCTATTTAAATAATAGCTTCAACATCGAGCATGAATGACTACTAAAGACAAAACACAACATATTACGTGAACTTCCAAACGTCTGTCAATATCAATAAAGTGAAGAGGAATGACAGATGACTCACTTACGACAGTCAATCATATTAATTAATTTATTTCATTTTATATAGGGCTATTATTTCTTGCAAATATGCAGAGCAACTTGATGGTGCTAAGCACCTGTGCATATTAAGGACAGGTGTGGTGCCTTGCACCCAAACTGACTTTTTGTCAACATTCGCGTGCAAGAGCTCCTAACACTCTAGCCAAACTGAAGATTCTCTTACAATCTACCAGGTTGCTTCCAAAGTTCTCATGCATCATCTGTCATATAAAACTGCAAGAATGAGGACAGCATGGATAGTAAGAGCAGAGTTTTACAGGACAGCACGGATAGTAAGAGCAGAGTTTTACAGATAAGCACCCAGCTTTAACTTTACTTGCAAAAACATTAATTCCAAAGGTGATTGCAGTGCAGAAATTTCAGTCAATTTTCATGTACAGAAGCAGGAAGAAACGAAGAGTAAGTAACAATTTTTCACAATAAGTACCGTAATTCGCTCAGTGGTGAGGGGTCCATCTTTGGGGTCACCTTTTATGCAAAACACTGAAAAATAACTCACCTTCTTCTGCAAGGTTCTTGTTGATTACAAGCTTTCCATGACGCAGATAATTCAGAACCGGTGCAAAATAGCTTGGATCACGATCTATGAGATACGCACCAGTTTCATCCTGTTCCAAACAAATTCACGCGCAAGGTGATTGTAAAAGATGTAAAACCGAATGGTAGAACAACTGAAACACTGCTTCAGCTGGAGTGTAAAGATATTATTTGCAACGCTAGAGCATCTATGCAATTATATTTTCGCTCTGTTTAAAACCATTCGCGTATAGAAGCAATAATATGTTTTCGCTTTAGATGTGTAAATCCTGTCTAAACTTCGGAATAAAATATAATGTCAAAAGGCGAACCTTGTCAGAGTTAAGGTCTGGGTCGTCTCGACACAACCGACAAAGAAACGACTGTGGATCTCGACAAAGCGTCGTTCTGGTCGTCATGAAGATTTCTCCGCCGACATTTAATTTTATCCATTCGTCTTTACGCGAAACAGTCTGATCGGAATTAACGCCGTTTAATTCCTTGGGGCTATTTTCTGCCATCTTTGATTTATATTCCTACAGAAATATTAACCACATGCATAAGCCACAGACGATATATCGGCCGAGAGTCACTCGACCGTACTTAAATGAAATTATACAACGCCATACTTGCAGACGCATTTGATTTATCGTTCGAATCCGATTGATGAAAGTTGTCAGTGAAGTTATTATATAAACGTCTGATTTGAAGCTTGGCATCGTAAATTAATCTATTCGCATATGATAATATAATGATAGCCTATTATGATCTAATGATAGCTGCATTTTGTAAAGGATTAACCCTTCAACACCTGCTGTCAATTAATAGATTTCGATATTTTGGTTTATTAGTAGTTGATAGACCGCAACTGGTCACACTGTATAATTACCTTAATTAGCAACAATCTTAATATTATTCCAAAGAAGCTTGAAAACCTACGGAACAATATTCAAAATGCAATGTTAAGGTGATAGAAGAGCAGAGTAGTGTTAAGGTGGAGAAGATTGAATTGTCCAGATATATTTTGCAAGGTGGGGGGATTGAAGTACCTGACTCTGTTATGTGTTGGAGTCCAAAATTTGAGGTTTGTGGAATGAAGCAGCTTGTAACACCTGATCCAATCTGATATATATTTTCGTAAGTCTCTACATGTGTTTGTGCCTTTGTTAGCTATGCACGGCCAGTTTTGAAGCAATCGACCCCAAATCCCCAATCCTTCGCACGGTGGTCGGGGTCGATCCTGGCAGGGTTGTCGAAGGGTCGGCGATCTCGGTAAACACCATCTTCATGTTCATAATTCAAAAAACTTCTTCCACATCTAACACGAGACGACATCAGCCGTTTTCATATCGCCCAACGGTGTCGATCGTTGCTATGTTCAACTGCGACGCAAAGATGATTTTTAAGCCAAAGCCCAATCTAGATAAATCAGCATGATTTCTCGCAACGGACGGAGGAAGGGATAAAGGGAGGGAGCGACGGAAAGATGGACGGGCGGGGTAAGGAGGGACGCATGGAGGGAGGGGAGGCGGGGAAGTGGATTTGGGGTGAAGTGGAGAGGGAGGAAGGGGAGAGGGCGGGAGGGGAGAAGAGGGGAAGGGAATGAGGGACGGGAATAGGTGGGGAGTGCCCCACTTCCCCCAAATCCCCCCACCCCTCCAACCTCCCCTCCTTTCAACCCTCATCTCTTCGATCCCTACCGCTCGTTCGGGAAGGCGGCCAATACTAAAATTCCCAGGCAATGCTGGGTACCCTAACTAGTATTTAATAATTTCAGTGCCATTATACATTTCTATGATGTATTTAACTGTTTTTTCTTCTTGGTTATTGCATTTATGCACATATAGGCCCATAAATAAAATTTCTCAGTGCTAACTGCAGTTAACTAACAGCTAGTAGCCAGTGATATTAATCAAGACATCTTTGGGAAGTACTTTTCCCCCAGAAAAAATTCGACAAAATCATAGTAGGCCTACTTGCTGTTTTCATTATAACATTATATGATCTGTTGCAATATAATTATAAACCGGCATGATTTACTATTACAATATAAAAATAATCTTCGTTTAATTTAAAACTGGCACAACACAGTATTATTACAATTCATAGTAAAGTTATATAAACGGATGATTAAGTTATTACAGGAATCTAATCAAACTGTCAGCAGCCATGCAAGGTGCTCATCAAGTCCTACTGCTAAGTTTACCAACGCCATCATTCTGTCGGATCATGTTCAAAGCGTTGACCTGATATCAGTAGTCAAGTTCAGCATGAACTGTGGCAATGCTAGATGAACTTTCGAACACAACATGAATAGAGTGGAATTCTATGATGGTCACAGATATACATGAAGCCAGAGAGGGAAAGATGGGTGATAGAAGTTTTATAGTAATTTTTGAGCAAATTTGCTGAAGAGCAGAACAGCTTTCAATCAAACGACATCCATTTCAACATGCAGTATATAATCAGATCCGTCTGTTTACAATGAAAACATATTTGCCATTCAGTGGGGTGTACACTGTACATGTGCTGACAGTCTATAATGGTTGCTGTGCGGGTTGCTTCACCTACACTGCCGTGCTAAGCAAAAAGACAGTAACTCCTTACCGTTACAGTCTGAGTTACTGTCTTTTTGCTTAGCACGCCAGGGCTCAAATGCATGATAGGGCAGACCATGTTTCTACGTTTCTGCTCCATTTGCACCCCTCTAGTGAATTCATGTTTCTACGTTTCAGCTCCCTCTAGTGAATTCATATTTCTACGTTTCAGCTCCCTCTAGTGAATTCATGTTTCTACGTTTCTGCTCCATTTGCACTCCTCTAGTGAATTCAGCCATAAATTGGGTACATTGACCTAACACGCTGTCAATATGATTAGGCAGCACAGTAGGGAGAGAACTGGCTACCTGGTCACAAGATGACTATCAGTATGCACACTCACACATCAACGCAATGATTGAACTCCACAGATTTATATATCTTGCGTTTGCCCAAAAGCACTGCTACATGCATCAAGTATATGTAAACAAAGATGTTAAACAAGATCTGATGGCAGAGAGAGACTGCAGCCAGCATGCCCCCAGACAGTATGTCCATATAGGACCTTGCGCAGAGGAGCCCAAATGGGTCTCATCTAATGCACGTTGATACACTGGCACAGAGAGAAAGTGAGAATGCATAATTTCTTCTTCAGGCTTTCATTGAAGGCATTTCCTTGGCTCACTTTTCCTCAAATTCGCATTAATTATTCCTTCTTGTAAGCTGTGAACGCGTCTGTTCTGTCTTCACATTCTTCTGCTCAGCTGCAGCAATTCTATTCTTGTACTTCGGTCATAATGGAAAATCTGTGAAACGGGATCACACATCACTTCGTATTGCAGACCAGCTTCCCCTACAACGAAACACATCAGTTTCACAAAAATTACGCTAAAAATGGATTTTGCATCCTTGATAAAATGACCAGCCGCACACACCGTCACTTCCGCCAGCACTTCGGCAAACTTCCGACACATCATACGAACTCACCAAAACTCCACCTCTCGCTATCTCCCCACAGGTCTTTCACTCAAAACTGAAAACATTGCTCTTTCAAAAATCCTATCCTGATTCTTCCTCTTCTCCTCACATCCCTCGTCATTTCAACTCTAAACATCACCCACCTTAGCCGTCCATCTATCTGCCTGCCTGCCTGACTCTCCGGACTTGACCCGCTGCCTATCGATTTTGTTTTGATTGAGCGCCTGTGAATAAGCTGGTTCCCGCGACTTGGCTTTTGTGGGCGCTGTAGAAGTCTCGAGATTACGATTACCGTCTCTTCTTCTCTAGATAAGCCATTTGCATAAGTACAACCACTGGAGACTAGAATGTCTAGACAGACTTTCAAATGGCCCAACAGAATTAGACTAAATGTGACGAAATGAGGAGGAAACAATTCTTTTGAACATTCACCTCCATTTTATTTATCTATTCCGTAATAAGTCTGATGACATCTTATGGCTGCCAAGGCCATTGACGTGTCTTATCACGCCGGTGAATAAGCTGGTCTCTCTGACGTGGCTTTTGTGGGCGCTGAGAAATTCTCGAAGATTTACATTACATTACATTATCACACGAACCTGTGTATTCACTATTAGAAAACTCAATTTATATATAGTTATATACCCTGGTTTATACATCCACATAATATAACAAGTACTGTTATATCAACTACTGTTAAGCTATACCTTTACAGTATAAATTAAGGGACAAAGAACCACAACAACAAAAAACACACTAAAGTTAACGCTATACTTACTATATTCATATTTTAAATACTCTATAAAATTTTCCCAACTCTAATTTTCATAACTAAATTGCATGCTTCAAGATACAGACTTCTGTTTGAAAGTACATTTTTGATGGTAAAGTAAATCCTCTCCTGCACACATTCGTCATGTAATATCTTTGAAATCTCATGTTTTTTGCATTTGGTAAAGATATGAACTATCGTTATTTCAACTTGGAATTCTGAACAGAGATCTGTGTAACTTATTCCTATAGTTTTTAACCTTGCATCACACACACCACGCCCCATTCTGAGTCTAGTAATTTGAACCTCTTCTATTTCCTTCATGCGCAAATATATTAAATGTTCGTGGAAACAAAAGGTTGAATCACTTTATAAAATCTCCCATTAAACTCATTTTCATATTCATTCTGCCATTCATTAATGATATAACCTTTAATTCAAGAATATGTTTAACTCAATTCTAAATAGTTTGTAACTTTATAGAGCTAATCTCTGATAATTCAAGACTTTGTTTTGTCAAAGAATCTGCCATCTCTTTTCCAGCCAGTCCAATATGGCTAGGAATCCAAATTCACCTCCATAATCACAAGACGCTGCTCACTCAAGCAATTGCTTTTCTAGTCAGGACTAGTTTCTGCTCAATGGTCGTCCAGGCACCGTTTCTGTCCGTCTCGAATGACGTTGACAGAGTTTCAAACACAGTGCAGTAAATGACAGCTGGCATCATCCAGTATGTCAACAGTATATGAAAGCCATACACTCAACTATGCAGCAGATAAATAAAAAGGAGGAGTGGAGGAAGTAATTCGTAGCCATACAACGAAGGCTTCACAAAGTAAGTAAACACACTCGATGAATGAAGAGACTGCAAGTCTCTGATTGATGACAACACTCAACTCTGCAGCAGAGCTGTGATGAAATCAAAGAAAATCTACTAGAATCAAATCATTATTGCCATTACCACTCAACTCATCAAGCACTGATTAGAGCTCTGTCACCTTTTGGTTAACTTGAGTGACCACCGATATTTCAGATGATTTGGAAACTTACGACATGCACTTAAAAACTGATCCCGTGTCGTGCAATTCCTGACGGTGCTACAGACGAGCAACATCTTCTTCTTCTTCCTCGGAGGATGACTGTCGGTCGAGTTCTCGTCTCCTCCTCCTCCTCCTCCTCCTTCGCCTAAAAGACCAGAGAGATTTCGGACAAGCGCAGGAATGATGCTGTCATCATAAACAACATCTGAAACAATAACAGCATTTTCTTTTGATGCTTCAAAAAATTACACTCGTCAAAAACCCTCATCCCTCCCACCACCACCACAACCCCCACCACCACAACCCCCCCCCCCCCCCCACCACCACCACCACCATCAGCCGGTGAAGATGCCTAAAACTGAAGAAACTTAGAATAATAATCCAATCGGCAAACAAAGCCAGCATTGTGAAAAATGTAGAAACCCAGTTTGTTATTAATTGCCAGAATGGCCAGGCTTTCCTTTGTTTATTCTCATTTCTTGTTCTTACTCAGCTCAATCTCTTACAACTCTTTCCTTCATCCAGTCTTTCGTTCAAAGCCTCTACTGCTACATGTTACATTTACAAAAATTCCCTTAGTTTTTCCTTTTCCTATCTTATTCTCCTGTTTCTTCCTCTCCCAATCTCCGCACTCTAAGCCTCTCCTCATCTTTATCTCATCCGTCCGGAACGTCCCACTCTGTCCCTCTCGTCCCTGTTTTCGCTCTGCCCCCTCTCCCTTTCAACTTATATCCAGAATCGTCTTCCGTTAGCTTTGGGCCATGAAAGTGAAAAATCTTCTCATATAATTTAATCTATGTTGATTTCTACTTCAACCTGATCTTAACCAAGCTGTGGGGCACGGTGGTGTAGACGGTATTTCGCTGCCTTGCAGCCGGAAAGTTGCAAGTTCGAATCCACCTCAAGCCATCGTGTAGGGACATTGGGCAAATCCTTCACTCACAATTACTCAGCGCTTCGGCATGAAACTCCGATTCAGTGTTCGCTCGGTTATCGGGATCGCTTCTGAGTGGGTATCTTGTTCAATCTGTGGAAGACCCCCTTCCCTACTCGTACGCATCTATACGTCTAAATCCGGTGAACGCCTCCCTGTGTAGTCAGTCAAAATTGCACAAAAAGTCGACTGGTGCATATGATTACCGGCTGCTATGATGACATCGACGTAAGAAGACAATTCGTTGAGAATTTCATCAGATACGGTTTCCCAGTTGAGCTTCAAAACGACCAGATTATTAGATCGGCAGCTGAACTGAACGATGTCACTCAGATTCAGTTGATGACATTTCCAATGCAGCCACAGATTGCCCGTTGCCACACCCTGTCCCTCAGAGGAGGAGGAACTGACCAGATGTTCATCACTCACAGTCTCCTCCTCCTCCTCCTGTTTCACGTTCCGTTCTATGTTGTCTACGAGACAGCGGATAACTTCGTCATGGCAATCCGAAAGGACAACTTCCCTTGGCTGACAAAGTTTGTACAGCATCAGTCCAACTAAGCCAAGTCCACTGCCAAGCTCCAGAACAATCCTGTGCACAACAATTAAAAGACGACGCATCATGATCAACAGATAGCAAAGAACATCAATAATCTTAAAAACGTAGTCCCATCCATATATCACATACACAATGAAATCATATTTTTAACCCCCATCCTGTTGCAACTCGTACATTTTGCGGACCACTTATGCATAAGTACAAAATTTTAATAAGCTTCTCAACCTCCAACGCTACAAAATTTTAATTCGCTAAAGTCATCCAAAAAACATTTTATTTCATCGTACGCTGCTATAGATTCATTTTTGATAAACATCATAGCTAAAAAAAATTTAGCTGCTCCAGTTTCCTGTTTAGATCAGAATAGAATTTAATCAAAATGTACTCAAATGTCAGTGGACGACTAAGTATAACAAAGAGTTATAAATAGGCGAATGTGGATGTCATAATTAAAGATTTGCGTACGTGCATTCTGTCGAGATCCCCTACCATACCCGTACGCATCCATACGCCTAAATTCAGTGAACGCCTCTCTGCGCGTCAGTCAACTTTCTTTCAACTCTACGATTTCAGTTTAGTTCAAATACTGCAATCTTTTCATTTGCGAAAAACCCTTCTCAGAAACAATAAGTCATCTGCAAAAGTAGACACATGATAAGCTATTTGACATATTTCGACAACTTATTTGTCCCATCTCAGCAATGACAAATTCTTCTCACACAGAAAATTTCCCCCAATGGTCATTTCTTGTCAAGCCAGCTGTCCAATCATTGCCTTCAAATTCCTTTTTGAAAACCTTAAACCTTTAAACCCGGAGCTCCTGTAACTCTATGGATAACGGGCCGGAAAACCAGCCCGTTGGGTTCAAAGGGTTAAAATATAATCATGTCATACAGAGAAAAATTGCGGTTTTTTTCAGATCACTTTATGTCTGCTGAAATTCTACCAGACCAAAAAGCACATTCAACACCAGATTCCAAATGTCATAGTGGCAACTGTTCTAGTGACACCTGCAAACATTGATACCTTTAATTTTACTCAATGCAAAACATTTATTTTTTCCATTTTTGGATTAAAAGACCGAATTAAAAGTTTGGCAGTTTGTGTGAAAACACATGGCGAATGCAATGCAGATTGAAAAGCAGTTCAGTTAAATTGGGATCTGTCTAATTATTACCTGTCCCTGAAAATGTCTTTATGGTCAGCAATCCATTCACAAAGATACTGTGACGCCTGGAAACACACACACACACGAGTTTAAATATAATTCTTGGCTTCTTAGAGTATTAAGAGATTTTAAAACAGATCCCAAAACAATGACAACCAAACAAAATGGACGCATCCTTGACAAAATAACATACACATAAGAAGCACGAGAAAGTCTACGAATGCACCAAGATACAGACTGAGAATCTGATTGACAGTTCGTCGCATCATACGTATTCTAAGCCAGTGTCTAACACTTAACTGCCAGGAATCTATGAACTATAAGTCTGAAAGTCTGTTCATCTGCTTGTTTGGTTGTTTGTATGCTGTCCCACTAAACCTTGGCTCTCGAACAAAATGCTCTAGTGTTACGTAAAATTTTACCAAATGTCCTCACACACATTTGTAGGTTAAAGCAGATATTTTCAGCTCAGTTTCTTTTAAATCAATTTGACATTTAAATTTCGACGCCTGCAAATTTAAGATGCCATATTACTATATGAGCACAATCATTGTGTAGCCATTGCCCTTGACATTACACTTGGCGTCATTCTTTAAGTCATCTCTCTTAATGAAGGTGAGGTTAAATGCATTTTCAAGTGGATTAGCAATAATAGGGAAGTGAAAGCAAGTAGTAATAGTAGTTACAGTAGGCAGGGACGCAAAGAAAGAGGAGGGAGGGAAGGAAGGACAGAGCTCAGGGAAAGGGGAGAAGAGCAGAGGATGAGGAGAGGACTAGTTTTAACAGAGGCGGAGCCTACACAATCTTCCTTAGCTATGTTTAATAACTTGGAACTCACGCCTAAGAAGAAAAACCGAGCAAATCCGGGTAGAAATTCTAGTGATAATATACTATGCACATGTATAATTGCATATTGCAGTTGTGCACGGTCGGTGTACGTGCCTGCCAAGTGCATAGACCAGTCGTTCCATTTGAAACAAGATTCCGTGATTCTTTCAGGACCACACAGTTCCTGGAATCCTAAAAGACAAACATTACACAGAATAAATAGTTAATTCACCATTTCCACTGTAACTCTATAACTGATTTTTGTAAATTCAGATATGATTCCTATGATACTGAACGTTTGAGACCTTAGCCATGAATCCTCAACACATTTCAACATTTGTCCATAAACCGTAACAGATAAGAAGCTGACCAAACATAACACCAAACTTTCTGGCATATATCTAACTTGTTGGCTGGTGACTTTTTCCATCAGTTTACAACCGTAAACAAAGTTTAACTTTTTAAACTTTTAACTTTTAAAGTTTAACCCCAGACTCATGGTTGGTCTTTCACAAGTCTAGACCGACCTTCTGCAGCATACGTCTTGCTGCTCACTTCTGTTCCCCTCTTGCTTATAACTTAGCCATACAATTTTTCTCCTTGCATAACTAAGTATCTCTATGCTTGTTATAAAAACATCTCTACTTATAAATGTTGAGCAATGAAGTGTACTTACAAATATAATTAATGTATTGTGTATACAGTGCAACCGGTTGCAGTCTCTCAACCAGATTGTTGATAAGAAAAATTATTATATATAGACTATGTAATGTCAGACAAACTTACAATTATGTAGGTTTTGAAGCAGAATTCTCTGTCCGACTCATCCTTCCTAGACATCAACTCCGCATATGCTTCGTAGATTTCATCAGCAACCTCAACTCTTTCATCTTCCAGCTGATCCCATGAAAAGAAAACATAATGGCGTATTTTAAAATCTGGTAAATAAACAGGATGAGCCTTTTTATAGCCAGATAGAAACAGGTATTCCGCTCCCATCAAATAGCAACAGTACTTTTCTGCCATGCTGCAATCGGGAGTGCCTCTGAGTAGTTACCCTGAAGTGGCGTTATATAAATTTATGAATTAACCATTGAATGAATGAAAATGCTCAGTGATTTAAGCTTCTGGACATTTACCTTTGAGATAATGGATTTGAAGAATGACCGCGAGTATAACAGAGGTGGCTGATAAAGGCAAGCAGTTGGGTGGTGAAGTGTGTTGAGAAGTAGATGCTTCTGCCAGTCAACCGAATGAAGAATTCCTTTCTGAATAAGTCACAAACAAGAACTATTCACAGATTAAAATTTCAACTGCACACACTAAATTTAAGTTGAAACCCTAACCCATAACCAACATTGCACCACTTCTCAGGAACGATCCGCCTCCTGAATTCTGCACTTTCGGCTCATCACCAATCACTCTGATCATAACTTTCCTCACGCTCCTTTATCAATCACTCCACGGCTTTTCACTCCAAACTAAAGTCTCACCTCTTATGAACTCATACTCGACTTTTTATCATCCACCTTCCAATTCTCGCCCTGCACAACAAACATCTTAACATCTGCTCTCCCCCTCCCCTCCCCGACCCCTCGACCCAGGACATCGCCTTGAATAGAACTTCTCATTGGACAAATCCTCTGACTCTACGCAGAGCTCGTTAATAAGTCGGTGCCCTGTGCTTGGCTTTTGGGTGGCGCTTTGGAAGTTTGGAGATTACGATTACGAGTAATGAATAAATATTCTGCGGCGGAGGACTCCAGCGCACCAGTAATATTTTCTCGGATGAAAACCTTTGCCCTCGCGTAAACTTTCAAACGCGCATACGCTTTCAAAAGCGCATGATAACCAGCAAGATGCTTCGCTACTTCCTATCAAATAGTTGATGATCTTCCGCCGCAGAAACTAAACACCACAGCTCGATGTTATCGCTTCTTCCTACAACCACAGTATAAATAACAAACAGTACGTCGACTAGCTTTCCTGCCTGTTGACCATTTTTTTCTGGTCAGCGCCATTTTGACAGAACTACTTCACACTAAAGTAATGCAGTGAAATGACCATCTTTACAACGTTGCTAGGCAACACATTCATTGTGACGTCGTATACGCCTCTCTACAAAAATGGCTGACTACTCTAAAAATGGTTACACATTCAGACTGCAGCAGAGGCTTGAAGTCGACATGCTGTCTGTTATTTATACTGTGCTACAACGTTTGTGTCAGCGGGGCATTCAAATTATCCAGACACTTAGAACTACCGAAATAAAAAAAACCATCTGCATAAATTTACAACATACAGCCCATTTGAAAAGTTTCAAGTGATAAAGTGAAAGAAACTGGGATTGAATATTCTGCCAATCTTCAGTTTCTGCATCCATTGATCGCAGTCGCCGATAAACTCAAAATTAGTTACACCTTTGGGCGTGCTCGATTATTGGCTGCTCCGAGCACGATCCGAGTTTATTCGTCGGAGTGTGCTTCATACATTCAAGTTATGAGGTCGTTGATTATATCTATGGTAGTATCAACGTAAAAAGAATATTTCGTTCATGTACAACGAGCCTTGATGATAAACAACATAACGAGGCCACGAATTTGTTTAAAGCTAGATTAATCTCGTGAGTGTTTCCTTTTGACAAAATGCAGCATAATTTTGATCATCTTTTGTATCATATTCGTAATCTTGAGATTTCTACAGCACCCAAAGCGAAGTCGCGGTGACCAGCTTATTCAGAGGCGCCTTGTCAAAACAGAATCCTTTCATTCATTAATTATGGAAATTTATATAGAGCCTCTTCAAGGTTACTACTTAGGAGCGCCCCTGACCCAACCTCAGCTGAAAAGTGCTGCTTTAAAGCTGCGATAAAAGCATCCGAGCAAATCGTAGGCATAAGGCGCATAGACGGTGGAAGCCGAAGCCCATTCCATACCATGGGGCCAATAACAGAAAGCACGGTGCCAAGAGCAGTTCGTGCCCGGGAATGAGGTGTTCACCCTGAGTGGAGGAACGTAGTGCACGACGCCCCTAAACAACTAAAGTAGAGTTACAGAGCTTTGCAAATATACAGGTGCAGCATTGCCACACCAAAGCAAAGACCCGGTATATAATTCTCTATGGAAGGGGAGCCAATGCAGGACATCCGGCATAATATTATAATTGGTGACATGATCAAATTTTGGTTATGACCAAATAAGCCATGTGGCCGTGTGCAGGACCCGCGCCAAGCACCCCAACCGCACAGACTGGAGACCAGCGTAGAGTGCATAGCAGTAGTCAAGGTGAGTGACGACAAAGGAATGGATAATAGTGGTAGCATTAGGGATAAGAAAGTGAGATACAGTGCTTGAGCCACTGTGTTTGTACTTTTTATTAATGACATTCATGATGGGATTTAGTTTGCAGATGATGCAAAATAGCAGTGAGTGATGAAGTAGCAGCAGAGATACTGTGAGAAGATCTAGGAAGAATGTTCAGATGGTTGCAGGACTGGCAGATGCTCTAAGTTGGATAAGAAAAACAAGGAGTTTATAATTATATGAAATGGGGGTAAGGTATTGTATTGAGAGCAAGTGAGGGAAAAGGGACCTATATTAGTGACCCTCTTGTATGCACAAGAGTGCAAAAGCTGAAAGATGAAAGAAGGCTAATTCAAAGTTAGGTAAGAATATCTCCTCCTTATGCCGTAGCAGTCATGTCGAATTAGAATATCCCGATGCGAGTGAAATAGAAGAGATGTCAAGCAAGTACTTCTCTTAGAAGAAGAATCAGATGGAACTTAGGCTTTTCTAGCTCAGTAACTTTTGTTTAGCCATTGAACAGAAACAACGTTGCATCAAACGTTTAGCAAAAGGCAGTGATATACAAAATAATGACCAAGTGAATGAAATAAAGAATTTTTAGGTTGCATTGAGGGTCAAGTCTTGGTCAAGGACGACCCAGCTTTCTAGGAACCCTGTGCAGTTAAATGATGAAGTGATGGGGTCAGTAGCTCAGCATTGATTGCATGGCTTGTGGTTTGACAGTAACAGTGTTAGTTGAAGAGGTATTATTTTACCGATCTATGTACAAATGATGCGATGTTGCTCTCTTTCCAGAATGAAGTCTCATCATCACAAATTGTCGTCCACTTCTCGTTCATCACTGAAGGTCATTAGGGTTTCCTGTTTGACATTGAAAGTCACCAGAGATCACTTGATGGAGATCTTCTCTGGTTTTGGTAATGTCATCAGCATTGAGATGATTTGCGCAGAGAAGTCTTTGCACTTTGACACTTCACTTCAGAGTGCCTACATTGATTACGAAAACAAATCCGAGGCAGCCAAAGCCGTAAAGTCAATGAATGGAGGTAAGCATAATCATAATTGAACAGCAAGATGGTTGTTTGGTTTGTTATGGTAGTTTATTTCCATCCTTCTACTGCTTCCTGTGTCTGTGGGTCTTGAAACTGAGGAGGAAGAGGAGGAGGTAGAAGAAGAAGACTTTGAACAGCAATCACAGATGACAGATGATCAAAGTCTCTCTTTCTGTGGAACCTGATTGCTATCCAGAAGTTCTGGTGGAACAGAATTGGAATTAGCAATTTTTCCATGTGGCATAAAAGAGAAATTTTACCAACTGGATCTTTCTTGGTCATTGACACACTACATACCTCTTAGTAGGTACCTTGAAGGGGGCGCTATATAAATTATGATTGATTGATTGATTGATTGTGGTTTGTACTAATAGTAATTATTAGCATAGATCTGTTATATTAGCAGCCAGCATTCTGTGTAAAGTTATAATGATTACAATGGTAAGAGCTAGGATGCCATATGGCTCTGGTTTTATCAGGCTAATATCAGCTGCATCGTATGGCAGATGTACGTTAATGACGATGACAGAAGCCTCTTTTGTTGTCTGTTGTGCCATTGTTGACAATTTTTATAGCGCCGTAACTCAGCTGATTCCAAGTGTTGTTGGTATGGTCTGTGCTGTTGCAGTGGTCTGTTTTGCTGTTGTTTTGGTTTACTGCTGTTGTGTTCAGCTGTGCTGTTGTTTCATTGAAATACTAACTGTTGTTCTGTTGATTATCTCTCGAAGGTATGATTGATTTGCATGAAATCATGGTGGAGTTGGTGTCCAGAAAAGCTCATGAAAACCACAAGTCAAGAAAAGCAAAAAAGTGAAAAGTCAATGTCATCAGAGACTGTCGCAATTTGAAATTAAATCTCGTCACAATTTGCTGATTTGTAATTGTCAGTGAATAAAAACATTTGCACTTGTTTGTATTCTTTGTAAAATAATTTTATCATTAAAATGCTCAATAAGTCAACGTATGATATGTCAGTAAAATTTCGAAGGTAATGAGTATGTTTATCTGCTTTCAGAATAGATTGGGTTAATGCCATCGTCACTTCGTGACGGTTGTCTACATGAATCGACCATAGCTGTCCAATTTCTCATGTCGCGAGTCATGTTCAATAGTTAAGAGCCTGTGAGTCCAATTCATTTCAAGACGTCAATTCGCGACATTCTTGCCACTTTCCTCGTCCTCGGACCTCTGCCACAAAACCCGTCTTCAGACTGCTTTTTATGCTATCATGCGGCTGTCTTATGACAGGTTTTCGAACTTTGGTGTGAGTTAATAGATCGTGGCCCCGCTAATATGTGCGCACATTCATTTTATATAATTTTTTGTCCATGAGATTCTCAACAGTTTTCTGATGCGCTTGTTCTCAAATACTTGAATACGCTTCTCTTCCTCCTTCTCCGTCGTCCAGGCCTCACATCAGATAAAGATGCAAGCACCCATTGGTGCCCTTCTTCGATATTCATCAAAATCAGGAGTTCCACTCATCGTTTCTGCTAGGGTTATTCAATGTTGGGGGGAAAAGAATTGCAGTCATCAAGTCTATTACGGAGTATGGACAATGAAGGTAGCAATGGTGGACAAGAGCGGATACAGAAATTTTCGAAGGGGGGCCAAAATTTTGGGTGTTGTTGGTGGGACAGAGGAAAATTTTTGTTGTACCACCGAAAAACCTGACGACCTTTTTTTTAAGTCATCGTCCAATTTTCTGGGAAAAGTCATCGTCCAATTTTCTGGGAAAAGATATACCATTTCAACCGCCAAAAAAACTGCTGACCTTTTTTATTTAAAATTTTTTTTAGTCGTCATAGTCCTGATGGTAAATCGAATGGGGGCCACGTCCCATACGATTTTGTAATAGGGGGCCTGATGCCCTGTTTTTCTCTCCCACTTCATTTATTTAATGGCTTGTTGAAACCAAATGGGAGGGGGTCGCGTCCCATGCAATTTTTAAATGGGGGGCCATGGCTGGATTGGCTTCCCCTGGATCCGCCCCTGATGGTGGAGGAAATGGAGCAAGGAGGCCGGGTCCGACCAGGTGTAGTGGAGACCATGAATGTAAGTAAGTAAGTAAGTAAGTATATACTTTAATGGACTGCCTGCAAACGCACTGCGGGAACATCAATCAGTTATGAACAACAATGAATATATATATATATATATATATATATACACATAACTAAATAATCAATAGGCCTAATAAAGTGAAAATGCAGTTAATCTCATTGTTACATAAAGTATGCTAAATAGCAGAATAAACATATCGATAGTCATTTATATATCATTCGTGTAATAAAACCTTTCCTAGTTAATGTATCAGCATATGGAATCTCTCGATTGTGTGATCGAGGGCGGAGGGAGTAGGTAACATTCTTTATAGGATAATAGGAGGCAACAGGCAATTAAGAACATGGCTAGGATTATAAAGCACAGACGAAAAAAGAGAGGTGTCAGCATGGCCACAGAGGTCATCAAAAGACTTCTGGTCTTCAGGCAGATATATACTTGTGTCGAACCAGTTTACGTATAATTGAGTTAATACGCGTTTTCTGTGCAGTATTAGCAAAACCATACCATGCAGGAGAAGCATAGAGAAGGCGGGCCAACGTTGTGGCTCGAACAACGTCAAACATGTTGCATGATGAACCATATGTACGCGTTATCTCGCTAGACTTCTCTCGTGCCTTTGACACAGTAAGGCACTCTTACCTATCTGAGCAGCTTGCTTTACTGCCATTACCTGACTATCTGTACAACTGGATCCTACGCCTTCTCCTTAACCGTCAGCATTGCACTAAATTTCGAGGCCAAGTTTCTACCTTTTGTCATATAAATGCAAGTATTATTCAAGGTTCTGGACTTGGGCCTGCTGATTTTGTGGTGGCTATCTCTGGCCTGAAACCAATTCACTGCTTTAATCGGTTGCTGAAATACGCTGACGACAGTTACATTCTTATACCTGCCTCTGCTATAGATACCACTTGTTTTGAACTTGAAAATATTGCAAATTGGGCACTTTCTTGTAATCTTAAACTCAACACCAATAAATCCAAAGAGATGATCTTTAGGCGTCCGCGCTCTAAAATACTCAACCTCCCCTCACCTATACCTGGAATAAGTAGAGTTTCTGAGTCTCTTATTCTTGGAGTAACCTTAACGGATAGACTTAGTTTTGACCCCCATATTGACCGGATTTGCATTAAGGCTTGTCAATCGCTCTATGCGATACGTGTTCTTGTAGCTCGTGGCCTCTCCGGGACACGCTTGCATGATGTAGTTCAGGCCACCACATTGGCTCGCCTTATGTATGCCTCCCCTGCTTGGTTTGGCTTTGCTAATTCTGGTCAACGCGCGCGTATTAATGCAATAATACGGAAAATGGTGCGGCTCAACTTTCTTCCTGCCGACCAGAAGTCGTTCGATGACCTCTGTGGTCACGCTGATTCCTCCCTCTTCTCTTTTGTACTCTACAACCCAAGCCACGTCCTTGCTACTCTATTACCTCCCATTAAAAATGCTACCTACTCACTCCGTCCTCGTTCTCATAACCGTGAGATTCCTCATGCAGACGCACTTACCAGATGTGGCTTTATAACACGGATGCTATTCAAGTGACAATTAATATATATTTTTTTCCTGTCTAGCCTATGTTCTCTCCTGTATAGTTCCCAACATGTCTATTATGTAGTTGTATAATGTGTTTATTGAATTGCATATTTCTATTTGTCTTGATTGTATAATTGCATTAATTATTCTGTTCTTGTACATTGTTCCCGCAGTGCGTTTGCAGGCGGTTCAATAAAGTATATACTTACTTACTTACTTTTAACAGGCCAAATGTGCATGAAGCAGAAGCACAAAAGATTAGAAAAGATGAGCTTTGGATCAACAGTAACACCATAAGACCCACAAATCTCATCACTGCTACTTCTAGTCCTATACCTGTCCACCCTCTAGCCATCAACTGGAGATGACAGCCAGGCCCGGATCTACAGTTTTGGGGGCCCTGTGCTGATCGAATGACGGGGCCCCGCCGCCCCTTACAATTTTAAGAAGCAGAAAAGAAATTGTATGATGACTCTATGGTGGCCCATGGGCGGAGTTTGGTTTCCGTTGGGGGGGGCTAACAACTTGGTCCAAAACGAGCGGCGTCGAAATATTTTCTCGTGTCGGTCCAAGAAAAAGTTGATGACCTTCCTTTTTAGTCATTTGGGGGGGGCTAAGCCCGAAAAATATATCATTTACACGGTAAGAAACATGAATCTTGGACTTATTTGGGGCTTAGCCCCCCTTAGCCATTGATAAACTCCGCCCATGACACATGCAGTCTGTAAGCAGCTGTCGACTGAGTGGACGCCGACGAGGTTGAGCGCTCAGCGAGCTGCACAAGGTACGAAATGTGCCAGTCGATTTACTTCCTTAACTCGCACTTGCAAACCATAATAGACACCGGCCATATTGGCAGCATTACCGGCCATATTGGCAGCATTGTCGTAACTTGTCCTCTGCAGTTGGAAATGTCAAGACCCAGTTGATCAAGGAAATCCAATAGGCCTACAACAGTCGTCATTGATTCAGCGGTATAGGCTATGATTGCGGAGTTCCAGAAAGCGAATAAATCGCTCAGTAGGCTTGCCATTTGGATGCACGAAGCGCATGATAGGGGAGGTCGGGGCTCCTTGATCGTAGGGGCACGTTGATCTTTTTGCGCTAAATTAATTATTTACGGCCCAAATCCTTAATACGTCACAGCAGTGTGGACTCTTTGCATAAAGCTATGCTATGGCTCTCGTGTCGATCAACAAAATTCGTGCTAAAATTTTTAAAATTTATTATTTGATTTAGCGGTCAAAAAGTAAATATTAGCGATGTGTTGGGAAATCTTCAAATTGTGTAATTTATTAATATCCCGTAGTTACTTTTGATGTTGAGCATCAATATCATTATGCTTTGTTTCTGATCAATGTTTTGATCCAAAAACACAAGAGATTGATATGTTATGACCCTTGACTTGTTCAGGGGTGGGTCGGGGCACCTTGATCTCTACCATGGTGGGGCACCTTGATCTCGAGATCATGGTGCCCCATACTTAGAATTAAATTTTTGAAAGTATGTTGGAACGTTTTGACGGCTTAATTAAAGTATATCTCTACGAACTATATTGGTTCAGATGGTTTGGAATGCTGATAGTGTCTCAGTTGTGTGTTCACATTGGGTATATTTATTTCATCTGGATTTTCTGGATCACATGTGTTGCTGAAACTCAATAAATAAATTATGATACCAGGGTAGTTGAAGCCATTCCCCAAAGCTAAAAAAAGCATTTTAAAAGAAGGCAACAGAAAATATAATAATGATACATCCAGTGAGAATTTACAATCAACTAGCGTTAACCTATTTTCTAAGGAAAATAGTTTTTAAAATGAAAACTGGGTCAAGTTAACCGACTTTAGAAAAGCAAAGAAGTGCAAACTAAAGAGACTAAACTTTGATTATGAGGACAATGAATATGCTTGGCATATAAAATGGAAAATAAGAAGAAATAGCATGTTGACAGCTCAAGAACAAAAATAATAGCATGTTGACAGCTCAAGAACAAAAATAATAGCATGTTGACAGCTCAAGAACTGGACACCGGATTTGTCGAAGACATCAACTGTCTTCTTCCATTGGAAAGCAATGACAGTAATGATGATATTGAAGATATTCATATCCCACAATTGAATGTTGGCCTTGACATTAAATATGACTGTACTGCACTGATCATTGGAGACACTGTTGTGGTCAAATTTATGTTAATATGAAGAAAACTGTTTACTATGTAGGCCAGATCTCTGAAGAAAACAAAGAGCGTATGATTAAATATTTTAACGGGGAGAAACCATCATATTATTTTTTTCTTCGTGAGTGATGAATTGTTTTAGTCTTCTGAAGATGGCATAATAAATTATAATAGAAGCTACCCAGTCCTAGTTTGGACAGCTCGTGTTTGTTGGCACTTAATATTTGCCGATTACTGTATGTCTCAATCTTCCCAACTATATGTTGAAATCTATAAAATGTTGACATGAGCATTATTTTATATCATCACTGTGCTATAAAGTTCATTAACTTTATTGTTAGAATTAAGATTAATGTTAGTTAGAATTTTTGAAAATTGTTTTAATATTTCTGTTGACTAAGATCAAGGTGCCCCTTGGGTGAGATCAAGGTGCCCCGTAGGTGGGGTACGTTGATCTTTTACATGTCTAGTTGTAAAATTGTGAATATTTAAAAAATTATTGCATGAAAAGATTCAAGTTGTTCAGATTATATCAATGACATATTGGCCTTTAGTTTCCATTTAAAACTGCAATTTTATCTATCACCGTTGGCTAGAAATGTAAAGGACCAGCCCTTAGCTCACGTGCCACGTGATACGGCCAAACGGTATAGTGGAAACCGCCGAGATTTAGCGGGCGCCAATTAATTACCCATAGCGACCGACTGATAGTTAACGCTTTAAGATTAAGATCTTTCCTTTTCTGGTTGCGTTCTGTAATGGCTGACACGTTGTCATATGGCCGGTTTTAGTAATTTTAGTTGAATCGGACAGTTTGTTTGCGATTTTACTTTAATGATAATACACTGCGAGTGGTGATTAAGTTTGCGAATCTTTGCGTGTTGTTTGTTGGTGAACTGATGCAAGATAAAATGGCAACCCAACAAAAACATTCCTCCCATGATTCAACCCTTAATACTGCCCACGTGTACTCGAACATTAATAACTCCGCCTGCGATCGAGCAGAAGACGCATTCACACAGGATCCGAGGGAAACTATAATTACAACCGCGGCGGACGACGAGACCCGAGCGGATGCCCGAGTAGGACTCATGCAGTTGTGGCACGCTAGCGTGGTGTCAGGCCAATTAGAAGCAGACTACGGCAGGGAGCAGTCGGACCCAGCCCGACCCCTGGCGGCGGGCGTTCTCGGACAGAGAACCGGCGACGATATGTCCTTTATTCCACTCGAGCGGCGTCCTGGTAGAATAACCGCTAACTCTGAAATATACGACTCCTATTCAATGAACCATTCCGTTTTGCAACCTATTCCGAATTCTGACTCTCTAGGGTTATCAAGCTACAACGCCTCTTCATAATCATCCATCCATTGCTCCCTCGCCGTCCCCCTTCGATGAGATAGCGACGACATCAAGGGGGCGAAAGTTTACAAGTGGTTCCAGAAGTGTGGGGTGTGTTGAAATGGATGAAACAGGACAGCCCAAACTTACAAGTGATTTCAGAAGTTGGAGATTGCGCTTAAAAGATGATGAAGAGAATGAAAGGTGTTCGAGAGTTGATAATGAGACCAGAGACGAAATAGAGAAACGGAAAGATGAAAGGAGAGGCGAGATATTAAGAGGCAGTGAAGTGAAGAAAAGGAGTATATGTCAACAAGAGTACGCAAGGGGAATGGAAGAAGTTGATGGAACTAGCATTAATTCTTCACGACTAAAGAAGAACACGACGACGACCCAGACTGGACAATTGCAAGACCTTTTAGCACCACTACAAGAACTGTGTAGGCATCTCAGTGAGATTTGCGAGCAGAGTGGAAAAAGTGTAAGCAATGGTCCTGGGCTGTGCACGGAAGTCGGACCAACGTTAAGTCGTCCCTTGGTGACCAGTCCGTTAGAAACTCGTCCAGTGATTTTAGTTGAAGGCGATGGGTTGAGATATAAGCCGACCATCGAACCGAAATCATGTACGGAGGATGAAACGAAGAAGCAACCAAGAGACAGACACAAGCAGTGGCTGAAACTAGAGAAATTTGATGGTCAAACGCCTCTGGAAGCGTTTCTAGTCAAGTTTGAGATCTGTTCGAGACAGAATGGATGGGACGAGGACGAAAAGGTGAACCAATTGATGTGTGCCATGGTAGGACCAGCAGCGCATCTGTTGTGGGAATTTCACGCCTCAGGTCTGTCATCCTCGAGCGATCTGATAAAGCGACTTAGGAGCAGATATGGATGTTCGGACCAGACAACATTATATCGTACGCAACTTCGTGCGCGAAAACAGAGAAAAGAAGAGTCCTTGCAAGAATTAGCGCAAGACATCCGACGCCTGATGGTGCTGGCCTATGCTGGTCCACCTACCGAGATGAGTGAGATGGTCGCCATCGATGCATTCCTCGACGCAATAGACGACTCCGAGCTTGCTATGTGCGTGAGAGACCGTGAACCGAATAACCTCGAAGTAGCGTGTAGATGTGCTATTCGACTGGAGGCGAATAGATCCACTCGAGGTAGAACTGGAGACCATGAGCGTAGATCGGGACGAGTCCAAGCGATCCGAACAGACGATAGCTCTAGAGAAGAAGTGCTTCGTAGATTGTCAGAGCAAATGGCCAACATGGAGCAGCGTCAACTGCAGATGGAGCAGTGGTGGTGTAGGCCAACGTTGCAAGCATCCAACGGGATGGAAAGACACTCTGGAGAGCCTCGATATGTGCCGATGGAAAATCGACAGAGATCGGAGGGAAGAGCAAGAAATAATTTAGAGACTCACAGTCGAAAGAATCGACGAGGTGATGGTCGGTGCTTTCTCTGTTTGCAACCAGGACATTTCCGGAAAGACTGTCCGCAAGCAAGGACAGACGAACAAGGTCAAGAAGAAGGAGAAAGGATAGCTAACGTAAGATGTATCCAAGGAAGTACTGACGAGTACTTGCCGCTTCGGATAAATGGGCGCGAGATCCTAGCTCGGATTGACACAGGGAGCGAGATGTCGTTAATTCCTGCCTCGTTAGTACGTCTGCAAGACATGCGAGAATCGCGACAGCTCCTGAACGCGGCCAATGGCACCAGCATCCGAGTGCTGGGCGAGATTACAGTGCAAGGTGAAATCGCAGGGCAGATTTTCCAGATTCCGTGCCTCGTCACCGAGGGGCTGAACGAGATGATCCTGGGACTCAATTGGCTGGAACAGCAGCGCGCGAGGTGGAATTTCCGCGGACGATCAATTCAACTGCAGGGACGAGACTACGCACTGTCTCGTGCAACCGGAACTGTGCGATGTCGGAAAATATCGTTGGCAAGAACTGTTGCGCCACCTACGAGCGAAGCGTATGGGGAGGTGTTTGCCGTTCTTCCCACCAAGAAGGACGACCTTCGACCCTGTCCTGTACCGACACAAGTGCTCGAATCTGACATTCTTGTAACCAGTGCGTCGCTACCTGCTCGAACCACAGAAGTCGATGTGTCTGGTGACCCAGACATCCTGCTGTCCTCTCTACGGCAGAACGTGTCTGACGACGTTCCGCCAGAAGCTAACGATCGGCCGACTCAGACTGCGCCCTCTCAACTGCGAGCCCCGTGTCTCACCGTCGTTGAGGAGTGCGATTTCGAGAATCAGCCCCAACCCGACTCCGCGCGACCCTCCGCTGACGAACTCTCACGTCGACCGCATCATGTGGAGATGGTGCAGACTACGCGAATTCCTCTTCGACCGGAAGAGTCCCTTCCAGACGACTCCAGCATCCTCTTGCCTGAAGTGATGGCTGCGAACCGCGCTACCGAGCGTTCGAGTACGAAATTCAGCCCCAACCTCCTGTTCGTGGGACGAGATGTTATCGCGCCCATCGGCCTAGTCTTTGGCGATGGTTCGGCGACAGAACTCTGCGACCAAACAGTGGACGAGTTGGTGGATCAACGCCTGCACCAGATGCAGGGCACCTATCGTCTGGTGCGAACTCACTTTCAGCAGTTCGTGCAGCATCGGACTGTTCGATACAATGGTCGAGTGCGCCCAGCCGCATTCGAACCTGGCCAATGGGTATGGTACTACTGTCACCGTCGTCACGCCGGTATCAAGACCAAGTGGACCTGTGCTCTATCGAATACCGAGGTCGACCCGTGCTCAGCCGAAGTTGGTTTACGTGGACAGACTGAACAACTTTGGGAGAGACCGTCCGAAGGACTGGGATATGCCGATCTCGAACGATGTTACTGATCGAGACGAACTTTTGGGACTTGACGAACTTGTCCGAGACGAGGAACTGAACTCTGTCCCCAGACCAACCCGTCCCCATGTTCTTCCTGTTCGGTTTCGTTTATAAACCACGCCCTGACCAGTTATTCACCGTTGTGAAAAACGTATTATTCACCGTTGTGAAACCGTGTTGGTGATGTCAATCACCTAGATAAGTGTTTGTGTTGCCCGAACCCGAACTTCTGATTAAAGGATTGTGCAAGGAAACAGACGACCCTGGGTCGTGCGATAGTTAATCATGTAGCAGGCTAAGGATGATTCTACTGTTTCGTGTTAGTTTGTTTCTGCATTCTGTTGGAGCGCTTTGTTACAGTTGCGTTATAACATTGGGTGCATGGGTAGGAACAGTCGGTGACCCTGTAGTCCAAATTTACATTTGCCGGATGCTTTAGGCCCGAGGTATGGAAATTTGTAGAGGGGTTGACCGTTGTTTGAATGGTTCATCTACTGTTTGTTTTCCCGGGTTTCACCATTTGGGTAGGCGGAACCAGTAGTCCAGATTTACATTTGCCGGATGCTGTATTTTGATATAGGCCCGAGGTATGGAAATTTGTAGAGGGGTTGACCGTTGTTTGAATGGTCCAGTACCGTTTGTTGGTTTCCCCGTGGTTTCACCACTTGAGTAGGTGGGGGAGAGTGTAAAGGACCAGCCCTTAGCTCACGTGCCACGTGATACGGCCAAACGGTATAGTGGAAACCGCCGAGATTTAGCGGGCGCCAATTAATTACCCATAGCGACCGACTGATAGTTAACGCTTTAAGATTAAGATCTTTCCTTTTCTGGTTGCGTTCTGTAATGGCTGACACGTTGTCATATGGCCGGTTTTAGTAATTTTAGTTGAATCGGACAGTTTGTTTGCGATTTTACTTTAATGATAATACACTGCGAGTGGTGATTAAGTTTGCGAATCTTTGCGTGTTGTTTGTTGGTGAACTGATGCAAGATAAAATGGCAACCCAACAAAAACATTCCTCCCATGATTCAACCCTTAATACTGCCCACGTGTACTCGAACATTAATAACTCCGCCTGCGATCGAGCAGAAGACGCATTCACACAGGATCCGAGGGAAACTATAATTACAACCGCGGCGGACGACGAGACCCGAGCGGATGCCCGAGTAGGACTCATGCAGTTGTGGCACGCTAGCGTGGTGTCAGGCCAATTAGAAGCAGACTACGGCAGGGAGCAGTCGGACCCAGCCCGACCCCTGGCGGCGGGCGTTCTCGGACAGAGAACCGGCGACGATATGTCCTTTATTCCACTCGAGCGGCGTCCTGGTAGAATAACCGCTAACTCTGAAATATACGACTCCTATTCAATGAACCATTCCGTTTTGCAACCTATTCCGAATTCTGACTCTCTAGGTTATCAAGCTACAACGCCTCTTCATAATCATCCATCCATTGCTCCCTCGCCGTCCCCCTTCGATGAGATAGCGACGACATCAAGGGGGCGAAAGTTTACAGAAATTCTCGTTAAATGCCAAAACAGATCAAGGTGCCCCTATCTCCCCTACTTCCGCTCCGATGAATGTCAAGTTGTCAACTGGTCTACGTGGGAAAGATCGGGTGTTGAAACAACACTGATCGAGTAATATTTCGCTTACCTTGATTTGTTGTATGGTGATTTCCTCAACTTTCTTCCCCATCAACACGATTAATTCCTCACAAACTGTCTTAGACAAGTAGCCTAAGATGCGACACCCTGACCTGCGCCACCATATCTCTGTAAATGCTGACATAAAAAAGGATCGAACTTGGCTAGTCACTTGATCGATGACTCCCACATAGTTGCCATTATTAGCAGATCCGAAAACTTCATCGTCACCGCGGAAATGGAGACCGCGTTCGGTCAGAAATTTAATTACTTCCACTGCTCGCTGTAAGATATCTCGCCGGTACTTCCGCTCCAATTCGACTTGTTTCACGAGACTACAATCCACTCAACATGCTGTGATCTTTCTACTGCACCAAATTGCTAAACTATTCTTATGTTCAACGCTATACTCGTGCTCACGAACTCTACTCTGGCAATGATTCCAGTCGCTGAACACGTCTCTTAACAATGATTTACTACAACTAAACAGCTTGCAGGGCACACAGTAGACGTTACCAGTCGACATCGAATATGATAACCATTCCTTCTTCACTGTTTCAGAGTTCGCCATTGTGCGCTGAAATAACGTAGGTGGTAGGCCTAAATACCGTTTATGAGTTTTACCTGCGCGCTCTGACATTATTTGGTTATATATTAAATTTTAGTCATGGCTATGATTGCTATGCGTAATGCATTGCAATTCAATTTGTAGGCTACTGTTTCTTTCCTGAATCCTCACTTTATTTTTTACTTTTACAATTTGGGGGCCCCACCGAAACTGGGGGCCCTGTGCTGCAGCACAATCAGCACCGTGGTTAATCCGGCCCTGATGACAGCTACCTAATAATACCATCATTATTCTATAACTGGAACATGTTTCATGTTGATCTGCAGAATATGCAATCTGATCCACAACAAATCCTATGTGATGTTGATTGACCGACCTATAGGTGAGGAAACTGAAGACTTGACTAGGCCTATTTAGTCTAATCTGATCGATATCCCTGCAGCCACGCAATGCGGGAAAGGGTTAATTACCAGTATGGATCACCTTAGGTGTCGTTCTCTCAATTTCTCTGATAGCTTATATAGGTTTGGGGTCATGTCCAGCGCATAAATTATGTTGTTGGGCACGCCAGACTGCCAGTCCCTTTATGTCATCTGCGCGTGGCCTGCATGATAAGTAAGTAAGTATATTCTTTAATATAACCAACTGCAAAACAGCACTTTGGTAAACAAGTATCGATTCACATAAGACATCAATAACTATCAACAAAACAAAGTAATTAGTATGTGTAAAGCATTCTAGTTACAAATGGTTTTTTTCTAGTTACAAAATAATGATCCTCACCTATGACTTAGGCTGAGCCACGTACAACACTGACCACTGTGACCAGATGTGGCTGTGTGTCTCTCCAGCTTGGTGGGCGTTATTGCCATGGTCATGACGACAAGGACTGGCTCCAGTCTATCACGCGCAGCCGAATAAAGATTAAATGTTTTCCCTGAGTATGCCTCTTTTGTACAGCTAAACGTGCCAAGGCGGATTCCAATATCTAGGACTATTGCGCAGCAGTCGTAGACTATAGCCTAATATTTTTGCTGCAGCTGTCCTAGTAGATGGGTGGGATGTACTAGTCTATGACCTCTTCCCGCCTTCTACCACCACCCCTCCGGCAGATGGCATGATGAGGAAAACTTCATTAGGTTGCTATTATTATACCATATTGAATTTATGAAAATACGTGTTTTAGACCTTTTCCCCTAATCACCAGTGGATTAGGTTATGTGTGTGTTCATTAGGCCTCTGCATTAGGCCTACCGTGTATGCAGGCTACATCAAAATGCTGAGAACTATTGGTCAATAAAGAATATTCTTGTCATCATTATTAATATATATATAAGGTCGTTGATTATTACCCACTGTACCCAGCCATCGGTCCCTTGTTCAAATTTGACAGAATATGGATTGATCTATTTTGGAAACGTCTTCATTGCGATGCAAAGTCTTGCAGTGCGATTTCAAAAGGGACTTTCTGTAAATAGGTTATTTTATATTTTAAGAACAAAGTGAGGCGCTAAATAAATGTCGCCATTGGACATTTCAGAAATTAAGACTTTCAGCGCGTCGGATGCGTGCATCGTTCGCATTTTTTTTATTCAATTCAGAATATTAAAGAAATCTTAATATAATAATTTTTACGAGTAATGAGAAATAACGATCGAAATGGATTTATTTGGAGATCTTCCTGAACCGGGTGCGTCTTTGTTTGTAACTAGAATTGGGAGCAAAATGCTGTATACAACATAGCTACATCGGTGAGTGAGCTGGCGACCGCGCGTCTATGGAAGAGAGCGTGCGGGTCGTGGTTCGAATCCCGAAGGTGGCTATTTCAGAGATTCTAAATCTCGGTCTAGCACGGTCCGTCCACGGGGACCTAAATGGCGTGGCGTCCATTTAAATGGGCGAGCGGTGGTGAAGGATCTCACCCTCGGGGTCGAGGCCATAAGACAGCCGCTATATAAAAATCCGATTACATTTACATTTACTTTGTTTAGTCTTGATATGTTTTATATCTTATGTGAATTTTATATGTGATAGTGATACTTGGAGATTGGAGACGTCAAACATTCGAACCTGCCTAAGGGCAGAGCACGAAAAGAAGAAGAAGAAGTGATACTTGTTCACCAGATTGCTGTTTTGCAGCTGCATGGTTATATTAAATAATATACTTACTTAAGTTAAATTCTAGAATGGCTCGGTAGCAAGTAAACAACGTGGTGGCCTTACTTAGAATGCCTTAAGCACATGTGAGGAGCGTTCATTTAGTGATCGCTCTGTCACGTCCTATAAATATTAATGTATTATGTAATGTAAATCTCCGAGAATTTCTCAGCGCCCTAAGAAGCCACGTCAGGGAGACCAGCTTATTCGCCAGCGCTGTGTCAAATCAAGTCCGGGTTAAACCACAGTTTAGGTTGTTAAATTATTTTAGGATTTTCCGAGGTTGCTAAATTTATATACAAATAATGGTCACTTTCGGAAATTGTTCAGCGGCTTCCAGGAACAGGGGTTGCACATGTACTGAAAGTATTGAAAAAGGTCCAGATGATCGTCTGGAGTGGCGTCTTTGTGGCACAGTAAAATTCATTTTTTACGTTTCTTAGTTTAGCAACCTAAACTACGGGATTTAGAGAATATAAAAATAATTTAACTACCTAAACTACGGTTTAACCCAAGTCCGCGATAGCTAGATCTGCCCTGTCCGTTGAACAGTGCCAGGTCAAAATTAGATACTGCACATGGTAGCTTAGTGTTAAATGCTCTCAGACTAATTTTAAACATGAATATTTCTCTTGGATTTTTTGTGACATGTGTCTTATACCACACTCGCCAAAAGAACATTGCATAATGTACATGTATGTACCGTGATATTTTGAACATTAAGTTCAGTTTGTACTTGGGTGATCATATGCAGAATGTATGTATGTGCACTTGTTTTTGCACCCCTTCAAGGTTACTACTCAGAAGCACTCCAGAGTCCAGACCACAGAGCGGACACTGAATCGGAGTTTAATGCTGAAGTGCTGAGCAATTGCAAGTGAAGGACATGACCAAGGTCCCTACGCAGCGGCTTGAGGTGGATTCGCACCTGCACCCAGTGCCTAAAGTGCGGAAAAATAAGTGCCTGGACGCCCCTTACCTCTCCAGAAGAAGTGCCTGGACGCCCCTTACCTTTCCAGTCTGTGCTCGCCAATAAGAGGCTGGGCGGCGTTCAGATTTTAAAACAAGTGCATGGACGCCGTCCATGACCGTCCAGGCACACTTTAAGCCCTGCCTGCAACCCTCCGGCTGCAAGGCAGTGAACGTACCCACTACACCACCGCGCCCCACAAATATATTTTCCATTAGTCTGGGATACTTTCTGAGTTTGGTACATGAGGACTAAGTTGAGAGATTGAAAGTTATTTTGTTGTTGCATTATAGACAAACGTCTCACTGTCATACGGCCTTTATGGGTTAATGAGTGTTTTTGATAGCAGCATGTATGTTTTGTTCAAACAGCCAATGAAATAGTCGTGGAAGCAAAGCAGGTGAGCTGCACTGATGCAAATGTCGAGCTGCCCAGCACATCCACCGATTTTGAGAAAGAGAAGCGGAAGAGAAGGATCAGTGAAGTTGGAAATGCAGTCAATACAAATACCAAACGACCATCCATTGGTATGTCAAGCATTCGAGGTTTTATCCTGTTAATTCTTATCGGTTTTGGACAAGCCATAAAGTAAAAAAAGTAAAGTCCATCCAGTTCCATGTGGAACACAAGGAGGCGCTCATCTCCTTTTCAATGGCCTTGAGCCAGCATTGGACGAATCCCAAGGTCCTGGATACGAGGCCAGTGTATCACATGACTTGCCCGTTTACTTCCCAGCTTATGCCGGTACCAAATTATACTGCTTGGTGACAGAGGTACGTTTGCGTAAACAACTTGCCCAAGGTCATTACCCGGAGTCGAACCCGCAACCACCCGCTCCGTGAGCAAGCGCGTTACGGATAGGCCACCGAGTCACACCGAGTTGGACAAGCCATAGCCAGAGTAGGGCGTCCAAAGCATTCAAACTTCGAAATTGTGACCACTCAATATCGTGAGCGTTCGAAGTCACGAGGATGCTGCTACATAATTAGACTAAAGGACCTATGGATGGGTTTTGATCGCATTTTTGGCAGTTTATATACCAATATCACATTTTACACAAACTTTTTTCAACAATGATGAACTGTGTTTTGTTTCAGCAAGTCATCCAGTTGTGTCCAATGTGCATGCTCGATTTATACCCATGGATCTAAAATAATTTCCACTTAATATTGGTCTCCAGTGGACGGTTGGCTAAGGGGAAAACACCTTTTAGGGAAAGGTGCTTTGAAATGCAATTCTCAAAATTTAAAACTTAATTTAATAACATGTTCAAATATATGGAGACCAGAAATGTAAGTTTGTACTAAACTACAATGTGGGATTTGTGCCAACTTAAAACACTATATAGTCTCAGTTCATTGATGTGAGCAGAAGTTGATCATTGATGTCAATGTGTTAGTTTTAAGCATTGCGTGTGAACATGGTTTTGCGAAGAATGGTCATTGCAGACTTTCTGCTGCATTGATTTCTGGCTTCAGGTGTCTTTAAGATGAGAGGCTACAGCGCCGAGAGGAAAGGTGAGCGTGAAGAGATGCAGGATGCTCACGTCGTCATTGATGACTTCTTGCCAGAAGTCGATAAGCCACCTTCTGACTTGTAAGACAATTGCTCAGCAGATCAATGTTTCTTGCTTTAAAACTGATCATGTAATTCAATTCAGAAAAATTGCACAGCTTGACTCCTATTGTGCCATCTATTGACGTATTGTGCATTAGACATTAGTGCTACATATGGAAGTTTAATACCAATCAATGATGCTGTTTGTTGTGTTGTGCTAAAAACCTTACCACCTAGTACTTTCCTACCTATTGCAACCATTCTGACTGACATGGAAAGCATTGTGAGGTCAAATTAACCATTAAACGTACAAAGAATTGGTGATGTGTCTGGCATGTTCCCTTATGTGAACAAATCTTTCGTTTAAATTCTGTGCTGTGAGATTTGTTCATTGTGCTGGTAAGTATTTGTTGGCAACACAAGATCACAGATAATTGAACCTCATGAAATCTATCATGAGACCTGTTTCCTCAGATTCTATCTTTACAGCAGGTCATAGTTTATCTGCTGGCGCGTTGATTACTGCAATTCACTCTTTGCAGCACTTATCCTCTTGCTAGTCGTTTATGAACTCAACAGCCAGGCTCATTGCTTGTCTTCCTTGATACTTCCAAATTTCTAACTACATGTACACAACTGATATCCTATACTTGCTTCCCATTGTCTCTGGTTTTCAATACAGAGTACTTCTCTTAGTCTTAAGGACGCTACTGGGACTAGCTCCTCAATATCTTCACGACTTAATGCACAAACCATGTCTCTTACGCTCCTCTCTGATCTGTGGATCAACTTGAGCACCCAGTTTCCAGTGCTAAGACTGCTACATGGCCCAACATTGTGCCAGTGCCCAGTTGCTATTATTGGCCCTTCTATGTGGAATGACCTACCTCTCAATCTCTACGTAGTAAGATTATAGTCGAGGTCCCACCCTCATCCCTTGCTGCTTGAAGACTTTCTTCTTCCCTTGGGGCTGTCATGTCGTGCTGAGGCACTATAGATAGCCATTTATGCAGCATGTCATTATGAGAAGGAACTTTCAAATATGTTTTATGATTTATGTACGGAGTATGGGAAGAGAGAGTGAGAGAGAGACAGACAGACAGAGAGAAGGAGGGAGAGGGAGAGGGATGCTTTGCTGTTGACGTTCTTCTGACTAGTGATGTTGATTTGTAGGTTGAATCTGTCTTACTACGCTGTATTTGACGGTCATGGTGGACTGAAAGCGTCCAGTTATTCGGCGCAGAGGCTTCACAAAATCATCGCACAGAAGTTTCCTAAGGGTAATAACCGCATCAGGCGACAGAGCGCGAAGCAGCAGCAGCAGCAGCCGTTGCTCAGGTGGCCAACGACCCTCAGTGGCCAAATGTTCTGTCCACCACCCACACAGTCTGCTCTCTCCTCTCTGTCTGCTCTTTGGTAGGCTTCACAGCCGCCTCTCATCATCATTTCAAATTAATCTTTCACACTCAGTTTCAGATACATCATCGTCTTTGGAGACAGCTGGACTAGTTGATGGCGATGATGATGTTGATGATGATGTTGTTGATTATGATGATGATGTTGATGATGATGATGGTGGTGGTGGTGGTGGTGGTGGTGGTGATGGTGGTGGTGTCGTTGATGATGATGGTGGTTATAATGGTGATGATAATGGTGATGATGGTGGTGGTGGCAGTGACGTCTATGATGATGAGTTCTCTGCCCAAGGCAGGTCCATTGACTTTTATGTCCATGGGGAATGAGATGAGGGAGGTGGTTTCCTCTTGCATTCCTCACAGACAATTATGGCTAAGCAACTTGTCCAAGGTTGCTACACAGTGGCTTAAGGTAGATTCGAACCTGCGACCCTTCGGTAACAAGGCGCGGAACTTACCGCTACCCACTGCATCCCTAGTATGTATGTATGTATGTGTATATAATATATACATACATGTATATATATATATACATATGCAGAGTAGCTCTAAAGCTATAGGCTTAACGAGAGAGACTGTTATGGTTCATGCAGAGCATCCATCTGTTGCAGCTTCTTTTGGTAAGTAACACACCAACCATGTCCCAGGGCTGTTTTTAAGGAATTTTCAGAACTGCACAACTCCTTCTTTCCTTTCCCATCCTCCATGGTAAATTACTTCCAATCGGATGAAAATTACTTTTTTGCTAGTTTTAATTGCACAAAACGTGTGACAGAAGTGTTTCTACAGCTGCACAAATCCATTTAGAACTGCACATTTTGTGTACAACTGCACGTTAAAAAAAGCCCTGCCATGTCCCATAGTGGAACATGTTAACGTCTCATTTCCTACTCTTTTATCCTGGTTGTCATGGTACCAGTGCTGTGCATGACTTGACGTTTTGCTCCTTTGTCTGAATATAGACTACAAGATATGCGGCAATTCAGCGGCCATGCTGCTGCTTGAAGTTTAAATTTGTGCAATTATGTTCAGTAAGAAATGGTATCAGATTGTCGCAATGTTTAGTTTTGATGCTTTGTGATTTGGTAGGTTTGGCCGGCATAGAAGTTGACATGAAACGCTGCTTCACTGAGTCTTTTAAGAAGCTGGACGACGATTTTCTGACTGAAGCGCGACAAAAGTATGAAGCAGAAGCTGGTCTTCAGCGTTTCTTTTGGTTTTCTTATTTAGAAAATGGTTAAGATTCTAGCTGAACGCCTTTCAAATGTCGATTGGCACTTTATAAATGTTCGATTGCAATATTACAATTTTTTGCAATCGTTTGTAATTCAGTTGATACCGGGTACTTGCATCCACCCAGTGCATCTGCTGCAAAATCTCTGTCCACAGATCATAGGGTGACCCATCAAAATGCGCCAACAGAAGAGGGCGTATAGATTAGAGCGAACAAACTTTTCTGCAGAGACATAACTTAGGTGAAAAGACAAGTTCTGAGTTGAATCGACAAGACATGCATCGTCGAAAAGGCGTTCAATTGCATTATGTGCAGCTTGATTGCAAAATTAGCCATAATGCTTTGTGGGTTTAGAGAAGGGGGTTTAAGTTCTGCAATTTTCTCAAAAACTCGCCTGTATGGGGTTTCTGCTTTGTTGTTCAAAAGACAGTATATGGATCCAGGGCAGAACAGGGCTTTGTTGACCAGGGTATGGATAGTGAAAAACCTTAAATAATAGATATGGTACAGCTTTGAAAGTTCAATCTGCAGCCCAATGCTCATTTTGTTTTAGAATGCCTTTATTTTCTTCTGTTCCTAAAACCAGGATTCTGTTCGCATCATCCAATCCAGAATCCTTCAAGACAAAGCATAACCACCATATATTTCTCCCCCCTCACCTTTACCTGTTAGCTGAGTTTATGGAAATGTGTGTTTTTCTGTTTAAAAAGGAAGCCATCGTGGAAGGATGGAACAACCGCAGTCAGTGTCCTTGCTGTCAACAATACACTCTACATTGGAAATTTGGGTGATAGTAAGGTGAGTGGATGATGGTAAAGTACCGAATCCTTGTCAATGGCTGTACTCATACTTTCTTTGGCGTAGAGTTAGCAGACAGTTACTTCGCAATGTAGATGATGTAGAAACTGAATCATTTGAGGGCATGTTCATGTGGAGCCGGATACTAGGAATGTAGGAATGGGTTCATTCATTGGGGGTTGTGGGGGATGGGGTTGGTGAAGTGATCTGATCTTTGATTTGTAGCGATTGTTTTGTTGTTGGTTTCTTTTCAGGCCGTCTTATGTCGTTACAATGAGTCAACAAAGACCCATTTGGCAATCCCTCTGACCGTCGATCACAATCCGACTCTCTATGAAGAGAGAATGAGAATACAGAAGGCAGGTGGTCACGTCAGGTCAGTAGTGTCGTGTCTAGTAACTTTCTGGACTAGGGTTGACTTGACCTGAGAAATTCTGCAATATTAAACGAGTATCAGTTTATTTTAAGGATGATGATTACTGGCTTTGGATATCCCTCTGTCAATGCTAATGATAGATTTGTTGGGAGATTGAAAGAAACATAGATACTACAAAGTTATCGACCATACAATATTTTTCAAATATCCTATATAGTTTCTAACATTCTTGGGAGGTGATTGAAAAGTGAAAGGTGCAATCTTTGCAGTTACTCTGAAAATGCGTCGTTACCTGATTAAATGTGAGAGATGATTCCCATTTCTTTTGTCTTCGATCTGCATGACCGATCTAAAGCAACTTGAGAGTTTCTCTTTAACCAATATGCTGTGCAACATGCATTGTCTTGACTGTGGCATTAGAGACGCATCTTAAATGCGCTGATGTCATTTTCCAGTGTACAGAAGCCCGTAGGATGCGGGAGAGTTGGAAATTAGTTTTCAATAGCTTTGTGGTATCTATGTTATGCTTACATCTGTTCAAATCTTTGTTGTTTTTCGCAGGTGCATCTGTCCCTCTGGATTCTGTTTGTTTACTTATCTTTTTGCTTGTGTTCGCCACAGTTAACATAGCTGGTCAATATAGATTGATATATATATATTATTAAATATGAGATCATCATTCAAAGCGAAGTTCAGTCTGCTGTAGAGTTGAACACGAAATTGTCTTTGTAGGGAAGGTCGAGTGATGGGAGTGCTTGAAGTGTCACGGTCCATTGGTGATGGTCCCTTCAAGAAACACGGTGTCTCTTCTTTACCAGATGTAAAGAGATGTCAGCTACAGGAAAATGACAAGTGAGTTGCAATTCAACTTACCGGTAGGTTAACTAAACTTTGCTAATATTTAGAAATTCTGGTTATATTGAATAAGAGTCAATTGGCCCTTTCATAGGCTCACATTAAGGTAGGTGCTAAGGGTGCTTAGTGTAGCCCTGCCTCTGCCATAACCAATGAAAACATAAGTTCTGATTTTTTTAAAACTTGCTTATGTAAAAGTTTTATTTATTGTAGCGGCAATTTTCAGTCCTTGTCGAACTTTTGGCTAGTAGATATACCAAAGAAGTTAGAAGGCCACTGAGTATCTAAAGGTGTGTCTGGTTGGTGAGCAATTGAGATGTTCACCAAAATGGACGAAGAATAATACTCGACTATTATATCAAAATGTTGACAACGATGGTTCATTGATATTTGATAAAGTTTTACTCTACCATACTTATTTAGTCTGTGTCTCGCTTGTGCCTTGTGTTTGTGTGTGTTGTGTTTCCTTTGTTCTTGCGTCTAATGATTTTGTTTATCATTCCTTCTTCCATTGTTTCCTTTATATTTATATCTCATGTGCACAATCAAGCCGTTGTTTTGTTGCTGTTGAAGAAACAATGATTGTGGAATATCTGGACAATGTTTCTGCTAGGTTTGTCTTGATCGCATGCGATGGACTCTGGAAGCGGTTTGACAATGACACTGCCATCGACTTCATCAACAGAATTCTCAGCGTAAGCCAAAGAAGTGTCTTAGCATCATTTCATCTGAAATTCAGTTGACGATGGGTTTGGTTGTATGTTAAACTCATTCGGATGAAATGTGTGCAAATAATATGGGTGATGGCAAGAGGAGACAGACCTGCCAGACCGGAAAATCTTTCTGTTGTGCCTGTGCAAGATGAGGTCCAGTTCTGCATGATGAGATAGAGAAACAGACAGGCAGAGAGAGGTAGAGACAGGCAGAGAGGTAGAGACATGCAGAGAAAGGTAGGCTAAGAGCTTTTCTTTGCAGTTAAGGCAGTGCAAGTGGACGGTAATCAACACGGTTTGATATGGGGGGGAGCGGTAGCGCAATGGATAACACGCTGCCATAGAGAGCAAGAGGTAATGAGTTCGCGCCGCTGACAGGCGGACGTGTTTTGTGGGCTGCTATTAACGCCAATTATTGCAGGCTGTCCTCTTAATAGTTAAGATTTATGTAATCTGCGTTCGTGTAAATCGCTCTCGGTTTGTTTATTCTCAAGCTATTTGTGATTAGATATGGCAGCATGAACAAAATTGGATTGTGGGACCTGACTGCAGTGTGTACATCTTTTTGTCTTGTCTTAGGATGACAAAATCAAGGCAACGGAAACTAAAGTTGTCAATGAAATCCGGTGGGAAACTGCATGCACAAGGCTTGCAAACGAAGCCGTTCGGAGGCTCAGTGCGGACAATGTCACTGTCATCTTGGTTGCGATTGCGTACCAGCGTCATGATGCTTGAAGATTGACAGCTTTCATCCCATCTGAAACACTTTGATTATGGGAACGGACTTTCAGCTCTCAATCGATCATCTAATCTCAGAACTTCTCTAGCTCCTCTATAATAATAATAATGATAATAATATAGTAATAATGAATTACGCAGCAATTGTCAGCACCCTAAACCTAATCGTCAACGACTTCTATAGTGCCATTATCGTAACGCACAAAGGATCAACGGATTGTCCGTTCAAGTGAAATTGCAGTGACAGTCACAATCCAATGCAATAGACCAAAGGCAGGCAGAGAATGCGACCGTCACCACCTGAAGGACATTCAAGAATTAATGCCAGGATGACCTGATTTGCACGAGTATTTCAAAGCCCAACAGCACACGACTGTTCATGTGACTGTTCATGTGACTGTTCATGTGCACATCGAGAGTCACAGCATCTATTGATTGACTGTGCCATATCTATTTCTATGAAGGCAAGCATGGAACATGAGCAAAGGTCAGTTGGTTAAAATGTGCTTTCTTAAGAATCGTAATCGTAAACTCGAAATTTCTAAAGCGCTACTTGAAAGCCAAGTGTGGGGCACCAGCTTATTCACGAGCGCTGAAAATAAGTCAACGACTTCTATAGTGCCATTATCGTAACGTACAAAGAATGCTGAAAATAATAAGGCACTCCAAAAAGAGATTCATATATCTAAATTTCTAATGGTACTTTCAGTAAAACAATTACAGGAAAGTCTTAACGTGTTCTAATACCAAAACAACATTTTGGAAAGTTTATTTACATGCTGAATTAATCTGATCAGAGTTGGGTAGTAAGTACAAAAAGTGGAAAACAAATAAAACTGCTTATTCATTAATATTATTTACAAGACTAAACATAGAAAATCTACTGAAAGCAGACAAAGAGGCCGCACATCAACTCGACTCATAACATCTAATGACAAATATTCAGACATTTATAACCAGTTTATTTTGCTTTACTCTCAAGCTTGGATGGCCAGCACCTGTTCAGTGAAAGCCAATGCCAAACAAATCGTGCATCGCCCTGAAAAGCTATAATGAAAGCTTGCACCTAATTTGTGGCTTGGCATACTCGGTAACTACTGGCGTTGCAACAAAACAACTGCATTCTGATTTGAATAGTTACGTAACAATTGCTAGAGGACTACAAAGCTTTGGAACCAACACAGGAAAACAACAGCAAGGTAGCCAACTAATGTTCAATAACAAATACAGATAATACTTTTTCAAAGATTTTAAGAGTAGTAAACTTGTCTTTTAGTGTAAACACATTCTGACATTTCATCAGCCACAGTTGCAACTTGACAGAAAATGGCCCACAACGAACATTGTTCATTTAATGTCAAATGAATTTGTTTAAACTGAATGAAAGGTTTTGTGTCGCTCAACTTTTCATGGCACATACTTTTAAGGTGCTTCTTGCTGACACAAATGCCACTGTCTGTTGTATGCTTTGTTCAACTTCAGCAATCCACGATTTTAGATGACGATCTATAAATCAACAGTTTAACATTGAACTGCACTTTCATTTCAGTGCAATCTGATCGTTATAGTGTTGACTGTTGATTGGATCAGCAGTTCGTCTTCATGATTTCCTAGAATTCGGACCTAGCACCTTCCCTTCACACTCGGCAACCTGCTTCTTTGCTCCGATCTATGATCGACTAATATCCATATCCCTATTCCCGTAGCACATCATATAGTGATGTTCTGAAGCTTCATAAATAGTTAAAGCCAATTGCCTCAAATAATGCTCCTTTATTTATAGGACTGGCCCCAACAATTTCATTCTTCAAGACGCAACTTACAGATTTCTGTTTTCTGAATTCATCAGTCATTTTAATACCTTGGGTGTCTGTCGCTATCACTCTGCAGTCCTTAGAGACTGACCATGTGTCTCATTCAAGGTGCTGACGTCTGGCACAAAAATCCCAATTCATTCAATATTCATTAGCCAAAGGCCATTGGCTACCATTGATCAGAGATCACTGAAATGGAGCTGGAAGGCCTACCAAAGCTATGAAACATGGCCATACTAAAACAACATCAATTGTGCAGACAGGCCGACATAAAACAATTAGCAAAAGTGCAGCACAAAATGATGAATGAACGTGAAATACAACTCATGACATCACAGTTCCTGTTCTGATCCAACCTTTGACCCAACATCACAAAATAATGATCTATTGTAATGGCCAAATGAAATTCTTTCTAGAAACCATTAAATGCACCAATTGTCTTGTCTTGAAAATGACCTATGACGATGCAATGCTCCAAAACCAGAACAATGGACACTGAATAGAAAAGGAGCGTAAACTGCGGGAGGATGAGTAGAATCCGGTTTGACCTGGCATCCATAAACGACGTTTCTCCCTGGCACACAAAGCAGCTGCTGCTGCTGCTGGTCTTGCACTCGATCATCGGTTCCTATGTGTGAGCATTTAACGTAACAGCAGAATCGTGAGTTTCAACGAATGTACTGTTTTTCAGCGATGCCTCCAGTCGTTTTCTGGCTTGCTTCTCTTTGTCTAAGTCTTTTTTAAGTTTCTGTAAATCCTGCCATCAGCAAGAACACAACACAAGATCAGACCACAGAGGAATACATCAAATGGACAAAATAATGTCAAGCAACACACATACAACATTACGAAGATGGTGAGAATCTGAGGTCGAAGCTGGACAACTAGATGTAAATGGATGCACTGCGTGTTTAAGAGATGTACAGAAACAATCCTGCATCGCATTACAACTGATTTGAATGGACATTATCATGCCAAACAGATTCAAGAATTACAAATTATGTGTGGAAGCAGAATTCACAAGCTAACCTACACAATACTACATTCCTTAGATATAGGAATTCGACCTGGATTCTCCATTAAATTATGATTGCAAATACTATTATTATTGACTTTATATATTGCGCACCTTCATTATATCTACTCAGAAGCGCTACCAGTTCAACAACGGCTAAATAAGGTAGTTTTTAAGCAAGAAAGAAACATAGTGGTGCGACCGCTAGGCACAAGGCAGAATGCAACAGGGAGCCCATTCCAAGTTCTAGGGCCAGCCACTGAGAAAGAGCATCGCTGCGTTATAGCAGTTCGACAGTGAGGGCCAAGAGTTCAGTTTGATCAGCCGATCGGAGGTCAGATCGCTGCTGGACACAAGAGGTGGGACAGCAAATACTAGTGACTTTAGTTGAAGAAACAGTCATCTATTGATCAGTCATAGACTTTACCATGGTGCTACACAACTGACTATATTTCACAAGCACTCGGGACACATGCATGTCTAACCTATCTAAAAGGCTGAAAGGCATAGTTGAAATAAATTTTTTTTCTTCTCAGAAATATTCGGTTTCTTTCGATTTTTATTAACCTTATTTATTACGGTAATTCACTGTCCATAATTATTTTAAAAAAATTAAGTCTTAATCTAAATTTTCGTCTGAAATTCCTTACATTGTCTCCATACTTTCAAGGATTCGGCTAATTTACGTAGCTATTAAACTGTTTTAACGTCATCCTAAATAGCATAGCAGGCCCACAAGAATTGAAATTTATGAAAAATTATTTGTTATCAAGACTTAGTTATTAAAAAATATAAATACAATTTTTTTTAAAGTACACTTTATAGGCTATACTTACAAAATTTAGGTTGTAATTCTTGACCTTTTATGTCAGCATGGACTATGAAGACTAAATAGGCCCTATATGAATTTAAATTTCAAAATAATTTCAATATTTTAAATTTCTCAATTTCTTATTCACCCACAGTTATACAAAATAAAATTGTTGTGGATCAATGTCTGCTTATTTGGCATTTACTAATATTATTTGCTGAATAAAATTAAATAGTGAAAACAAACTTTTTAATTTTAAAATGCAGTTCAAGATGTAACAAAGTATTATTTCGTTTTCCTTTTTTTGTGTCATTTTTCGACTTTCTAAATTGTTTGGAAGACAAGCACGTTTTATTCCGTTTTTTTCGTTTTTAACATCTATGGTATAAGGCAAATGGTCAAAAGAGGGTTATACAATATACATGTCACATATGAAGACAGCCCACTAGAGCAAACATTTCTTTATAAAGTTGCAATGCTTGTCTGTCAATGCCTTCCTGGTTGTGCCCTGTCTTACATTTGCACGTTCTAACATCCTTTTGCTGACTCAGTGGCCATATTAGTTTTTGCTCTTCTGCTGGGGGGGGGGAGCTTCTAGGTCCTGTGAGCTTAGACAGAATGTCAAGGCCTTTCCAGATGTGGGAACCTGAACTTGGAATGGGCTCCCGCTTGAGTTGTGCTGGTTACCTCAGAACGTTATGCCTACATTCTATAAGCTGCTTAAATCTTGACTCTTTAATCATGGCTGGACTGTATGTTACTTGAGAGCAGGTTACTTGAAGAGGCAGTTTATAAATTTAAGAATGAATCATGATAAATAGATTATGAATAAGAGACAGGGAAGAGAGACTGCAGAGGAGATTAGCAAATCATGTCTCAATCATAATTAGAAACACGTTGATGAAAGCTGACCTGCTTCAGTTCCTTCACTTGATCCCTTAGCGAATAAACTGTGTCGACCAGAGTCCTACAGTTGAACACCAACCAATGCAGTCATCAGTTTATATCTGATACATGCATTCAAACTTCATTACATGCACGAAATAAATCATAACCACCACCAGCAGTACAGTCTGAAAATTCTTCACACCATAACTGGAGATATTGAAGTCATAAAAAATTGTATAACACATAAGAATTACTGTTATTGCTCTGAATATCATTGTTCAGCACAACTGTTATCATCATGTGAACTCATCATTTTTGTGCTGCACGTCTGTCAGCTGACGACAGAATTCCCAATGTTTCGTCAAAGACACAAAATTGCCATTTTTTATGTCATAGAAATTATCATCATTCGACGTCTTGTCACAAGACAATCAGTGATGAAATAATTATCGCTACTCGTCCATGTCAGCTGCTAATATTATCAGACATACAGACAGAGAGAGAGAGAGAGATGGTCAATCACTAACTTCTCTTCGACGATTGTCTGGTTTCCTCGACTTTCCTCGATGATAATCTTCTCCTCTTCCGCAATTAGAACTGGAGGATGTTCAAAAATGGCTGAAAACACAATGACTGTCATGAATAGTCATTTGGAAGCAACTCCACCTCTTGCAATAAACTTCCAAAGATCATGTGGCAAATGGGAAGGTCTACTTTGCCAACAAGAAGCTTCATTTGGAAATGGACGACGCAAGTCAAGGCAGGAAGCATCAGTTAAAAATGAGACAAAGTCTGGGCCTTCAGATTATTTTCTGAAGAGCTAATTGGCATCACATCTACAAAGTTAGTGCAAAGGAACTGATCATTTGCTAACCGTAATCAATGTTGCATGACCGGTAATAGCTCTTGATCTCAAATATCGCAGAGTTTGTGTATGGATGTCTAACCTAGACGACCGACCACCATCAGCATGTCTATTGTCTAATCTAAGATCATCTAAGGTTTGTGGAGCAAAGAACAGCATCAACAGCAGGACTTCATCATTCAATTATTACAACAGTGGAATGCTTGAAGTTATTTCTCTCCTCAGAAGAATAGGAAGCAAACTAGGAGACCAATAAAACAATAACAACATGTATTAAAGCCAACAAAACCAACATATGATGACGACGACGATGATGACGATGACGCACAGCAGCAGCAGATGCTCGGCTGCCGTCTATGCATCAACTGAACAACTGCATTGTTGTATAATAAATGTCACAGCACTGAATAACAGAATGACATGCAAAGTGCACAACTAACGGAGGCCGCCACCGCCGCCGTCCACTCGATGTGTGGCTAATACTACTGACGCAAAACGTAGATCTACATAGAGTGTGGCAACAGAGGAAAACTCAAGCATTGCACAAAAGCAGAAACATATCTACTGCAATTTAACTTATGTAACAGAAATGATCACTCAAAGTCTACCACACGACGTACTATGCACGGATTAGGATCCTGCTGCCGCATGACAAAATCATCCAAACTAAAAGATAAATTACTATACAGTCCACTTCCAACAGTCCTCTCTCTCTGTGTGTGCGTGCGTGCCCACGCGCATACGTGCATGTGTGTGCGTGTTTTTGAGCTCAGAATGTAGGTAAAACAAAAAATTAAGCCAAGCAATCTGATTGGTTAATAGGAAGGGAAAACGACAACAAACAACGACCAGAACGATGACGATGACATACCATCCCAGAGTTCTCTCTGCAGCTCAGCCTGTGTTAGTCTGATTTTGGCTAAGTCCACTACAGCAAGAAACGAATGGACAGAAGAAGAAGGAGGATGAGGAGGAGGAGCCGCATGACGGAATAAAAATCAACACAGTACACAAAAACAAGTTGCTACAGTATATTATAATGAGGAAATGAAGTAAAGAGAGAGATGGTAGCAGACAAAAACAGGCAGACAACGCCAACTGCACGAAAAACAAGACCTACAGGCTAGTATTATTCAGTCTGTCTGTCTGTATCTTGAACAACTTGTCTGTCTGTACATCAATGAAAACGAAACACACACACAAAGATGTGCAAAATCTAGTATAAAAATGAGTGAAACTGTAGGAGACAGATGAAAGCAAGAAAGCAGCTCCTCAACATCAAATATCTATTAGACTATGAATTCAGAGTACGACAGAGACGAGTTGCTGCCAGTCGCTCCTGTCTCTGCAGAGACCGTCCTAGCGCCTGCCAACTTCTCTGATTGCTTACGTAAGTCGATGAAAACTTTGGTGACATGCACTTGGCGCATCCAACAAGACACAGTAGGAGCAATCGATAGGTGGCACTAATCGCCAGCAGATCTACAGATGACGACCAGGGCAGCACTCAACTAACATCCACTAATATGATGACGACGATGAATGGCAGAAGAAGAGCTAATGACGACGACGACAACAAGAAAGGCGATCAATAGAAGATGAGTTGAGATGAAGAAGAGGAGAGAGAGAATATTAGCTACCCACATGAATTGACGGTCTGTCTGGCTTTTGTGCTCGTGCAGTATGCCTCGATCACACGTAAAATGACGGCGTCATCCTCCAACGTCTTCGCGTCATCAACTAAAGAATCAAGCAAACGACGTCACAACATTTCTCGCTTTCATCTTATTCCCAATAACACCACATCAATTGTCAGAACAACTATCATCATCAGCAGCAGCACATAGAATGAACAGCTTCTACATTGGTTCAAATGAGGAATCGAGCAGATGGCACCTTTGTCGTTTTAGGTAGACACACTGGAATCTATCCCAACATTTTCATCACCACAGTTACTCTTCTGCACAGTAGAGCTGGTCACTCATATTTGGCAATAATCGTCAGCATCTGCTCAACATTCCATTCACTCAATGGAATTTACGCCAACTGGTTTGCTTATGGACAGCCACCATTGGATAACAGACTTTTCCTCCTGAGTTCATTATGCAATTTCCCTCACTGGCTATGGAATTCCCCAGTCAGCTCTGGAAATTCTCAGATTGCCTATCGTATTTAAGGATCTTGCTAAGCGATTCGAGGAATTCTCATTTCGTCATAGAATATAACTTTTCATTACGAAATTAGTAATTCTAAACAATCCTAAAGCTAAGATTAGCTTGTCATCAACAAACCAATAGTTTAAGCTGTATTCAAATGTAATTCAAATTACAACAGATATCATAGAAACAAAGAAATAAGACGAAACGGGAGTCAAACCAAACGACCATCAAAGATCAACAAATCATTAAACAACCACAGCATTACCATAACACCAACAATCAAAGAACCAATCCTAATCTAATCTAATCTAATCTTACTAAGTACTGTAACACCGTTACTAAAGGCATCAATCACCGCTGCAATGGAAATCTCAGTAAAGGAATTGCTGCATTGGTCAGTCGTCCAATGGAGAAACGCGACCACTGCTGGATTCTTCTTCCATTCATATGGATCATCTTCATCATCATAAATAATCATCTTCATCATCATCATAAATCATCATCTTCATCATCATCACTCAGTGCTCACCACATAATATAATGAGAGGAGGTTCCTACAATGAACACTATCTGAAGATGCCTACTTGTTACATGCATGCCAGGACAACTACTGCTTCAATGCTTGTATAATGTTGTACATGGGCAAGAAAGGACGAGACACTCATCCTGTTCCATTAGTCTCCATCAATTGCAATCAGAACCTGATAAAAAAATACGTATAATGCTGCTGCTACTACAGCTATTAATACTACTACCAATAAAATCACATTTTTGTAAAAAGTTAGATGTCACTTATGACAATTATAGAAAATCCCGATGAATGACGAACATCAATAGGAAAAGCATATTTACTGAAAGTAAAAACATCAAGCAAGCAAATCACATCAACTGAAGAGGCGGCTGTTTAAACTGAAATCAAATTGCCAAGATTCTTCACAACAAAACAACATTTAAAACAAAAATACCAAAAGAAAAGTTGCCCAGAATCGAACAACAGAACAGTACCGTCACAAAATTACACAGCAGATAAAACTCAAAAGGTAAAAACCAATGAGGCACAAATCAATTTATTTCGAGTAGAAAAAGCAAACACATTGACCGCAATTCTGACGTAAGACAGCGATTAAACCGAGTGGAGAAACATCGGATGTACTAACTCTTTTTATAAATAAGATACTCTTCCTGTGAAAGAGTCCGGTCTGCTCAAGAAGATGAACAGATGACAAAACATGATTTCTACATTTTCAAATGACAATCATATGATTCTCTGTAAAAAATTTCAATGTCAAAAACCAGTCATGGGTTGCTGTCCTCAGCTGCCACATGCTTTTCTGTCTGACTTTGATCATTGTCCATCTAAACTTATGGATTCAGTTATGCTCATTATTCAGTTAGGCTCATTATCTCTCTCCTCTACCCACAATTCAAGATGTCACCCCTGAAGAACATGACGTTCGTCCCATAACCTGTTCTAAGAAAACAACAGCCAAACCACAGAGCAGCATGTCACTTATCTCAAAGGTTCTCTTCCAATTCCACAAAAGTCTCACAAAATGACACGTTTTATCTACGGTACATACATGTAGCTTGACATCTGCTGTTTAGCTGGAATTGTTGCCAGCTGAAATTACTGAAATTCTTACACATATCTAACAACACGTGTGAGACACTGCACTGGCTTCCAGCCAAAGTCTTCCTGTCTAGCACAGATCTGCTGAAACCACATCACAGACTTTTTAATTAAACAGACTGATTCTTCCACAGTGCAACAGTGGAAGCAGTGGATAGAACAATGCAAATGAATAGAGATTCACCTGAAATAAATCTGGAAGATATTTTCAGCTCTGGATTTTAGTCCAACCAAGCAACGTTTCTGAGATATTCCTAACAATAGCAATATAAATAGAAAAGTCTGTGTGTCAGACATTGATGCACACAAACATACACAGATACAAGAGCTGAGAAGAAACAAGACAATGGTGATTGTCCGTTGATCACCTTCAGAGTCCTTTTCCGACTCACCCGGTTTCCTCCGATTTGATCCTCCGAGCAGTTTTCTTGTTGACCTTGGGCTTCTCGTGCCTTCGTCCTTCGCGAGGATCGACGGTCGGAGTGGAGGATACGGTCGGAGGCAAGACAGATGCAATGACGACTTGGAAGGCGGCATCGGCGTTGGCTTACTGAATGTTGTGCTGTTGATTGGAACCAACTGCTGAGAGAATTTCGGTTGCAATGGCATCACAATCGACATATGAGAAACAGGCATCTGAAGGACACACACACACACAGCGTTAGGTAACTGAAGGACACACACACACACACACACACAGCGTTAGGTAACTGAAGGACACACACACACACACACACAGCGTTAGGTAACTGAAGGACATACACGCACTTACACACACAAAAAGAAACCATCAAAACTCTCTCTCTTCGGCATTTCATCCACACAGGTGCAGCTCCTTCCTTACTTTCTATCTTTCTTTCATCCTGCCTTCCTTTCTTTCTTCCTTCCTTCCTTTATCCCTTCGTTCCTTCCTTCCTCAGACATCCACCAAACATTACCAGGATACAAAGTCACTGAATGACAGAGCTGTACAAAGACAGCCGAAGTCAGTCCGGACTAGATTGGAGTAAGAGTTTTAGAGCAGCTCTGTCATTGGCATATTATGTCTGATCATATTAACCCCACCGCAGTTACACCCTCAGCCTCATGCAAGATCAACAGAGGATGGCCTAAGCTGGACCGTTGTCCTCTGTTAGGGTGCAGGGGAGGGATGGGAAAGAGAGGGGGTGCTGTTCAAAGCATACAACAAACAGGAATCAGTTAAAGAAATGACAGCCTACTACATGATATTTTACAGTGCAGTAAGGTCACCAGTTGTTCTAGAGCGAAAAGTCTGTCAACTCATCAACTAATCATCTCATTCGTTGACCTGTAAGTTCTGTGGCTTCGGAACAATGGATGCCAATGGCGGCGCCGGCGCCAGACGACCCTGCTGCTTCAGCATCTGCAGCCACTTGTTCTTCTCGTGCGCACTCGTGCAAGACACGACCAACCGATCGACACTTCCACTGCCACCTGTAACCATGACAACGTAAGATAAGATTAGGGACATAGGCCAATCATATTATCTGAGGAATGGCCACAGGGGGGCAGAAAGCAAGAGGAACAGAGAGAGACACAGACAGCAGGAGGAACAGAGACAAAGACAGAGACAGACATATAATTTAATAATATTTAATTAATTACAGAATATTGAATGTTACACAATATTTATTGTTTAAGAATTAATACAAATAAAAAACAATGAATTAAGCAGAAAAGAAAGAAACTGAAGAAACCAATCTTTGCAGATCTGTTGACAACTAAGACACAGTCACTGATTTCAAATGCAACATATAAATGCACATTGCACCAGGGCTGTTTTAAGGAATTTTTAGAACTGCACAACCTCTTCTTTCTCTTCCCATCATCCATGGCAAATTACTTTCAGTTGGAGGACAATTACCTTTTTCAGGAGTTTTAACTGCACAGAAGTGCTTTTACAACTGTACAAGTCCATTTACAACTGCACATTTTGTGTAGAACTGCACGTTAAAAAAGTCCTGCCCTGTAGTTCCAATGCACCACCACAGCAATGAAGCCTAACCTTGACAACATCATCAGTTGAGAATAATTGTTACCAGTGATTTCAAAGCCAAAGCCGAGGTTGTCTGTGTCTTCAAGCGACGTCACCTGACACCCTCCGGTTGACATCTTGCCCTGCAACATGAAAACAGACGCTTTCAAAAGAAATGATCGACCCACAAAAAGCCCCTGAAACTAATTGCACACATTGAACTCCCTCATTCCCGTCACTTAGCCTAAGTGAGTACGACAATGCCAAGCAAATGGAGTCAGTTCCAGATCCTCTCCTTCATTTATGACAGCCGTTAGGAATTGCGAGAGCCCATCAGCGACTGTTGTGTTCATACAAAGACTGCCGTGTAACCAGCATCAGCCACTGTTGCATTCACACACAGACACATCATTGGGCCGACCTTGGTCTTCTTCTTCTTCTTCACCATGATGTTGCTAGGATAACTAATTCAGCAGAACTATCTAGTATCTGTATCTATAAGAAAAGATGTGGGTATGAATGTTTGTCCAGAATGCGCGCCTACAGTTTCGCAGAAGACACAGACTGCAGGAGGAACAGAGACAAAGATTTGAAACTTTGCACTTAGACAGAGGGCCATCAGGACAACCCAGTGGAGGGGTTGACGAATCTCTACCAACATGGAGGCCAGAGTGGGGGCAAAAACCTAACTTTTTCTATTTCCATGAATTCCATTGCCATAGTTTCACAGTTATTCACCTAAAACGTTGCAGCAAGACAGAGCGCTACAGGGGTCACCTCGCCCCCACCCAACACACCTCGCCCTGAAGAGGCCGGGTGGAGACAGGGCATTGTTAGAGGGGGAGGAGAAAAAGTTTGCTGGTAAATGGAAATTTCACGGGTGGCGTACCGGTTATAAACCCCAGAGGAGTTGGCTCCAGGTGGAGGTCGGAGGGTGTGGGGTGGGGAGCGGGCGGTTGGGGCGGGTTCGGGTGGATCAAAAGCTAAATTTATCGGGCAATGCAGAGTACACAAGAGAGGTGGAGGCAAGGTGGGCCGGCAGGTTAGGGGGTCGGTGAGTGAGTGGGGTGAGGAAAATAAGTGGGGGGTGGGGAGTAGGAGCAAAGATGGGATGAAGTGAGAGTGGTGAAGTAGGGAATTGGTCGGGAGCATGGCGAATCATAAATTTACCGGGCAACGTCGAGTACCCCAGCAAGTAACTGATAAATGACTTTCTGCGTTTCAAGCCATGGACAGAGATGATGATAGTGACAATAGAAAAAGACAATGAAAATATATCATCAACATAGTTAACAACAAAAGGAAAACGAGGTCACAGAGGCAGGCAGACTAGATAGAGTGGCAGCAGCAGCATCAGCAGCAGCAGCAGACTCACTTCGTAGATGTATCCGTTGACTCTAGAAGTGACGGATAGAACGACGAGTAGACCTGGAAAGAAGAGGAGAAGGCGTTCCTTCTTATCACCCGATTCCACGTCAATACGAACATGTGACAACATCAACACCTCACCCAACTCTGATATCATCTCCTAAGAAATCAGACGAAAACAAGAAGAGCCAATCAATGCCACGGCTCACTCCAGAAGACACTCTTAACAACAAATGTCAGCCAATCAGCACTGACCAAATGGATATGACATGTGACAATCATTAACATACGGATGTCCTTCCTTAAGTCACACTGAAGCTCACGTTACAGATCAAAACAGATGCCCCTCCATCTGACATTGTATCTGAATGAAAACAACACTTCTACACAGAATTAGTCTTAAATTTGTGGGACACGGTGGTGTAGTGTGTATGTTCGTTGCCTTGCAGCCAGAGGGTTGCAGGTGCGAATCTACCTCAAGCCACCTTGTAGGGATCTTGGGCAAGTTCTTTACTCGCAATTGCTCAGCGCTTTGGCATGAAATTCTGATTCAGTGTCTGTGCTGTAGTCGGGAGTGCTTCCGAGTAGGAATCTGGAAGGGGCGCAACAACAAGTGCACATACATATTACAAACATTAAAACTTTTCTTCATACAAGCGATGCAGACATCTTTTCATCTACATAATTACGATGGCATTTAGTCTACAAAGAAACTGAACCTCAGTCAGACTCTTCGAAGATAAATAACACATCTCGAGATTTATTTATCAATGTACAAAGACGTTTTCCATTGGCTGCCCGTCAAGCAGCGTATCACGTGCAGGATCTCTGCTCTAGACTGGTATCACGTGCAGGATCTCTGCTCTAGACTGGTATCACGTGCAGGGTCTCTGCTCTAGACTGGTATCACGTGCAGGATCTCTGCTCTAGACTGGTATCACGTGCAGGGTCTCTGCTCTAGACTGGTATCACGTGCAGGATCTCTGCTCTAGACTGGTATCACGTGCAGGGTCTCTGCTCTAGACTGGTATCACGTGCAGGATCTCTGCTCTAGACTGGTATCACGTGCAGGATCTCTGCTCTAGACTGGTGCTACCTGCTAGACCTCACTCCTCCCTATCTTTGCAAGCTCTGTGACCTTACTCTCAGTGCCTGCGATGTTCAGCCAAACCACGTCTGCTCTCCGTCACTTTTGCCTTCACTTCCACTATGCAGAACTGTGACTTCTCAGTGGTAGGACCCTCGACCAGGAATGGCTTTCCCATGATGCTCTGCTCCCTTTCTATAACTCCTCACACATTCCTCTCTCATCTTAAAAAAGTTTTATAGGCTGTGTTGGGATGGGAGCGCCTCTGAGTAGTCCCATTGAAGAAGCACTAAGCAAATTCTGTGAAACATTTGAATGAACGAATAAATAAACGACAGCTCAGTCTATGACCAGACCTTCTCGATCAATTGTCACCTACAATACAGCTTATGACGTGATGACGTCATCATTCTCTCTTTCCATCTTACCTCTCCTTCCCAGTCATGAATTTCGCTGTGCAGAATGTCGTATTCCAGTTCTTTAAGCTTACGAAGTTCAGTGCAGGACATCTGTAAGAAGAGAAGAACGACCAACTGCGATGCATCAAAACAATTCCATCTCGTCATGCTCAACTCTTCTATTTTAAACAATCAGTCGTCATTCATCAACATCACAACCATTCAACAAGTGTGCGTTAGATACTAGGGATACAGAAGTTGCCATTTAATCCTAAAAGATCTTCTCAAACGCTTACCAATCGACAAATTTACAAAACTTCTTTATTCAGAATTCCCGTAATTTTAGCGAAAGCAGGTTCAAATAAACCAACAACATAATAAAGCTCTCAAGTTCGACGACCACAACATTCTTCCGTTGGGCTTTCGTCGTTTGTCCTCACAACGCCGTAAACTTAAAATCTTCTCTTTTCTTTTTCTTCTGTCATTTTCTTACTGACCCTTTTCTGCCAATGTTCTCTTACAATTTCTTAGTGTAACCCAGTCTCTCTTTTCATTTAACATATATATTAAAGGCAAATCATCTTGGCTTGCACCCGTCTTTCAATCTTTACTGTTTTATTTCTTGTTTATATACACTTACCTTTTGCACATGCGCATTGGGCAATCAACTATAACGACTGAAATATTTGCATCATCTCACAAAGTTTACATCCCGACTTTAGAACTATTCTGCCCGGTACATCTGCTTCATGAATACCAAACGTAACTTATTCCCAAGGTAGACATTACACCAAGAGTAGCTTAACCTGTCTCATGAATACAGCCCATGAGAAGTAGTTGCTGTTGCTTATTCCATTGACCTGAACAACTCAATCATAAAAATTCCTAACAGCAGTTATCATTTTGGAATGCTAGCAGTAGATATATACACAGGACTCAGCTGACTTCATTCAAACAGTTCAGTTCATATTGCACTACCTACAAACAGAAGTAAAATGACAGAATGCTACAAAAGAGCAGAAGGGCTGAAAAGAAATGAAGGAGTGAAAAGAAATGAATTACTAAAAAAGTGAATTACTAAAAAAATTACTAAAAAAAATTAATGACTAAAAAAAGAAATGAATTACTAAAAAAGAAATGAATGACTAAAAAAAGGAATTAATGACTAAAAAAAGAAATGAATGACTAAAAAAGGAATGAATGACTAAAAAAGAAATGGAATGAATGACTAAAAAAAGGAAATGGATGACTAAAAAAAGAAATGAATGACTAAAAAAGAAATGGATGACTAAAAAAGAAATGAATGACTAAAAAAAGAAGTGAACAACTAAAAAACGAAATGAACGACTAAAAAAAGAAATGAATGACTAAAAAAGAAATGAATGACTAAAAAAAGAATGAATGACTAAAAAAGAAATGGAATGAATGACTAAAAAAGAAATGGATGACTAAAAAAAGAAATGAATGACTAAAAAAGAAAGGAATGACTAAAAAAAGGAATTAATGACTAAAAAAAGAAATGAATGACTAAAAAAGGAATGAATGACTAAAAAAGAAATGGAATGAATGACTAAAAAAAGGAAATGGATGACTAAAAAAAGAAATGAATGACTAAAAAAGAAATGGATGACTAAAAAAGAAATGAATGACTAAAAAAAGAAGTGAACAACTAAAAAACGAAATGAACGACTAAAAAAAGAAATGAATGACTAAAAAAAGAAATGAATGACTAAAAAAGGAATGAATGACTAAAAAAGAAATGGAATGAATGACTAAAAAAGAAATGGATGACTAAAAAAAGAAATGAATGACTAAAAAAGTTCTTTTTTAGTCATTCATTTCTTTTTTTAGTTATTCATTTTTTTTTGTCATTCATTTCTTTTTTTAGTCATTCATTTCTTTTTTTAGTAATTTTTTAGTCATTCATTTCTTTTTTTAGTCATTCATTTCTAAATGAATGACTAAAAAAAGAAATGAATGACTAAAAAATTACTAAAAAAAGAAATGAATGACTAAAAAAAGAAATGAATGACAAAAAAAAATGAATAACTAAAAAAAGAAATGAATGACTAAAAAAAGGAATTAATGACTAAAAAAAGAAATGAATGACTAAAAAAGGAATGAATGACTAAAAAAGAAATGGAATGAATGACTAAAAAAAGGAAATGGATGACTAAAAAAAGAAATAAATGACTAAAAAAGAAATGAATGACTAAAAAAAATTACTAAAAAAAGAAATGAACGACTAAAAAAAGAAATGAACGACTAAAAAAAGAAATGAACGACTAAAAAAAGAAATGAATGACTAAAAAAAGAAATGAATGACTAAAAAAGAAATGAATGACTAAAAAAGAAATGAATGACTAAAAAAGGAAAGAATGACTAAAAAAAATAAATGAATGACTAAAAAATAAATGAATGACTAAAAAAATAAATGCCACTGACAGCGATGTCTCGGTAGACAGCAATCGCTCGTTGAGTGTCGCCACGATCCACATGACCCTCCTGAAAAGAAAACAGGAAATCTGCTCGTATCAGTATTTCAAGACAAACACTACACTAACTCTCTCTTCAAGTGGCCCTAAGTGACTTCAAAACTGCCCTAACTCTCTTTAACCTATTATAAGATCTAAACAATGAACTGAAACCCACAACACTATTGAAAGGAAAAAGTCACAACTAAAATGAATTGTGGACAAGGACAGAGTTCTTCAAGAAATAATAATTTAAATAGAGGTAAATAAAAATATACTTTAAATAGTCTAAATTACTAAATACTTGTACTACTATCACTATTACAAATATTAACGCACTCGAGGTCACACATAGAAATGTCAATCCTGCCCAGTTGGAAGTAAACCAGATGTTTGAAATATAGTGAGAAAGAATGAGCCTAGAAGAGGAGAAAGAGTTTGAACATAGGTAGTCAGTTGCATTCATTAGGGATGGTGGTCAAAATGGATGAATGAGGCTTCTACTTACGTCCGTATGCCGTTCCAATTCCTTGAGTAGACTTGAATATCGGTCGAGGCGACGGAATGGTTTGGATAAACTAGTTGTAAGGGTCATGACCCCCGGTGAAGGAACACCAAATCCCTCCATGTACTTACTCAACTCATCTCTAAACGAAGAGAAATGAACAATTCATTCAGATTTCAAACAAGTCCTAAGTTCCTTAGAACTTAATAGACAAAGCCATCCCTTAAAAACTCCCACTGCCTATCTGTCTCTTGTCGAATAGTTGTACAGATGAAAGGCAGCACATCATGTCTCTTCAGATCCGTATGTGCATGTAAGCATGTAAGACTCTGTAAGCGTGTAAGACTCTTAGTACAGCACGTTGTCCTTTACCTCACACTCTGCTCTTGTTGAGATGCTGCTGCTGCTGCTGCTTTGGCCATTGTGTTCACTGTTCAGTCTTCTCAAGACTCAGTCCTTCACTCAACATTCCAGATGGACTTTTTTCGTTCTCAAGTTGACATTTGACAATGACAAAAGATACTTGAGTGGCAGCAGAAGAGCAAGAGATGAAGGAAGAGTAATCAGAGTGTTGTGTGGTATTTGCAAAATAAAAGTCTCATCTATTCTCGTATGACTAACTTTTTCGTCTGAAGAATGGCTGCCGCTTTCGGGTGATTGGAGCAGTATTTCTGATAGAGGATCTGTACTTGTGGCGCCATCTTCAGGAAGAGTCCACCAATTCTCTGCTGATTAACTGGCAGCCTAGAAATCAACGACCACACAACAACGATGCATACGGACGAAAGTGATGATGGCATTTGATGCAGAAGAGGAAACACATCGTTCCACATAAATTTATCACGGAACGACGACCATGGGATAATATCCCCCATCGACCAAATTCTGTAACTAAGAAAACAATCTCTCTTCTAATCCAAATGGTCAGCAGATATAAACACAGACAAATGAATAAGTCAAACAGCAAATGCAAAGGACATAATATAATATAATGCTTAGATGACAGATGCATAGGACATAATATTATGCTTAGATGACAGATGCATAGGACATAATAATTATTATGCTTAGATGACAGATGCAGAGCGCTTGAAGGCAAATGGTGGCATACATAAATCTATGCAAAATTTGCTTAAAACCAAAAACAACTTTAAACTGGTCTGACTCTGAAGTGGCGTGCCACTCGGTTGATTCAGCGCAAAGAAGCAAATGAACGATGAGACGACGTAGGTTGGACGACGTAGGTTGAACATGATCGAGTGTGTCAACAGTGTGTCAACTACTCACTGCATCATTTCCTCTAGAGCCGTCAGCAGAGTCTTGTGCAGCGACGCTATCTCCTCCAGATTTCCACACAGTCCGCTGTACTCAATCGATGACAAACTGGAATTACGACAATTCCTCAGAATTCAGCAAAACATCAGAAACAGATTCTAACGACGACGCAAACATCGTCTGTCATTTGGAAAGGACAAGTAGTTCTGGAAGACAATGGGGATCAACACAACGCATGTATGAATGCATGTAACGGAACAGATGTATATGTGGGAGGAGGGTGAGCACAGGAAGCAAGGCGGGAAGGGGAGGAAAGACGAGAGAACGGAGGCAGTGATGGATCACCTGTGTCTTAAGGAAGAGACAGCAGAGAATTGACAGACAATGGATTTAGCGATCTGTATGTCTGTATGTATGTCTGTCTGTCTGTCTAGCAATGTATATATAAGTGATACAGATGGCAGATGTATTTGTTCTGCATCTCTGAGTTCCACAGAATCACGTGTAACGGTCGACTTAGCCAAGCAATTCATAAGCAACAGCTGTCAATTCATAAGCAACAGCTGCCAATTCATAAGCAACAGCTGTCAATTCATAAGCAACAGCTGCCAATTCATAAGCAACAGCTGTCAATTCATAAGCAACAGCTGCCAATTCATAAGCAACAGCTGTCAATTCATAAGCAACAGCTGTCAATTCATGAGCAACAGCTGCCAATTCATGAGTAACAGCTGTCAATTCATAAGCAACAGCTGCCAATTCATAAGCAACAGCTGCCAATTCATAAGCAACAGCTGCCAATTCATAAGCAACAGCTGCCAATTCATAAGCAACAGCTGCCAATTCATAAGCAACAGCTGCCAATTCATAAGCAACAGCTGCCAATTCATAAAGCAACAGCTGCCAATTCATAAGCAACAGCTGCCAATTCATAAGCAACAGCTGCCAATTCATAAAGCAACAGCTGCCAATTCATAAGCAACAGCTGAACACTTGCCGCTGTCACAGTGTTTATGTTTCACTGGAGAGATGACCTTCAACGCCTTGACCTCTTGACCCCTGTACTTCCTCCGACATTCACAAAACCTTACAACTTAGTGATTATAATCTTACATCGCTACAAGCACTCTTCTCTCTTTCACTAAACGTGTACAAACTGTACAATGTACTGTACAAACTGTACATACATGGAACCGCTTTCAAGACGTCGAAGACGAGACTGCAAGAGTTCGTCGAGTTCATTGACAAAAGTCTTTTCTGTGCTAATCATACTCTGGAAAACCTGGAATTATACGAAACATCATCAGTCAAAAGAATGAGGAGGGACGACCTTAACCATGAAGAGCAAACTGATAGATTGGAAAGCATGTAAAAGATGAGAGAGAGACAGACAGACAAACAGAGAGAGAGAGAGAGAGACAGAGAGAGAGAGCAGAAGGAGCAAGAGCAGTAGGAGGAGGAAGTGATTAAAATGTACGACGATGGACAGATGAATCTTCTTCGTCATCAATTTCAAATCCAATCTGAGCAAAATCAGTCAACTCGAAGTCAACATGTTCGTTCTCTAGTTATTATTTTGTCAGCCACAAAGCGAATAATTCCGTTCCTAACCATAACAGACAGACAGACGCAGCACAAAGACAGAACAGAATACATCTTTACTATAGACAGCTACTCAGACAGACTCTATTGAACAGTTACACAATACACAATTACACATGCATAAACAAATTCAGTCAGAGCTTTCAAACCAGAAGTAGCTCTCAGTAGTTTCTTTCTCTAACAGGAGCTATTAAAATTCAGGCTGAAACGGCTGCCACAGTTGCAGTCAGATCAGGTTCTGCGCCGCTTCGCCCATTGGACTAAAACATTTTCCCAAAATTGTCTCTGCCTGCATGCGTGATGTGTTGCACTGGTTGCCTGTAGCCCAACATTTCTCGAATCGAATTGCTGCTCTGCTTTCACACTGCATCCTTTGTTGCGCTCCATCTGTGAAGTGGCAAGTTCTCCTAGTTCCATGGGCTCGCTTGGTGCTAAGCAACGCCAAGCTTTCTTTCAAATTTTGTTTCATGAACCTCTCAAGTCTAGTTTCTTTTGCCATTGCAGGGCGGGGAGCACCTCTGAGTAGCTTTCTTTCAAACTTTGTTTCATGAATCTCTCAAGTCTAGTTTCTTTTGCCATTGCAGGGAGCACCTCTGAGTAGATTTCTTGAAGGGACGCTATACAAGTCTATTGAATGAATGAATGAAATACAATAGAGAGGTTTCTATAGCCGAGAGCCAGGACTGCAGCTGCAATTAGACAGGAGGAGACACATTGAGACGACATAGAGCGACATTGAGCGACATAGAAGCGGATGAACTTACGACGTTGTGATTGAGTTGGTTTGCATTGCTTTCTCTTGATACAACAGCTTTTGCTGCCTCTGATGGTTTTGGAGTTGGACTCTTCGCACCAGACCTACCATCTACATAATATATATCAACAACAAAAAACAATCACAACCAGATGCATCAGATCTCATTGTGGTCAATGTTAGGTCAATGGATGGATTCAAAGTTGAATAAAACCAGTTGTAACCAGATGTGAAGCTCGATGAATGACAAGAGGACAGAAACAATCAAACAACACATCAATCAAACAACACATCAATCAAACAACACATTAATCACACAACACATCAATCAAACAACACATCAATCAAACAACACATCAATCAAACAACACATCAATCAAACAACACATCAATCAAACAACACATCAATCAAACAACACATCAATCAAACAACACATCAATCAAACAACACATCAATCAAACAACACATCAATCAAAGACAACACATTGAGATAGAAACTCTCAGCAATCAAAGAAAACAGACCTTTGACCAAGTAACGGGCGCTCTCTAATTAGGAATTCAGCATTTTATTCACTATGTAATCCCGCTGATTTCTACAGAACCAGTATATCGTAATCCCTGTCCAAGACATAATGAGTCAATGGTGGCTTAGAGTCAAATCACATATTTCAGAATTCAGAATGGGAGAAGTAAGAATCGAGGTAAACATCAGAAAGATAATGAGACACGTGAGATGTGTTTTCATCCGAATATCTCTACAGCTAAAGAAATGCTTATATCAGAGCAGATTCATTCAGTAAGGCTTCACAAGTTCAGTTGCATATTGCATACTGAACAAAATGTCGACTAACGTGAGCTTCTCTTAAGTTAAACAAACCCACAGTAAAATTACATTTAATGATTGCACGAAAAAGTAAAATTCTTCATTCTACATTGCAGTTGTACACGTGAATGAAAGATGTGACGACAAACCGAGAGATGTGATTTCTCGAACATAATTGCTTGGAAACCATCCAGTGAAATTATTAAAGGTGCCTTCCCACCAGCCACCATCAACAACCTGTGATACTGTAATGATGTCCCCTTTCTGGAAGCAAAGCTGAAACAAAATCATCAACAGAGCCCCAAGCTGTAACAGCACAGTTTAAACTTATAAATTCAAGAAGGAGACAGAAGAGGAGGAGGCAGAAGAGGAGTAGGCAGAATAGGAGGCATGGCCTTTTGATCAGAAACAACATTGGTCTCCCAAGCTTCAGACACTTCTGCTCTGATGCAGTTGTAACTAATTTTGGAAATCTCTAGAGCGTTAGTTCAACAGAACACTGAATTCATTCTACTGTTCTATAGAAAGAACAATGTGTCATTGTTCCTCTGCTGATGCCCTCCAAACATAGAAACACTAAGTACAGCAACTGCACAGATCTAAACAAGGTAGCAATCAGAAGCTCCTAACAACCATCACCGGGAAATCGACTTTGAATTTTCAGCATTATTAGATAATTTGTGATAATCTAACTGTAAATAACAAATACAGTGCGGCATCTACATTCTACAGGCGCTGGAACATACTTTGTTAATCATCGAACTGGTAAAGTACTTCTGGTATAGGAGTAAAATTTAACCTCATCAGTGTTTGTTGGCTGGAAGTTGAAGACGGCTCTGACAAGTTTTGGCTTTTGATTTGCTTCAGTCATCATTCAGTCGACGAATGTCGTCTTCGTCGTCGTCGTGTCCTACGATTGTGACAAGAAACATCGACAACACATTGACACTTTATCTGATGAAGGAAATTGGAAATCTGAGATGATGATGCAGTTAAAAGAAAAAATGCAGCCGCAGCCACAGCACAGCCCCCACCCCACCCCAGCCCACCCAGGGGTTACGAATGAAATGGAGAGGAGCACTGAGCAAAGATCCGATCAACAAGACTCAAGCATATTATACAATTTACTCGAATATGAACCAACTTTAAAAAGCCAGCCTTTAAAAATAAATCTGTGTTCTATCAGTCATTTTCATTGTTTTTAAGGCAACACCTGCAGGCTCAATAACCAATAACCAATACAGGATCATTTAGCAAAGATTTGGTGTCACAAGTCAGCCTCATTTAGCAAAGATTTGGTGTCACAAGTCAGCCTCAGCTCTCAATTATTTCGGCTTCTGGCCTGTTGGAATCAAGTTAAGTCCAATTCAGTATCAATTCTAGCATATTTCGGCCACATGGCTCTTTGCCCTCTACTGCAAGGTGACCTGGTAGCCATCCCCCAAAGGTTCTAAAATAAAAAAAATTGTTTTCATATTTTGCAACAGGGCTTCCTAGCAACGTACAACATGAGTTTTTTAGTCAAATATTTTGTTACTACTCATTCAGTGACTGAAAGCCATTCAACCTGAATTTTTTCAAAACAGCATTGTCTAATCAGGCATGAGGGGCACACCATTGATGATGATGATGACAACAATGAAGAAGAAGACGATGAGAAATAGAGTGCTTCTAAGGACTTCTCTGAGGGTGTGGCGACTGTGGCCCGAATCCCAACTCCCTGAAACAAAGTACAACCCCAATTTTTGGACATTAAACTGTTATCAACAACATTAACAGGACCATTATGCCAATCTAAATTAAATCCTAATAGTTTTTCGGGAGTTCGGCCGCTTTCCATGAAACTGTGTTGTGGAAATTGGGGAAGACAGACAGAGGCAGGCGGACAGGAGAGGGAGGACGATGATTCTGTACATTTTCAGCGTTTTCGGGGATTTGGGATTACCCGCTTCTTTGAAGTGATGCTGTATAATTTCTTAAAATACTTAAAAATAATTGTTCGCTTGACACACGCCAGAGGTCAGTACATCACGCTTGTGCACTTAGAGGAGACACATTTCGAGCCGACAGTCAGTGTGCAAACATTGCAACGAGACTTAAACTGTTGGCCTTCGATCAACGAATTCATTTTTATCATGCCTCCTTAGTAGCTGTTCCACTCCTCTGATCCTACGGTAACTCGACCGGAACAACATGGACTACTCTTGCGGACAACCCTTTTGACTCAACGCTGCGCTCGTGAATAAGCCGGTGCCCCGCGCTTGGCTTTCGAGTGGCGCTTTGCGCTTTAGAAATAAGGAGATTACGATTACGATACGATGAGTCACCGTTTGCAAAACCCCGTTACGATTGGTCAGCCAAATGAATTATAGTCTAACTTGCGAGCGAACATCGGAACAAAACGAGCTTCGGTTTCTAAAGGCAAAACATAGTTATGTCATTATGACTGCACAAACTAGCTATGAATGCAAATTAAATGTCTAAAATAAGAAGACAAGTTTCAATAGCAAAAACTTCGGCGATCGCAAAAACATTTCAGCGTAAGACGTTTTAGAAGAAAAAGAGATAAACTTATAATGAAAAACTAACTTAACATAAAAGCTTCGACACTTTGTTTGTGAAACGCTGTAGGATAAACATAACGACATCAGAAGAACACCAACGCCGCCATGTTGTCTGGCAAATGCTCGGCTTCCGTTTTTATTCGGTAAATAAGTAAGTTGTCTCTCTATCGAAGTCATGCGATGATTGCGATCACAGATAACATAGGGCTACGACCACAGTATAATATGGAATATATTATAAGTAGGAGTTGCTGTATTAGGCCAAACAAATTTGTTTTGAGGGAAACGGCTTCTGTTGTCAAAAGCCCTTGTCAAATCTGGATCCATCCCACCACCGGTGACCACCCATCATACGAGCTCACAAAACTCCACCTCTCGCTATCTCCTCACAGGTCTTTCACTCAAAACTGAAATCATTGCTCTTTCACAAATCCTATCCTGATTATTTCTCTTTTCCCTCACTTCCCTCGTCATTTCAACTCTAAACATCACCCACCTTAGCCTTCCATCTAGCTGCCTGCCTGACTCTCCGGACTTGACCCGCTGCCTACCGATTTTGTTTTGATTAAGCGCCTGTGAATAAGCTGGTTCACGCGACTTGGCTTTTGTGGGCGCTGTAGAAGTCTCGAGATTGCCATTACCACAGTAAAAATAAATAAATTGTTATGTATTATACTGTGCTACGATACAGACAAGACGCTGAATTCGCTCAATGCAAAAGCTTTTAGATCTTCCAAAGCACATGCAGTATAATTATTTGCAGGCGTTATATCAGAATAAAATTAATCTGCAAAGCAATGTTTTAAACGGGAATCAAGACAACTCCGGTCAACGACTTCCAGATCTCACGAGGCCTATAATATACATGGTCTCGTGAGATCATATATACTATAGACCTGCAGGGCCCCAGCTGCAGTGGCAGCGCCAGAATTTCAGTTTGGGGGCTGAATCCTCGAGGAGGAATTTTTACATGTTCATCCGCCAAAATATCTGACGACTTTTTTGTCATTTGGTCGAAATCTCATGGATGTATTTCATTTTTAGGAGGCTTAGCCCCTTCGATATAGCCTGTTTTAGGGGGCTTAGCCCCCGACCCCCCTCTGGCGCCGCCACTGGCCAGGACCGGATTAAGCATATCCAACAAGTTCGGCCGAACAGCTAGGGGGGCCCAGAATTTAGGGTCCCACACGTGTGGAAAAAAATTGAGGAAGATTGGCATTTTAATTGTGAGGAAATTTTGACCAAACGACTATAAAAAGGTCGTCAGCTATTTTTGGTAGGGAAAAATCTGTATATTTTAAAGAAATTTTGAACCCAAACGACTAAAAAAGTCATCAGATATTTCGACCGAAGATCCCAAAAACATTTCGGAACATGGCCCCCATATTTCTTAATCCGGTCATGCTATAGACTATGACCACACCGCCATCGCCATTTGTGCCGAGATTTCTGCTTCATCTGTGTCTCTGCCGCCAGGGTTTACTTTATACGCCATAGGAGGATGGAAGCAGACTGCTTCCAATTTGGGCTAGAGGAAAAGTCCCCCCACCTAACGATAAAATTGAGCATAGAAAAGTTCATCCTGAACAGTCGATCCCCCCCGATATTCCCCAGCACCTGCCATGGACTTCCTCCTGGTAAATCCCCCGAACAATTCCCTCCCCGTCATAACACAGGGTAAATCTTCATTTAATTTGACTTTTGCTTAACACTCACATAAATTTGTCCCTGCACTTCCATTACATTTGCACCATCAGGGCTTACCACGTGGATGGTAGTAGCCTAAGTAGCCTGATCCAACTTGTGCCAGAGGAAAATCTCCCCTCTAATGATAGATGGGCATAAGAGATTTCCTTCTGGACGTATCCCCCGGTATCTCCCTCTGCACCACTCCTCCCCCCCCACAGCCACGGTACATTCCCCTTGAACATTCATCCCGCCATCTCAAGGGTAGATAGATATTCATTTAGGATGACCCTTGCTTTACACCTGGTAGGAGATCTATTATCTACATTCGTACAAGATCAAATAAGAAATTCATTCAGACATAATTACAATGAGATTCACATCCCTCCTCTCTTCAATCTCAACCCAATAGTATACCCTCCTCCCACTCTTCTTCCTCCTCATCGTCCTTATCCTCGTCCTCCTCCTCATCGTCCTTATCCTCGTCCTCCTCCTCATCGTCCTTATCCTCGTCCTCCTCTTCCTCGTCCTTATCCTCGTCCTCCTCCTCATCGTCCTTATCCTCGTCCTCCTCTTCCTCGTCCTTATCCTCGTCCTCCTCTTCCTCGTCCTTATCCTCCTCCTCCTCTTCCTCGTCTTCCTCGTCCTTATCCTCTGCTAATGAGACAATGAGACGCACAATGGCAATTGTCTGCCATGCCTCTACTTAACTCTGGTTTCGTTGGCGTAAGTACTTTGTTTCCAGTCGCCTGGACATCATCGTCCTCCGTCCTCTTGACCTCTTCCCACGCACTCTGCTGTCTGCTGACCGCAGCTTCAGCTACTGCTCTGTCTGTCTGTCTGTCTGTCTGTCTGTCTCTGTTTCTGTATTTGTCTCTAAATCTGTCTGCTGACTGCTGCTACTGCCCTGTTTGTTGGTCTGTGTCTGTCTGTCTGACTGTCTATATATATGTCTGTCTGTCTCTTAGTCTGTCTGTCTGTCTGTCTGTCTCCGTGTGTGTGTGTGTGTGTGTGTGTGTGTGTGTGGGTGTGTGTGTGTGTGTGGGTGTGTGTGTGCGTGCGTGTGTGGAATGTGATGGACGCCGTGAGTTGTCCACATCTGGTGTCACATAGGAATATTCGGTCACATATGTTACTTATATGTAGGAGATAATTGATGGGCAGCAAATTATTCATCGGTCAATGTGACGGTGGTTGGTCGGTCGGTGGGACGGTGTGTGCGCCCGCAAGCTTCGCTCATTTCGCTCATAGCAATTATTATTATATTGCTGCGGAGCGTTGGCCAGATTTTTCGTTACGGAAACAGGTGGTTGGATATCATCCATGCATACTCGACCGACAGACAGACAGACAAGCAAACAGACAGACTCACTTCGGCGACCATTCACGAAATTTAGACCTGCGAATTGATGGCACAGATGTTTAGTCTACGAGAACCACCATCGTCGGCTGTATAGCGAGGGGAGAATAATTATGAATGTACGTGTGATGCCGCTGATGCTACTTTGCAATTGAACTTCTTTGACCGATCGCTGCACTGCATTTAGTTCGAACGCATTGAACGTCTACTCTTCAAGTTACAGAAATACTATTTTCAATCTAATCACCGTCAACACTGGTTTCTCTTCTTACTTACTTACTACGACGATGGTCGATCATCTATCATCGATTAAATGGATCATAACGACGTCCTTGATTGCCATCGGATGATCAGGACAACAATCAGGACAACAATCAGGACAACAATCAGGACGATCGGGTCTTTCTTTCGCTAACATCACTCTGGCCAACTGCTGCAGAGTAATAATAATATTAGTATTATGCCTCGGGAACTGGATTTCCTAACCGAACTAAAGGAAGCACTGTCTAGGATTGGACAGCACCACCAACAGCAGACGACCGATGACAATGTCTCTCATGACAATGTCTCTCATGACAATGTCTCTCATGACAAAGGTTCTGGTGCCCAACGAACAGGTGGTTTTGTATCAGGCAGAACAGCGCAGTCCGTCTCCTTTGCAACGAATTCAAATGCTGCTGGTACCAATTATTCCGACACAGACACCGACAGCGTTCTTCCTCCTCCTGCCGCCCATGCTGCTGCTGCTGCTGCTGCTGCTGCTGCTGCTGCTGTTGCTGCTGCTGCTGGACCTGACTGGAAGACGAAAGGGATGAAGAAGGACAAGATCAATGACTCAGACGATGACCGACAGAGGAGATGTCCCACCAAAGGTAGGTCTATACTGCAGTCGACCAACAACAATTCAGTCTAACAATGACTGTATAGGTGACTTATAAAAATAGAATTTCTAATTGACCCGATATAATAATTATAATTATAATCAATGATCGCCCTGCTTTGAAACGACGATGCAGGATCGATGCACCTGTAATTCTCTTGCCTACATCCTGTGGCGGCGCCAGGATATCAGTTTGGGGGGGGGAATTTGCGGAAGAAAATTTTCCGTTTTCAGTCGCCAAAATTTCTGACGACCCTTTTTTAGTAGTCATTGGGTCGAAATCTTTGAAAATGGGGAAATGGTCCTTTTTCATATCCGCCAAACTGTCTGCCAAACCTCGTGCGTACCTTTACGGTTCTTTTTTGGGGGGGCTAAAGGGGTCAATCGCGCAATTTTTTTAATTTTTACATGGGAAAAAATGGATCGACTTTGGGGGGCTTAGCCCCCTAGCCTCTCCTAGCGCCGCTACTGCCTACATCCCTATTTCAAAGCAGACCGCAAAAGAGGAGGAGGGGCGGTCACGTAGGGCTACGACGACTGAGAATACAACGTGACACTGTTCTTATTCTCAGTCGTCGTAGCCGTATACGTGACCGCCCCTCCTCCTCTTTTGCGGTCTGCTTTGAAATAGGGATGTAGGCAGTTACTGTAGCGTAGCGTAGTCAGTCAGTCGGGGCTGTTTTAAAGAAATTTTTAGAACTGCACAGTCACAACCCCTTCTTTCCTTTCTTATTTTCCATGGTAAATTACATCCAATTGGAGGACAATGTACTTTTTGCCAGTTTTAACTGTACAGAAGTGCTTCTACAACTGTACAAATCCATTTAGAACTGCACATTTAGTGTAGCCTACAACTGCACGTTAAGAAAAGCCATGCATTCAGTCAGACGAAGCTAAGACGACATTAATCTGGATTAATCTGACTAAAGTGAGGTGAGTCTGGTTTTGAGAGATTATGGCAGTTTGCTTATCCTGCAGCGATAAACGGGCAGCAGGATCTCAAGCATAATAATATATTTAATTTAGGTCTATGTGCCTTCTCCGTTCTAAGAAAAATTGAACCTAAGACAAAAATATGAAACGACTATAGGTCTACAAGGCGATACACACCAAGGGCGGATACACGAATTTTCGAGGGGGAGGGGGCAACATTTGGGCAGGGATAAATTTTCGTCTTGGTCGTTGAAAAATCTGATGATCTTTTTTAGTCGTACGAGCCTCGTCTGCGGACTTCGTAGGTGTGGGGAGTGCCTACGAAATTACTCATGGGGGGGCACGTCAACTTTCCGAGCCAGAATAGTTAGTAAAAAATAAAGACATTTCTAAATGGGGGCCATGGCCGGATTCCCCCTCTGGATCGGCCCCTGATGCACACCACCTCTTAAAGGGAACTCTGTCTGTCTGTCTGTCTGTGCGTCTCTCTCTCTCTCTCTCTCTCTCTCTCTCTCTCTCTCTCTCTCTCTCTCTCTCTCTCTCTCTCTCTCTCTCTCTCTCTCTCTCTCTCTCTCTCTCTCTCTCTCTCTCTCTCAAGACAACAAGGCAATTAGAGTTATTCAATATTCACCCTAATCCACCAAACAGGATATGGTCCTTTCTTGTAGGCCTAATGTAATCTAAGGGGCCGTCCATAAAGTACGTCACGCTCCAGGGGGGGAGGGGGTGTAGGAAAGTGTGACAGTTTGTGAGAGGGGGAAGGGGGTCCGGCCATGTGTGACGTCACACATTTTAAAACAAATTCTTTTATATTTCTTTTGTTCTTAGTACCTAAAATCCGACCCAGCCCGGCCAGGCGTGTCTAAAACCCGGCCTGGCGGGATAAAAGTTGATTTCCCGTCACTATCAAAGCGCTTAGGGACACACGTCACTATCAGAGGGATTAGGGATAGTATCCTAGGGTTTAGAGGGTTAGGTAAATGGTTATGTTTTTAAAAAAATTGTTCGAAAGTGTGACGTACTTTAGGGGGGGTTCGAGAATTGTGACATTTTGTGACAGGGGGGAGGGGAGTCAAAAATGGTCAAAAATAGCGTGACGTACTTTATGGACGGCTCCTAATGACAATTTCTATGGCACCATAACACAGCCATTTCTTCCCATCAAACAATTGAGGGTGTGGTTCTATAATATTGAGTCGCCTATATACTCGCTGGTCTTTCTTTTCTGCTTCCACCTAAGATTCAGTTTTTCATGTTTGTTTATAGAACTCGCGCAGAAGAACGATTCGGAAAGAATGGCGCCTACGTCTTCTGCTGTTGCAACTTCTTCATCATCAGATGATGAGTCGACTCGAAAGAAGGTTTCCGACTCAGAGAGCAATCGTTCTAAGGACGAGGAGCACCTGCTCTTGGAGCTGAACCGTGTTCTGCAGAAGCGCAAAGAGCAAGGGTCAAAGGTCACACAGGATGTCTGGGATTTTGAGAACCGACCGAAGATCGGAAGATCCGTCGTCTATCCTGGAAAGGAAGTGACGTCACGCGACAGCTTTGCAGACGACAACACGAAGCCAAGCAGAGAGCAGAACGATGGTCAACTGTTGGGAGAAGACGATTCAAAGCCGTATCATCAACGTCCGATCAGTGATGACGTCACTGCCAGACCAACGACATCCACCTTGACCTCGACGAAGGACACTGGTTCCCTGCAGCTGAACGCCTGCAGTGCACAGTCTGATTTGGTGTCATTGGGGAAAGGACGATTGACCACAGCAAAAGAACGGACATCCCTTCCTCCTCCTCCTCCTCCTCTTCAAAAGCAGAGGTCGTTGTGTCAAGAAACTTCACGTCCAATCTCTGATGAAGACCTCGACACAATTCCGAAGCGAACAACACAGAGAGACAGAGCAAAGATAGTGGGGGAAACGTATCAAACAGATTTAACGTCGCTCAGACGTGAAATCAATTTTTCTCTGACCCATTCGAATGGACGTGATATAAAAGAGAGTGGAAAGAAGAAGAAGATGACTGAGGAGGGAATTCAAGACTCTCTCAAAACCACTTTTCATCACGAGACTTTGGCTGAGTCAGAGAACCAAGGCATCACTTTTCCACCGGCGACTGATGCATTCCCAAATACAACAAATTCGTCATCGGATCAACACACTTCATCTGACGACGGTAGCGATATCCAGCCATACATCTCATCACCCCCACCACCACCCCCACCACCTCCGCCACCTCCACCACCTCCACCTCCTCCGCCTCCAGTCCCTCCTTCGGTGGAAGAGGAAGCTAGTCCGTTCAAGCGGAGCGTGGTAGTGAAACCACGACGTTCACCATTGAGATCAGATAGCAGCGGACTCAGACGCTCTCCTCTGTCGCACTTCACCTCAGATGATGATGTAGCGCCTTTTACAAATACAGACAAATATATAGAGGAGGAAACGTTCAGATGCGGTGAAGAATGCGGGACATCGCAAGTGAAGCGAGGAGCATCGCAAGTGAAGCGAGGAGCATCATCGCCTGTGGATGACACCGACTTTGAATCAAAAGAAATGAATGAAACGGTCGAAAGAGGCGACGATTACTCTCGGATGATTCCGAGAGAAACATTTGATTCCCTCGTTGCATTGTTCTCAACAAACAAAGGCAACGGACAACCTGGGGCCACGGCGAGTCTCGATAACTTGTCACTCGTTGATCCAGTTAAAGAACAGCAAGACCTAAACATGACTGAAGATAATTCGCAGACTTATCAATCATCGACTCACGGAAACCGAAGACGTTCAAGGAAACTGAGTGAAACAGATCCGAATTTTGTCAATGATGGATTTGAAATTGATCAATTCTTTATCGCCGATGATTTGCAAACATCGAAATGTCCAACAAATGAGCTAAAGCTTCAACATCCGGGTTTTGCTGACGAAGAGTTTCGTAAATCGGAAAGAATTGAATCGGTTAAAGAAGAAATGAATGCGATACATCACTTAACCGTCTCTAACTTCGATTCCATGACTTCAGAACCAATCGGATCATCAGCTCAGCAGAATCGTTACACTGTGCTCCACTGTCGTCGTCAGATGGCGGTCGAGGGAATTGTGGGCAACAAGTTTGAATCAGACATTGATGACCACCACACCACAGCTGCAATGCATTCGTGCACTGGTGCGTCTCCAGAGAGGACCAGCGAATTGCTACCAAGTCTAAAGCTTTGCGACTTTACATCCGCCACATTTCATCCAGACATTGTCTTATGCGCTCTAAGTTTACCACCTGCTGATCGTCGCGAGGACATTTGCGGAAGCGTCACTGGTGGAATGAAGAGTTTTCCTCATCCGGTGGTTAATAATAAGCACCGCTCTGCCAGGTCATGTCAAGGTCACATCCAGCTGTATCAAGACGAATGTATTGCTTCTCATCGAATTTGCTGTCGTCTTTGCCGTCCAGTGAAGGATGGGCGCTGTTCAGCGGAGAGAGAAAGTCCGGGAGATGGAGGAAAGGGAGGAGGAGGAGGAGGAGGAGGAGGAGGAGGAGGAGGAGGAGGAGGAGGAGTAGGAGGAGGCAGCAGTTACCATGACGACAGCAGCAGCTGCATCGGATGCGGCGGCGGCGTCGACTTTGTTCTGCCGCTCACCGACGAAAAGAGAAATCTGTCTGAAGAAGCAAAGAAGACTCTTCTTCTGAGAGACCTTCATGGACAGAAAGAGAAAGACGGAGGAGACGGAGAAGGAGAAGAGGGAGAAGAGGTGGCTGGGACCGTCGTTCTAGATCTCATGTCGAGTCTTCGGCTGACGACGACGACGGCCTACGATTTGGATGATGACCGCATCGTGGTCTGCCATCGTCGCGAAAGGTCAGCTGGTGGTGGCGGAAGAACGGCAATGGCGGTGGCGGATGATGGGACCCCTGCGACGACGTACAGGGATAGCGGATGTCCCGTCTCTGACGTGTCCTGGTGTAGCCAGACAACCAGTGAACTCCACCAGCAGCACGACTGCAGCAGCAGCTGTCCTCCAATGACCCTCACGACTCCATCAACTGACCAACACGATCTTCCATCCACGGGTCAACCGTCTTGCTCTTCCAATGACGTCATGAGATCCAGTGACAGCGAGGACTGCTCTCCATGCCTCCATCCTCCTCCTCCTCCTGCTCCTCCTCCTGCTTCCGGCGTCATCGTCCTGAGGCAGATGGGAAGCAGCAATGGGGATGGAAAAGCTACGACATGCAGTGGAATCTTCGAAGTATCAAGGTCAAAGTCTTACAAATTGACCCGGAATCTCTACGACATCAGCTCCACTGACGGTTCCACTTCTCTCGCCTCCTTCTCCTCCTACACAGTGCATCATCATCCATCGACATTTCCACCAATCAGACCAGCAGCATCAGCAGCAGCAGCAACATCAGCAGCTGCTGCAGCAACGGTGGCTGCGGTGCAGAAGACCGTCTTCCATTCACAGAGCGAACCACATCGAAGACACACTTCTTCCTCCGGTGGTGGGGTGGACGAGAGAAGCTTCTCCACTTTTCCTTTGGCTCGTAACTCCACTCAAAAGTGTTCCAGCCCCGTCCTAACGGCTGATGACAAGGACGTAATCACAAATCTTCTGATAACTCATTCCGGTGAACCATTTCCCAGTTGCTGTCAGAGAGAAGCAGGAGGAGGAGGAGGAGGGGGTCGTGGATGTGGAGGAGGCAGAGACCAAGAGTGGTGCTACGAAGACGACGGAGCAGGGGGGTCGGTCAGTGGGGCTCGACAGACATTTCAACTGAGACGAGGAGGGAGGAGACACGGGGGGCTTGACCTTCCACCCCTCTCCGTCTCCGTCACCGTTCCAGAACCAACGTCTTTCCATCAGCATGGTAACAGATTCTGTCAGCATCTGATAGGCGCAAAACGGCGACTCCCGCAACAGGAGTCACAACATATGTCACAAAAGGTGTCACAACATTTGTCACAACAGATGTCACAACAGGTGTCACAACAGGTGTCACAACAGGTGTCACAACAGGTGTCACAACAGGTGTCACAACAGGTGTCACATCAGGTGTCACAACAGGTGTCACAAAAGGTGTCACAACAACAGGAGTCGATGGCGTCTGGAGTTCCGGATGATGCCTTGCGACGCAGAGGCGAGACAATTCATCGACTCAAAGAAGACGAGAAGCAGAGGAGAGTGCGCGTGGATTTCAAGCAGCATGATGATGAGGAGAAGGAGGAGGAGGAGGACTTGTGTAGTGGAGGTGGAGAGGGCGTCGTCAGCAGCCTCCACGGAGAGAGGATGGAGCAAGAGGAAGAGGAGGAGGAGGTGTCATCCTGCGACAATTGGATCAGAAGAGTCGCTAATCATCACGGAGAATTTGAATCAACCGAAGACGACGAAGACGACAAAGGAAGAGGAGAAGAAGAAGATGTGGAAAAGGGGGAGGAAGAGGAAGAGGAAGAGGAGGAAGAGGAGGAGATCAGAGGTCAATCGACAACGGACAGGTCGAGCATCCTTCCTCAGTCGGAAGATAACGATGAAGAAGATGAATTGTTGGCTGGCCGGGAGATCCCCTGCAGTGATCAACAGAGAACACGAAGTCAACTGCAGCCGATGCTTTTGTCTGCAGAAGGTCGTATGCAAGGTCATCACTCTCAGCCATCTCATCGCCGATTGAAGAAGTCCATCTTTTCCAGGATATCCGGTGCAGCAGCAAGTGGCAACGTCTATTCAGTTGCTGCTGCTGCTGCCGCTGCTGCTGCTGGAGGCGATGACATGGTGCACAGTTCGGATGCGGATACAGAGAGTCTTTGTCAAGAGATGCGCGGATGTGACGAAGAGTTTGCCCGGTCTCTGATCGACTACGTGAAGAGACAAGACTTGGCCGACATCACGGAAGACATCCGAAGTCTGTACAGATATCAGATCGATGCAGCCGCAGCCACTAATCATCGATGCAACAACCACAGAAACCTCATCGATCAACTCACTTGCTGCTTCGTCTGCGCACGCATCAGCCACCGTAAGTCCATACCTCCTCTCTGTCTGTCTGTGTGTGTATCTGTCTGTCTCTGTGTGTGTCTCTCTGTCTGTCTGTCTGTCTCTCTGTTTGTCTCTGTCTCTCTCTGTGTGTGTGTCTCTCTGTCTGTCTGTCTCTCTATCTCACTCTCGGTCTGTCTGTCTGTCTCTCTCTCTCTCTATCTCATTCTCGCTCTCTGTCTGTCTTTCTATCTCTGTCTCGGTCCATGTTTCCGTCTCTCTTCCTCTCTCCCTCTCCCTCCCTCTCTCTGTCTCTGTCTCTGTCTCTGTATCTGTATCTGTCTCTGTCTCTCTCTCTGTCTCTCTCTCTCTCTCTCTCTCTCTCTCTCTCTCTCTCTCTCTCTCTCTCTCTCTCTCTCTCTCTCTCTATCTTTGTGTATGAAATACAGAACAACATTTCTTGTTTAGTTGACCTTCTGATTCCAAACCTCTCTTTGAAAGTTCAAACGTCGTAACCCATAAATATTAAATACCTGCAAACCGATCGACTCGTCTAATGTTGCGTCAGAATTTTCTTGGAAGCTGATGATGAGGTTTGAGAAGCGTCATCATCAGTTTCAGCTGAGGATCAGATTCAATTGATGAATTTGCTGTCGTGAAAGTTGCTGTTAACAGGTAGCTACAGGTATTCGCGATCGACAGCCACCGGAGGAGGAGGAGGAGGCGGAGGAGGAGGAGGAGGGGATGGAGTGGTGGATGTGACGGTAGCTGGAGTGACAGGTGGAGTAACAGCGAGTGGAAGTGGACTTTACTGGGGAGCAGTTGGAAGAACCTCTGTCTTCTACGTCGACATCAACGAGACACAAGGAAGTCTAAAGATACAGGTCGAAGGTCAGTCAGCCAGTCGGTCGATGGGTCGGTGGGTCGGTCGATGGGTCGGTTAGGGTTAGGTCGGTGAGTCGGTCGGTTAGGGTTAGGGCTAAGGTTAGGTCGGTCGGTCGGTGGGTCGGTCGGTCGGGTGGGGGAACACTGATCAGATCCACTCAGCTGCTATAGACTGATTGCCCGCCTTCCTTCTCTACCATAATGTTTAATGAAATTCATTGGCTCCATCTCCATGCTCACGTACAATTTAAGATCCTCACTCTAATCTTCAATGCTCAGTGGGGTCTTGCCCCAAATATCTGACTGACGTTATACTTCGTCCTCACTCAGCTCCTCCCACCGTCCACTTCCCAGTTCATCCCACAGACTTGTCTTCTTGGTTCTTCGTTCTAGAACCGCTATTGCTCAATCTCAGTCCCTATCATCATGTGCCTCAATTGTTCCTCTTTGCAACGCGCCTTCTCCTTCTGTTCGCTCTACACTTCTGTCTGGCAGTCTCTCTCCTCTTCCTTCTCCCTTCTCAAAACCTTTTCCCGCGTGACCTTGCGAGGGAGCGCCTCTGAACGGTTCACCATACTAGAGACACTTCATAAATGACGGTATACGCTACATTTCAATGCGATGATGAAATGTTTCATCGGAGATATATAGTGAAAACTTTCTTAATAATTATTTGCTCTTACTTGTCTGTGCGTCTCCTCTGTGCTGTGTGTGTATCTGTGTGATCACATCTGTGCTGTGTGTGTATCTGTTCTGCTTGATCTCCTCTGTGCTGTGTGTGTGTATCTGTGTGATATCTTAGGTCCACGGGTTCCAGCTCGATGTTTTGCCGAAGCGGAATCAGATTCGAGATATCAGATCTCTTACACTCCCGAAGAAGTTGGTCTCTATGTCGTCAGAATTACATGGAACAGCGTCAGCATCGCAGGCAAGTTTATCAACTATCACCCCACCACCACCACCACCACCAACACCACCACCAACACCACCACCATAGCCCCCAACACCACTAATACCACTCCATGCATACCACGACCACCAACATCACCTCCACCACCAACACCACCAACACCAACAGGCGCCTTTTAAGTCGTCATAGTCTACTCTGCCACTTCAACCCGTCTTCTACCAATTTTAGGCTAACTATAATTATGATCTAAGCTTAATTGAACTATAATCATTGTTATAATATAAGATTGAAGTGAAATCCGTTTAAAACGAAGGAAACATGACAATAATTAGTATAATTGTTATTATTATTGTTGCGATGATGAGACGTTTTTAATATAAGTGACCGCGTGTACTGTATGATCTGACGAGCAGGAAGTCCTTTCCAGGCGAAGATCGTTGATCCGAGACAGGTGCAGGCGGTCGGAGGATGGAACAAACTGATAAGTGGAAAAGGACGACTCCCACTCCGACTCAACCACCCGACGACGATCGAATTCAACAGCAGAAACGCTGGACCAGGTTTCATTCTATTATTATTAATTATTATAACTCTTATTAAAACATTCATCTATGACGCGCATCTCTATCCGTGTGTGTGTGTGTGTGTGTGTGTGTGTGTGTGTGTGTGTGTGTGTGTGTGTGTGTGTGTGTGTGTGTGTGTGTGTGATTGTTATCGTTGTTGTTATTATTATTACTAATTTACAGCAGAATAAGATAGAATAGAATGCAATAGGACAGAATAGAATATAATAGAACAGAATAGAATACAATAGAACAGAATATAATATAATAGAACAGAATAGAATATAATAGAACAGAATATAATATAATAGAACAGAATAGAATAGAATATAATAGAACAGAATATAATAGAATATAATAGAATGGAATGCTATTAGGTTAGACTTACATTAGTAGCGTTGGATTGTCTGTTTCGTTTCTGCGTTCTGTGCGTTCATAACTAACGTTGAAACGCATTACATCTGCTGAGACCGTGTTCTGCGCATGCGCAGGGCATTTGACGGCGAAGGTGATTGGTCCAGAGGGAGAGCTTCCGGTTCAAGTGACTTCTTCTTGCGGTGGAAAGTACAGACATTCAGTCACCTTCAAACCGAGATCAGAGGGTAAATGAAATGCTCGACTTTGTCTTTCATTTATAACAACTTCATCTAATAGTTATTGTGTCCTGGACCGTCTTGAGCCAGAGGGATAAGCTGATTCCAGTGTAACAGTGCATATAATTACATCCCGTCGGCAATTATACACTAGTTGGAGCACCCGGTGTTGCCCGGGAAATTTCGTATTTTCGCCGCCCCTTTCGCTGAGTGAGGAGTGTGATTTGCGGTCTTGGCGGCCCTCTGTCAAGCTGGAAGGTTTGAGGTGAATTGGTTTCTGACCCCGCGAAGTGTGTCGAAATTGTCATCGAGAATGCTGCAATGCGCCACGATTCAAATGCATTTTAAAATCAGGCAAACGGTTCGTGCTTGGGTGATTTCTCGAGCGCCGCCAGAAAATAGCAAGGAGTGGGCTAGATACATAACAGCAAACTCGATTTGACGAGCAACTTAGATATTTTCTTGCCACGCAAAGTCTGCCGAAATAGTCGTCGAGAAATGCGGCACGATTCCAATGCATTTCAAAGTCAAGCGATCTGATCGGTGTTTGGCCAGTTTGGGTGATGTTTAGAGTGCCGCCATAAAGTCGCAAGTAGTGGGGTTGGATCGTGGCGCATTGCAGCATTCTCGATTGAGGAGCAACTCAGATATTGTCTGGCCTCGCAAAGTCTGCCGAAATAGTCAGCGAGAATGCGCCACGATACCAATGCATTTCAAAGTCAAGCAAATTGGTCAGTGTTTGGGTGGTTTCGTGAGCCATTTGGTTTGCACAAATAAATTATTTGTACAAATATTAACAGTATATACTCACTGTAGTATGATAATATCGTATAAAGTTAATGGTAAATAATGAATTGCCATCGTTCGGCATGATGAAAGAAATTACATTTCTCGAGTAGGCCTAGCCTACTTTACAAATGCTCGACCATTGCGCCTCTTTCGGAATTCCACCCATTTGTTTGAATTATGAGTTTCTTTATCATATCTTATTTGCAACTGGCTGCGGTATGTCAGCAAGAACTCAATAAAACGAATATAATTATCATCATGATCATCATCATCATCATCATCATCATCATCATCATCATCATCATCATCGATAAGCTTAGTACATAATATCACGGTATATTATAACAGTTCCTGCAGAGCTGCTTTAAGGAATTTTTAGAACTGCACAACCCCTTCTTTCCTTTCCCATCCTCCATAATAGGCTAAATTACTTCCAATCGGATAACAATTACCATTTTTGCTAGTTTCAACTGCATAGAACTTGTGACAGAAGTGCTTTTGTAGCTGAACAAATCCATTTATCACTGCACATTTTGTGTACAACAGTACTGTACGTTAAAAAAGCCCTGTTCCTGCAATACAATGATGTAAACAGCAACTAAAACTTATTGCCATTTTGTCAAATTTTTCTGGAGGGATGTCATCTCTGTTATTTTAATTGAACAACAGTAGTATAGCCTAAGTTATAGGCCTACTTACTGTATTATGATAGTAGGCCTATCATATATTATAATAGTAATAATAGCATTATTATCAAATAATAGTAAATAATATCACGGTATATTAAAACACTTCATATAAAACAATTTTGCGAATATAGGAACTAAAATTATTAGCATTTTATCAACTTTTTGGAGGGGAAAAGTCGTTTCTGGAGGAACTCCCCCCAGAAACGCTTAGAGATTAAACACTGCTTGTGGACTTATTGTGAATGTAGCCTAGAATCAAATGTCACGGTATCCTGACTATCGTAGGGAATAAGTGTGAGAGTGATTATAATGATTAGGTCTGGATTTGACAGCTGATACTGATGATGGGGGGAGGACGCTGCTGTAGAGGTGGCGATGGGCAGATGAGGGGATTGGGGGTCTGCGTTGGCGGATCATGTGCAGTTTTGCACGGAAAAGACTAAAGGCTAAGATCTAAGGTTAACTGCGTCTGCCGTGGTATTAAGTATCGATATATTGAAACTTTGATTACATAAGTAATAATATTATTATCTGCAGAGACTGATTGCTGTGTCTACTCTGCAGTATACCTATAACAATCTGTTGTTGTTGTTGTTGTTTTTGTATAGGCGACTACTACGTGAGCGTGTTCTGGGGTGGATTGCCAATCAACTGTTGTAACATTGTGGGGGTGGTGGCCGTTCGAAATACGACGGACGACGACGACGGGTCGGAGGAAAGAGAGGCCGAGGACATGGGGGACGAGGGGAACCCATTGGGAGGGCGGGGGCAGCCGCGGGGCCAACCCTTCTCCTCCCTTCTCTTATTACCATCATCCGCTGACGTCACCCGTTCTGCTCCGTCATCGTCATCGTCATCGTCTGACGAGGCAGCGAAAGTCGTCTGCAAGGGTCCGGGACTGACGCACGGATACATTGGACGAGACATGCAGATCCAGATAGGCACTCAAAGCGCAGGACCAGGTCAGTTTTTCTATAAATAGATGTAGTGTCATATTGGAGCAGACTCCGCACATCGGGCGTTGATTCTGCGACTGCTGTAACGCTCTTGTGGTCATGAATAGTTTCATTTTTTCTGTTTAGCTCTGCAAGTGACGCGTTAGAATCGCCGCCATTCTCTTAAACTGTATTCAAAATGTTGATCCAGTACATCATTCAAACTCCCGTCTGCATTGTCTGTCCGCCCGTCCGCCCGTCCTTCCGCCCGCCCGTCCGCCCACTCGTCCGCCCGCCCGTCCGTCCTTCAGTCCGTCCGCCCGCCTCAGTTCTTCTGTTATCTTGCAAGTGTGCATATCATCAATGCTGGCGCATAGTCGATATATTAATTATCTATGATGACATTGTGATTGAGTCGTCTGTTGATCTTCTGCTGCTGTTGCTGCTGCAGGCGAATTGTCTGTGAGTTGTTGCGGTCCAGTGAAGATGATTCCATCGAAGTTGATCGATAATCGAAACGGTTTCTTCACGATGTTAGCAAAACCACAGGAACCAGGAGTTCATCGGATTCAGATCAAGTTCAACCGAAAGCACGTTACAGGTATAGATAAATATATATATATATATATATAATATAGATATATATAAATACACTGATCCCTTCTATTTATAAACAGTCTTCTATCTGCAGAGGAACCATAGGTGACTAATCGAACCGGTCAATTAAGAAATTCCCGACTACAGCAGATGGTTTAGGATCAGCAACAGCAGCAGCCGCAGCAGAACAATGAAAGATGTTATTTTGTTTGAATTTCAGGAAGTCCATTCAGCGTTCTGGTGACTGATTCTTCATCATGCTCAGCTGCCTCGGCTGATGCCACTAGCGACGGCAATGTCACCACCAGCACTAGCAGCAGCAGCAACAACGAAGACATCGTTATTCGGAGGATACGCGTGACTGGTCCTGGCATTGAGAATGGAATCTTATCGACGTACGACAGTCGATTCACCGTCGAAACGAAAGGAACGGGACACGGACAACTGACGGTCAAAGTTCGAGGACCGAGAGGTACGTACAGGCACCCACCCACCCCACCCCACCCCACCCCACTCATACCCACCGACCGACCTTATCTGATCTATGGGGGAAGAGGAGACACTTGACACCCTGGAAAACCAACACTTCTTCTTTTAACAAACTGCTCTTTGGATCTTCTCAAATTGCCCCCACAAAAGTACTAATGGTACAATGTAGGGCCTACTAATGATACAGAAAATGAAATTGTGAAATTGACATTTAGAAGCGTCTATGAAAAGGACAAATGTTCTTCATCTTCTGCTTTGCGTTTTCCAAGGTCTTGCACCTGACTGCATGGTGCAAGGAAGGAGGAGAAGGAGGAGGAGGAGACGGAGGTTGAGAGGGCGCAGACGAGGTTGGTAAGTAAGTTGAAGCTGCAGTTGAGACGAATCGAACATTCATCCTCCATCTCTTCTGCAAATCAGTGGCGGCGCTACGCCAGGGCATGGCAGGGCATTTGCCCTGCCAAAAAAGCCTTTGCCCTGGTCGTTGCCCTGGTCGTTGCCCTGCCAGAAATTTTACCATGCCAGAATTTGTTCGGGCATATTGTTTCTTACTGTTCACGCCCGTACGTCCGCTCTCTGGCAGGGCAAAAGTTCTGGCAGAGCAAAATTCTGGCAGGGCAAAAGTTCTTCGAGAGAAAGCTCTGGCAGTAAAAAAATTTTGACAGGGGAAAATTCTGACAGGGCAACATTTTGACAGGGAAAAACTTCTGGCAGGCAAAAATTCTGGCTGGGCAAAAATTCTGGTAGGGCAAAAGTTCTGGAAGGGAACAATTCTGTACTGTTTTTACCCAACATTGCGTTTACAACTGCATAATATAACAGCATAGGCCCAACTGTCGCTTTATTGTTTTTCAAATGAAGCGTAAGCATTTACTTCAAAACAATAGACCTATTTACCTGACTCAGTAACTTTATTTGCTGAGCCTTTTGCTTTCGAAATGCTACTCGAAAGAGGATTTGCGGTGCTTCACTGATTAAGTCAGTAAGATTAGTCTACAGTGTAGGCCATAAAAAAGATCCCTTAGGTTTCTTGCCAATACCTTGGCCAAAATTAGGAATTTTTAAATGAAAATTTTTTGGGCTTAAGGCCAATTCATACTTACACATTATGTCCAGATTTTATTAAAATATTTTAAACAGAACAAAAGTTGTATCACTTTTAGCGAGCTGCCGCCTACTGTATTTTACGATTCAGAAACACGACCCAGTAAAAAGTAACAAAAAACGATTTTATTAAGTAACATCTCAAATCATTGGTGTAAAAAACATGTTATTGACAGAAAAAGCAATATTATCATTATTTAGAAAAAAACAGGTAGGCCTGCCAGCATAGCTGCACGTCGCTGTGGCATCATTTAGCAAGATGACTTGGTAAATAAGAAAAGAATTTTTCAGTTTAATAATTTTTTATTAAAATAATCAAATCGAAAATTCTATCAAATTAAAACGCCCCATGTGTCAATGGCAGACAAAATTTGTATTGATACACTTCATGAGCAAGGTCCTGGAGATAAAGCTGTAGCGATCGTATAACTACGCTACGGGTCGCTAATATTATTTTATTTAATTTTTGATCGATTATGGGGTTTCAGGGATCTGATATATTTGTTTTATTTCTGTATTTTTGAGCTGCCTTGTGTGACCTATATTTTAATGTTGATTTGCGCTTGACACGGGTCACAGCGACCGCTGACGTAGGCAGCAGTCGTTGCTGTTTCATATATTGGTATATTTTCACACGCTCTCAGCGATCGTCGGTCGCTGTCTTCAAAGGCCGCGCCGCTTGCAGTCGATGAGGGTAATTAAACTTTCGCACGCTCTCTGAGGTGGTCTGATGATCAGAGTGAGCGAGGAAGACAGCCAGCCAGACAAGCACAGGCAGGGACACGGATTGAGAAGGAAACACTGTAGGCGTGTGTGTTAAAATAGCAGCGTTTTCTCAAGGTTAAACTGGTGCATTTGGTGCCTACGTGATCAGCGGCAGATGGCGCCTTTCAGAAGGAGAGATAGAAGGAGAAAGATAGTGAGCTACAGACAGACGCAGAGATACACAGGAGAGGACGCACGTGGCAGCTGATTCTTGCCGCCTTGAAACAGCTGCGTTGCTGCTGGGTTTGCGCGCGCGGCTCGCTTGCTGGTCATGCGCAGAAAGGGGGACGCTCTCCTTGTCAGGCAGTAATAAAAGAGCAGCGCAACGCTGAGAGGCTCAGTTGCGCATAGGATCTCAGGGCGGTCGGATGTATTGCGGCGGTTGGTAGTTTTAGGCTCGATCAAGTTGGTGAAGCATGGCCAGGATAAGCGCCTGCTTGCACTAGTTGCGCATACACGGATTCTGTCGGCGATTCATTCTCTCTCGACATGGAGTCGATTAAATAAAAGAGTTTGTTTGTTGCGAGAAATACATCAGCGTCGCTGCAAGTTTTGTCTTCGCTCTCGCTTCGGATATATTCCTGGATTACTAATTCAAGGCCTCTCTTCGCCCTGTCACACGGAGTGATTTATCGTGGGCTTCGAATCGTCAGCGCTCTGCTCTCGTTCTTTGAAATTGTGTTGCGAAGCGGTTGTTCGTATGGTTGCCTAAGGGCGTCTTTCTCAAACGGCTTGGATAAATAGCCGAAATTGTTGTTCATTGCGAGAAATCAGCATCGGATTTAGCTGATCTTTTCGGGCGTTTCAAACTCGACGCCTTTCTGTGTGTTTCGTCGCAACTCTTGGATATCGTCTTCGTCGCTGTTCTTCGCACACGACCGGCTTTGTCCCTTGTCTTCGGACATAAGGTACGCTTTATTGGGGAATTAATACGATCGGTTATTAAGACATTTTGGGCTGAACTGAAATTGGCTGTGGGACTTGAGAGTCAATCGGGATTTAATTCAGGCATACTCCGGTTGATAGGTGTTTGCATTGAATTGTTGCATTTGATTTTCATTGAATGTCTTTACAAAGGATAGGAACTGATAATTGAACTTACTGACTTTTATGTTTGATTGCTTTGAACATAATTGATGTCAATTAAAGATTCAATTGATTGGGAATAATAAGAAATATTAATTAAACTTCTGACTTTGATTATTGATGGCTTTGAATGTGACGGATGTGGATTGAATGCTTGATTTGTTAATAAGAATAACTACTTCGTTCACTGCTAGCGATATTGACTGTGAGCTATAAAGATAGGAGTCATTTCTATAGCGCTATGGAGGAGTCTAGGCCAGTCACTCCTGCTCAGCCTTCGAGGCCCCCGTCCTCAATGGAGATATTGCTTGAGGCAATACAGACTAACGCTAAGTCTTCACAAGAGGCTATGCAAGTGCATGCTAAGTCAACTCATGATGCCATGACTTCTATACAGTCGTCTTTGCAACTGAATGCCAGAGAGACGCAAGAGGCGATTGCCACGGTGGAGTTTAATGTCCTGGCAGTGCAATCAAATGTTAGCGATGCTATTTCATCAGTGCAATCAAATGTTAGCGATGCTATTTCATCAGTGCAATCAAATGTAAGAGAAGAGATCTCGGCTGTAAGAGATAACGTCAGGGAAGCGCTGACGGAAGTGGTATCACGATTGGAAAGGCTAGAGGCGTCGCCGGTACCCAAGCCTGCTGTGGATTTGAACCCTGGTTACCTCACCGCTATTACCACTGCGGACGCGCCATACCACTCGACCATCGGCCTGGAAGAAACTTTGGGTGCTAGGCCTAAGGATTTCTCACTTCCGGCCCCTCCTGGTTTAATGCGAAGAAGTGAAAGATTGGCTAGTAGGCCGCCAATTTCATATAGGGAGTTCGGCAGTCGAAATAACTGGCCGCCTTTCCATCGTTGGGATTCGAACCCGGAAGTCACTTCCTCCTGTCCTCCCTCTATCTCTAGAGCTTGTCCACAGCAGCACGCGGTCCCATCAGGCGAGGATCCGGAAGTGGCGACTCCGGGGAGGCCTATAGGGGCGGGCGTCACAATTGGTCCCAGCCAGTGGGGTCAAATTAGTTCTAGAGATTTTGGCGATGATAGGTTAGAAGAGGAAACTGACTATGCTAGAACAGGCGAAATGGCAATTTCTTTTGAAAGAAGGAAGGAAAGGGAATTTGCGGATATTGTGGATATAATGTCTGATGATGGTAGTGTAGACATTGAAATCAGCAAGATAATGGAATCTAGACCTAAAACTGTTAAAATAATTGATAACAGAATGCATGCAGCACGGCAACCGGAGTTTAGAAATTTTGAAGTGAATAAACCGATCGCTAATAAATTGTCATGGGAGGGGGGTGATAAGGTCAACCCAGTCCCTTTGGCCTCTTCGTCCCTTCCTCTCGTCGAGTATCCTCGACCGGATCCACAATGGAGAATTCAAGCGCCGCTCGCACACGTCGATCAACAAAGAGTGGAAATGGCACCGAGTCGGGTCGACTTTACACAACCAGCGTCGGTAATGCCGACCTATCAGTCAATGCCTGACTGCGTCCTCGACGGTCGTGCAACGTCGACCATGGTTGGTCGAGACTACGCTCGACCCGACCTTCCTCCTGGACCAGCGGCGATGGCAACGATCGACTGGATGCAACCATACGCTCGTCCCGACCATTCAAACATGCCGTGGAGGTATGCTCCGACCTACACTCCGAGCGCTTTCTACGGTAGCAGCGACAACCGGGTTTGGGTTGACCCGCTTCGCTGTCTCGACCCGCTTCGACCAAGCGACGCCGTCTTTCCTCGGTGGCCAACGGTCGTGGAATCGGCGAGGATGAGTTCATGCCTCGGCGCGCAAAGCTTCGGATTTAGCCGTGATGCCGAACTACCGCGATGTCAGGCGGTAATGAAGTCGACACCTCTGGAGAGAAATGAAACGACGGCCGATAATAAAGCGACGTCTGCGGTTGGTGAAACGAACGCACTGGCGCCTACCTACGTTTCGGTCGGTCCTATCAAAATTGTCCCGACGACCACCGTCGCAACGCAAACGACCGGCGACTGGGAGCTACCGTCGATCAGTTCAAAGGGAACAGTCAAGGAACTTGAACCGACCGCGTCTGCAACAGCTAAAGAGGGCGAGGTTAAACAGTCATCGACTTCTCCTCCTAAGCCAACACAATTCCTGAAACTCGGGTCTTTTAGCGGAAAGACGGACGTTGAAACATTCTTACGAAAATTCTCCGTGTGCGCCAGGAATAACAGATGGACGGACGAGGAGAGATTGAACCAATTAGTAGTCTCATTGGTTGAACCGGCGACTCATTTGCTGAGCGAGTCGAACGCAGATGGCCTGGACACTTGGACGGCTTTGGTCCAGCGACTTCGTGAACGATACGGCAACGCTGAACAACAAGCCCTGTTCCAAACGCAGCTAAGCACCAGGAAACAGAAAGTCGACGAGGATATGGGCGTCCTGGTGGACGACATCCGACGTCTCTCCACGCGCGCTTATCCGGGTTCCTCGACAGCTCACAGCGAAGCTATTGCTGTTCGGGCATTCTTGGATGCCCTGAGAGATAGAACGCTTGCTCTGAAAATCCGAGAGCGAGAACCGAAATCCCTCGACGAAGCCTACAAGGTAGCGATGCGATTGGACGGCTACCAGAAAGCGGAAGCCGGCGGCCATGAACAACAAGACCGACGACATGGACGAATCAACGCGATTACAGAGGAAGAAGATTCGAAAGTAAAGGATCTGGAACGGCAGATGGAGCGAATGAGGAGACAAATGGAGCGACTAGAGAAGAAGGAGCGACAACCAGTGTCGGCGCCACAACCCAGATACAACAATCGTGGACCTGGAAGAGGTCAGAATGAATCAGCTAGAAATGAAGGATCAAACACCAATGGAGGTTATGGACAGGGAGCTCCACGGTGTTTCCTATGTCATCGGCTCGGTCATTTGAGCTCGGCCTGTAGAAGTCGACCACCGAGAGAAGTGGAAACGGAGGCAAGACCATCGCCGCGGAGATGCTTCGAATGTTCAGCAACGGACCATATAGCGCGCTTTTGTCCTCTTCGACAACAGCAGCAGGCTCCACCTAGCGACAACCTTGGACAACCGGTGGGCGATAACCACGACAACCCCAGCGTTGGTCGTGTGTTCGCTGTTCGGTCCGCTCCAGCGCCGAGCAGGGATCAGCGGAATGGGCAGAACCAGGAGCGTCGGTCGCGGAGGTCGCCATCATCGTCGAGGAGGCGAGACAGTGGTCGGAACTCACCAAGAGAGGAACGACGCTGTTTCTACTGTGACGACAGTTCGCACCTTTTGAGGAGCTGTCCGCTTCGCAATGGACCCCCTGAGGACCGGATCTGGAGGATGCTGGGAGAACCGACCGGACTTCGTCCGCCTGAAAACCTGACGTCGGCTGGGTAACTTTGCTGAATGACCGCATAATGGCGGCCGTTATGAATGCAGGAGTATCTGTAACCATGTTTTATTTTGATTGTGATGAATACATTTTTTATTTACATGTGGAAGGCTTTACATGTGTGTGTTACTGTGTAAATAACTGAATTTTTACATCGTATGTTGTGTATTGCATAGTATTAATATTTGTAGTGCCTTGCATTGTATTCCAGCGTTGGACAATTTCAGTATTGCCTCTGCTGTAGACAGAAAACTGGACTGTCATTGCCTGCATTGCGCTATATAAATATTGATTTTTCCAGTAGATATATATAAGATTGCCTATTTTAGTTAAAGCATTGATGACGATTATGTGACCTTGAACTTAGACTTGCAGTGGAATTAGCCATGATGATGTGATTATGTGATATTATGACCTGCGTTAAAATAGTAGGCCTATGTCTTTAAGAAGTAATTGTGAGATAACGCTCAAAGTCGAAATCTGCATTAGGCCTATGTCCTGCTTTATCTATAATCTGATTTATGAAAAATAATTTTAAGAGATTTGCACAGTTAAATTTTAATGCTCCTAATTTCTGTGGTAGTGTTTTTATATTCGTAACTATTGTCATCGTATATATAGTAATTGTATAGAGGCATGTTAATTAATTTCAGTGAGGCGCTGAATGAATGCTTTGAGGCCCCTATTGCGCTTAACTGCAATCTGTCGGGATTAGGCCTATATATATATGGTTTACCTTGAGTATAGGCCTATAGGCTTATTATTCTGGGGTTCGGCAAAATTTGTCGGCATTTTATATATATAAATAATATGCCTCGATTAAAATTGTAGGCCTAAGAGTTTCAATAATGTTAAGACATGGGCGACAATAATATTTAATTATGCTGTTGCTTTACGAATAATATCAGATCGCAACGGGATTATATATATAGTTGGTCTCGATTAAAATGTAGGCCTACATGTTTTGATAGCCCAACGCGGAGGAATAATTTAGTTATGCTGTGTAATTTTTGCATTAGGCCTAGTTTTGCGGTTTTGCCTGATTCCGCCTGCAATGGAATTATATGGTTAAACTGCGAGGCCTAATAATATTAATTAGGGCTAGAAATAATAATAATAATTAGGATCCTTTTTGTGTATAATGAAAAAGGCTGGCCGTTCAATTTCCTATTTGAGCTATAGGCAAAACGTACCATGTAAGGTTTATCGATAATTCTAGCTTAGAAAGGTTTTGCTAAGTTTTGTTGATTGGCCTAGTTCTGAGGCCTAATTTTGCAATGTCACTGATGCGAGTTTTTGCTGGTCTTGTTCAGTTCCCACGACTCCTACATCTGCAATTGTAGAGAGAGTGGGGATAGCGACAGCGTGGCCTGTGTGACACATCATAGGCGGTGAACGATTGACCGTCGTGGATGGACCGACGGAAGGATAATGTTCAGCTGCGCAGTTATAAGTAACGTCGTTAAAATTATGATGGGTCCATGTAATCATGATTTGATCTGCAGTGGGCCTAGATTTTCAATGTCGATGATGTCATGTATGCGTTAGATACCGATTAATGTATATCATAATTTTATGAGCGTTAATTAGGCCTAATTTTGTGCAGGTCAGCGCGACCTTAGTCGTATGATGCACTTGGGCCTACATGATGGGCGGTAATGTTGCCTAATTCTCACGGTCAGACGCCCGCTGTAGATGCATGGCGGGGGGGGGAAATAGAGACACGGAGTCGACGCATCAAAGCGGCGATTATAATTATCGATGATTTTTCCCAGGAGCTGACGCGTGGGTGGCCTGATGCCTGTGCTAATGATAGACTGAAGAATAGAGGATGCATAGATGCCATGTAATGCTGCTAAGGATTAATACTGGACTAAAGACAGACTAAAATGGCCTAACTTAATATAGAGTTATGCAAAGACTGTAATCTTAGTTTTGAAATCATGATGGTCTTTTTAATAGGCCTATGATTTTATGGTTACACTATATCGTGAAGGATGATTACAAGAAGTGTAGCCTGTAAGCTTATTGTAGCGTTAATTACAGTATATTAAGTTGACCTAGTTAAGCTTTTGTATTGTAGTTATTCCAAGCATATTAACTTAGCTTGCTGGAACGAAGGCATGCTAACATAGACGAATAGGCCTAATGTTACGCTGGCCTATTTATAAGCTAGTTTATGCGCATAATAGGTGGCATTTTTTAATAATTACGTAGGCCTATACTGAAAGATGCTAGGAAGAGAGTGGCTTATTAAGCTGAAGTTAGGCTTAGTCTTTTACGGTTAATTTTGATGGGAGCCTACGGATAGTTATAATAATCATTAGCCTTTTAGAGACTTAAGCTGTGTGCAGTCTCAGGTAATTTGCTATGATAGCACTGTTCTAGATGTTGAGGTTAATGGGATTAGAGACTTAGGTTTAACTGCTTAGATGAGTCTTTAAATGTAGACGTTTGCCTACAGTGAAATGCCTAAAGAAGTCTCGATAGTAAAGGCCATGGGTGGCCTATTAATCAGATGACCTGTTGTAAAGGTAACGGAAGTCTAGTGGTTTTTGTGGCTGTCCCGTGGGTTCTTAAGTCAATGCTTGCCGTGGAGGACTTTGTGCTTAACTAAACTCAAGGAGACCTATATATAGAATTGCTTTTGAGCTTTACTGAACTATTAGCGATGGAGCTATATAATTATAATAATAATAAATGTTTCTTTCGCTTGAACTGACATTTAACGCTAAAATGTGAACTTTCTGATGCTTACGTTGATGACTGTTCATTGCATATATTTTTAATTCTTGCATTTGAATCCTTGATGTAAAAATTGGAGTATGGCCTTACTAACATTTCAGGATCCATTTTTCCAATTAAAGGGATCCTGAAATCAGGGAGGGCCGAGAATAGTGTAGCGATCGTATAACTACGCTACGGGTCGCTAATATTATTTTATTTAATTTTTGATCGATTATGGGGTTTCAGGGATCTGATATATTTGTTTTATTTCTGTATTTTTGAGCTGCCTTGTGTGACCTATATTTTAATGTTGATTTGCGCTTGACACGGGTCACAGCGACCGCTGACGTAGGCAGCAGTCGTTGCTGTTTCATATATTGGTATATTTTCACACGCTCTCAGCGATCGTCGGTCGCTGTCTTCAAAGGCCGCGCCGCTTGCAGTCGATGAGGGTAATTAAACTTTCGCACGCTCTCTGAGGTGGTCTGATGATCAGAGTGAGCGAGGAAGACAGCCAGCCAGACAAGCACAGGCAGGGACACGGATTGAGAAGGAAACACTGTAGGCGTGTGTGTTAAAATAGCAGCGTTTTCTCAAGGTTAAACTGGTGCATTTGGTGCCTACGTGATCAGCGGCAGATGGCGCCTTTCAGAAGGAGAGATAGAAGGAGAAAGATAGTGAGCTACAGACAGACGCAGAGATACACAGGAGAGGACGCACGTGGCAGCTGATTCTTGCCGCCTTGAAACAGCTGCGTTGCTGCTGGGTTTGCGCGCGCGGCTCGCTTGCTGGTCATGCGCAGAAAGGGGGACGCTCTCCTTGTCAGGCAGTAATAAAAGAGCAGCGCAACGCTGAGAGGCTCAGTTGCGCATAGGATCTCAGGGCGGTCGGATGTATTGCGGCGGTTGGTAGTTTTAGGCTCGATCAAGTTGGTGAAGCATGGCCAGGATAAGCGCCTGCTTGCACTAGTTGCGCATACACGGATTCTGTCGGCGATTCATTCTCTCTCGACATGGAGTCGATTAAATAAAAGAGTTTGTTTGTTGCGAGAAATACATCAGCGTCGCTGCAAGTTTTGTCTTCGCTCTCGCTTCGGATATATTCCTGGATTACTAATTCAAGGCCTCTCTTCGCCCTGTCACACGGAGTGATTTATCGTGGGCTTCGAATCGTCAGCGCTCTGCTCTCGTTCTTTGAAATTGTGTTGCGAAGCGGTTGTTCGTATGGTTGCCTAAGGGCGTCTTTCTCAAACGGCTTGGATAAATAGCCGAAATTGTTGTTCATTGCGAGAAATCAGCATCGGATTTAGCTGATCTTTTCGGGCGTTTCAAACTCGACGCCTTTCTGTGTGTTTCGTCGCAACTCTTGGATATCGTCTTCGTCGCTGTTCTTCGCACACGACCGGCTTTGTCCCTTGTCTTCGGACATAAGGTACGCTTTATTGGGGAATTAATACGATCGGTTATTAAGACATTTTGGGCTGAACTGAAATTGGCTGTGGGACTTGAGAGTCAATCGGGATTTAATTCAGGCATACTCCGGTTGATAGGTGTTTGCATTGAATTGTTGCATTTGATTTTCATTGAATGTCTTTACAAAGGATAGGAACTGATAATTGAACTTACTGACTTTTATGTTTGATTGCTTTGAACATAATTGATGTCAATTAAAGATTCAATTGATTGGGAATAATAAGAAATATTAATTAAACTTCTGACTTTGATTATTGATGGCTTTGAATGTGACGGATGTGGATTGAATGCTTGATTTGTTAATAAGAATAACTACTTCGTTCACTGCTAGCGATATTGACTGTGAGCTATAAAGATAGGAGTCATTTCTATAGCGCTATGGAGGAGTCTAGGCCAGTCACTCCTGCTCAGCCTTCGAGGCCCCCGTCCTCAATGGAGATATTGCTTGAGGCAATACAGACTAACGCTAAGTCTTCACAAGAGGCTATGCAAGTGCATGCTAAGTCAACTCATGATGCCATGACTTCTATACAGTCGTCTTTGCAACTGAATGCCAGAGAGACGCAAGAGGCGATTGCCACGGTGGAGTTTAATGTCCTGGCAGTGCAATCAAATGTTAGCGATGCTATTTCATCAGTGCAATCAAATGTTAGCGATGCTATTTCATCAGTGCAATCAAATGTAAGAGAAGAGATCTCGGCTGTAAGAGATAACGTCAGGGAAGCGCTGACGGAAGTGGTATCACGATTGGAAAGGCTAGAGGCGTCGCCGGTACCCAAGCCTGCTGTGGATTTGAACCCTGGTTACCTCACCGCTATTACCACTGCGGACGCGCCATACCACTCGACCATCGGCCTGGAAGAAACTTTGGGTGCTAGGCCTAAGGATTTCTCACTTCCGGCCCCTCCTGGTTTAATGCGAAGAAGTGAAAGATTGGCTAGTAGGCCGCCAATTTCATATAGGGAGTTCGGCAGTCGAAATAACTGGCCGCCTTTCCATCGTTGGGATTCGAACCCGGAAGTCACTTCCTCCTGTCCTCCCTCTATCTCTAGAGCTTGTCCACAGCAGCACGCGGTCCCATCAGGCGAGGATCCGGAAGTGGCGACTCCGGGGAGGCCTATAGGGGCGGGCGTCACAAAGCTATAATCGCCGCTTGTTCTGATAATCAGTGACGGTCTCACTAAAAATGATGTAACTTTTGTTCTGTTTGAATATTGTGGTGAAATCTGGCCACTGTGCGTAAATATGAATTGTCTTTAGACCTGTAAAATTTGATATATTTAAAAAAAAGCTTCTGACCAAGATATTTGACAAAAACCTTAGGGCATTTATGGCCCACCCTGTATAAGATTTCTAAGATTTGCTTTCCAAATGTCAAAAAGTCCTCGGTTTTATGGCTTCGCCCATCTGATCCTCTGATCAGCCAGTGACACGAAACGGAGTATCCCCCCTGAAAGCTATCCGGGGGATGAATTAATCTATCCCCCCGGATGGAATTAACCGGTCTATAGGCCTACTATCCAGAGGGATAAACCATTCTATCCCCTTTTTTGAAAAATGCGCATAATAAAAAAATGTATGCCGTAATCAAAATTTAAAGTGACTCTAATTGTTGTAAGTGTCCTAGGCAATGATCAGATAAAGGCAACTCGAATTTAATTAGTGACTCTGAGTGTTTATAAGGGTTTTAAATGTTTCAAATGCTCTAAAAACAGGGCAAAACAAACTTTCTAGTAGGAATAAACATACATGTTAGTGTCATTTTTCAAAGCAAAGCAGTTGAAAATCAATTTGCAAAACAAAATACACGCGGAAGCGGTTTCTTCGACTTTTTCTAATTTGGGGAGATACAATTTATACGGGGATACTCTATTTCGTGACACCGGCCCTAATAGTGTAAGATGTATGATTTATGGCAAGCACGGTGGCGCAAAAATTATGGGCCTATGTAAGCCCGTACTACGGAGCACTCGACTCGCCCTCTGCCCTGGTCACTTGTACGACTGCCCTGGCTATGCCCTGGCTACAAAAAGTGGCTGGCGCCGCCACTGCTGCAAATCCTTGTCCTCTGTTGACATAATTTAAATTTATTCAAATTTATTTAAATTTATTCTTCTGTCGCTGCATCATCTGCACATTTCTATAGAAGAGTCTGGTGAAGACTTTTAAGTATATATATATATATATATATATATATATATATATATCTTAATATGGGGAAAGAGAGAAATAGAAACAGAGAGAAAGAGAGAAAGAGAGAAATAGAGAAATAAAAACAGAGACCGAGCATGAAACAGAGAAATAGAAACAGATAAAGAGGGAGAAATAGAGAGAGTTAGATCCTTTCTTCAATTTAGCGGGATCTTCCTTTCTGGGGCTCCTATTGTTTCACTCTTATACTAATCGTATAACTTGTGATTATACCTAATTTTTCTTCACTACATATGCAAGACAAAATGTGTAACTGTTGTATTTTTCTTTTGTGGGAGCAATAAACTTGACTAACTTGAAAATTGTGCAGAAGAGTTTGGGGAGACTGAGCTCCGTCTGGTTTTGGAATCCTGTTATGTGTGCGTGTGTGCGTGTGTGTGTGTGTAGGAGCGTTTCACGTGGAGATGCGTCGTCGCCAGCCTCAGCCTCAGCAGCAGCAGCAGCAGCAGCGACGGATGGGGGATGGAGGTGGATGTGGAGCAGCGGCAGGATGCGGAGGAGGAGGAGGTGGAGGAGGAGGGTCAGGTGGTGATGTGGATCGATCGATCGAGTGTCGCTATAGTCCGACGGAGATCGGTCTGTACGTCATCCACGTCCAATGGTCGAATGTGAACGTCACCGGAAGTCCATTCAGAGTCAACATCTTCGAAAGCGATGAGGAACGCAACAGATTCAACGACAACGACGACCACCCACTCCCACCGCTGCCACTCCCACTTCCACTTCCACCATTCCCACCACTCCCACCACTCTCACTCTCATCACAGCCACAGCCGCCGCAGTCGTCGTCTACTAAGGACGTCGACCACTTCCGGTCCTTCACCTCTGACCTTGACCATCGATCCAACGACAGCAACGACGACAACGAAGAAGAATAACCAAGAGAGGAACCGCGACGAGGACAACAAACAACCATATATTCATTGCTCTCTCTGTCTGTCTGTCTGTCTGTCTGTCTGTCTGTCTGTCTGTCTCTCTCTGTCTATGTCTCTCTGTCTCTGTCTCTCTCTCTCTCTTTGTCTCTGTCTCTGTCTCTGTCTCTGTCTCTGTCTCTGTCTCTCTCTCTCTCTCTCTCTCTCTCTCTCTCTCTCTCTCTCTCTCTCTCTCTCTCTCTCTCTCTCTCTCTCTCTCTCTCTCTCTCTCTCTCTGCCCCATCGATAGTCTACAGACTACAACCACAGCGATCCACGCAAATGCATCGAAACACATGACTTAAAAGATTTTCACTTCACTAAACTTAATGCGTAAATGCATAATAATGTCTATTCTATGTTTAACGCTTTTCTGATCAAATGATATTCAGATAAAACGATTCTATCAGATTCTTGTTGGTATACTATCCAGTTCGTCTTTTGTAATTGTACATTTTTTATAGCGCCAATTAAAGAGACCGTCGTCAGAAGCATAGTTGTAAAAAACTTTTTTTCGTTTTTTATTCTTTCCCAAAAAACGTGGTTTTTTCGTTTTTTATTTTTTTCATCGTTTTTTATTTTTTTCTGTAACTTTATTTATTCATTTACTTTCTGTTATGTTTTCCGCCAACTCTCAAGGATTCAGCTAACTAAAGTCATTATTTCATCGTTTAACATCATCATTTAAGAGATTGCCTGCGTGAAGTAGGTTCCTAATCAATTTTTTCAAGGTTAAAATGCGGTTTTAGATGTAGCAAAGTCAAATTATTTACCGTTTCCGTTTTTTATCGGTTTTTTGTCGTTTTTTATTTTTTCGAAAAAAACGACGTTTTTTACCGTTTTTTATTCCGTTTCCATCGTTTTTTACATCTATGGTCAGAAGTGACCCTACCTCCCTTCCTCCCTCCCTCCCGACCCAAGATAATGAATCAACGTCTTCAAAATCGAGGCTCAGAGACAAGAATGAGGAGGTGATGTCAGGAGGAGGAGGAGGAGGAGGAGGAGGAGGAGGAGGAGGAGGAGGAGGAGGAGGAGGAGGAGGAGGAGGAGGAGGAGGAGGAGGAGCAGGAGCAGGAGCAGGAGCAGGAGCAGGAGCAGGAGGAGGAGGAGGAGAAGGAGAAGGCGAAGGAGAAGAAGAAGGAGGAGGAGGTCATGTCAGGAGGAGAAGGTCATGTCATGGTCAGTACCTGCACGTTCAAGGTCACACCCAGTTGACGCACATAAGTGGATTTATCATAGATTGGAGCATAATTGTTGCGGAGGGAGGGAGGGGATCAATGGATCAATGGATCAATGGATCAATGGATCAATGGATCAATGGATCAATGGATCGGACAGCAGCAGCAGCAGCAGCTGTTACGTCTGCAGTTGATTAGTGATTACAACTGAAGATGAATTTCGTTCTGCCATGAGATTCAACTGAAGGTCGCTCGACGACGACGACGACGACGGCGACATCCTGTTGCCTCAGTCCAGACTCACAAGCGCCTCCTGATCAGCCACTAACCCTAAACCCTATGCCAGGGTTTTTAAAGTTTTAACTGCAGTTCTACACAAAATGTGCAGTTGTAAATGAATTTGTGCAATTGTAAAAGCGATTCTGTGGAGTGAAAATCATTCGAACAATGTAGTCCGGCCTGAAGAACGAAATGGAACGAAGGATCTGTGCAGTGAAAAATTATGCAGGAAGTTGAAATTAAACCATTTCAAGTGGATGACTAACAAAAAAGGTCATCAGATTTTGTATGCTGCGACTTGCGACATTTCTGGGAAACATGGGACAAATTTCTGACAAACGACTAAAAAAGGTCATCAGATTTTTTCGCCGCCGATTTCTTGAGAAACTTTTCAGGAACGACTAAAAAAAGGTCGTGAGAAATTTTCGCCAACAAAGCCACAGTAGAAAAAATGGCTAGTTGTGCAGTTCTAAAAATTTCTTTTAAAATGCCCTACCTAGCCCTAACCCTAAGCCCTGCCCTATAAGCCTAACCCAACCACTAATCCTAACCCTGAACCTCAGGCACCAGGCGCATCTAATGTCTGAAACCCTCTCTCTACCAACCATGCAGAAAGCTGCACATTCATAAGCTGCTGGGCCAATGTCATGGGCAAAAAGCCTGAGCACTTTATCATCGGAATAATCTTAATTGAACTGCGACTCCCAAACAAGAGAGAAAGAGGTTGGAATATGAGCATTAACGGTGGACTGTTGAGGACATAAAGAGAAGGACGTCCTTCGTTGACGGGGAGCGGAGGGGGGCTCGACCACCAGAGAATAATTAACTGGCATCTACATGTATCAGAATGGCTCGCGATCTATGTGCAGGGCCTGTGCTATATGCAGATTATAAGGACATAGACATAGACATAGACATAGACATATTTTTATTGATCCCATCAATTCAATTGTACATGTATGTTTAACAAAGTATAGACATAATTCGCAATAAGAAAATACTCAAAGTGAATAGGTATTATAAGAGTGAGGGAGCAAATAGGCACACCAAAAGGGACAAGTCCCGCTAAGCAGGGGCCTAATTAACAAAGTGAAGTGAGAAAGTGAAAGCTGAAGGGAGTTTTGGAATACAGAGATATTACTTAACTATAGGGAAAGAAAAAAATTATTATAAAAAACAAAACTAATGTAGTTAACACTACATGAAAAACTCAGAGAAAGAACAAAATAAAAGCAAAAGCAATCAAACAATCAAATAAATCAGCATTAGCATGGGTAACCCCTCATGCTATATTAACAGAAAACATTACATAATGTATACACGCGTAACAGGTGTTTAAAATGAGTTAAGTTAGTAGCCTTACGAATGTGAATCGGAATTTTATTCCATACTAGCTGTACCCGGCCACGCGTTGCTGTGGCTGAAAAGACCCTCCCTACCTCCTTCCCCTGCCTCCCTCTGTCCCTCCCTACCTCCCCTCCCCTCCCTCCCGTTTCCTCCATCCCTGCCCTCGCTCCCCTTCCTCCCTCCCCTCCCTCTTCCTCTCGCACCCTCTCCTCCCTTCCTCACTCACCCCTCTCTTCCTTTTCTTTGTCCCTCCGTCCTTTCCCGTCCGTCCGTCCGTCCGTTGTCGGTCCGTCCGTCCGTCTGCAAAACTTTCCTAGATCCTTGACATATTGCGCTTTAAAAAAAAAAGCATATTAAAAACCCTGGCGATCGAATTCGAAAGGAACGTTGTGTGAAAATTTGAAAGCAATCGGTGAAGAGATCCTTGATTTTGTTCAAACCAACAGTTGGATAAATATATGCGCTATAAAAATGGCTATAAAAGGAAGCACGCGTGTTCGCTATAAATAGACGGTCGTATTCTAAAGCAACATTGGGTGAGATTTGAAATCGAGATCGGTCAAATCGTTCGCATAGTTGTGTTTTTTGGTCGAAAAGATTGCGCTTTTCCCCAAAAGGCATTATAACAACACGCTTATGTTCGAATGGAAGGGTTTGCGAAAATTTTGAAAAGAATCGGTGAAGAACTTATCGAGTTCTGAGGCCACAAAAACTAACGTTTTACATTTTTATTTATATAGATGACAGGGCCTTGGAATTTAATAGAAAATTTCCGAACATTTGTTTTTGCAAAAATAATACTGAAGTCTCTATTACCTCTAGTAATCGTAATCGTAATCGTAATCTCGAAACTTCTACAGCGCCCACAAAAGCCAAGTCGCGGGAACCAGCTTATTCACAGGCGCTCAATCAAAACAAAATCGATAGGCAGCGGGTCAAGTCCGGAGAGTCAGGCAGGCAGATAGATGGACGGCTAAGGTGGGTGATGTTTAGAGTTGAAGTGGCGGGGGATGTAAGGAGAAGAAGAATCAGGATAGGATTTTTGAAAGAGCAATGTTTTCAGTTTTGAGTGAAAGACCTGTGGGGAGATAGCGAGAGGTGGAGTTTTGGTGAGTTCGTATGATGGGTCGGAAGTTTGCCGAAGTGCTGGCGGAAGTTTGTTCCAGAGAGGTGGAACGGCAATGGCTATGGAGCGGTTTGCGAATTTCAGTGATGAAGTGATGGGAGGGCGAAGCAGTGTAATGGAGGATGAGGAGCGTGTTGAACGAGGTGGCTGGATGGTGAACAACTGACGAAGGTAGAACGGCTGGGATGATTGAAGTGTATTGTAAGTGAGTGAGAGGACTTTGTATTCGATGCGTTCAGGTATTTTGAGCCAGTGAAGTGATTTCAGGACAGGAGTGATGTGGTGACGTTTGGGGGTTTTCGTCACTGCACGGGCGAGGGCATTCTGGATAGCTTGGAGGCGGTTAATTTGGGTTATATCAATGTTTAGGAAGAGAGAGTTGCAGTAATCAAGTTTCGCATGAACTATGGATGTGGCTATTGTGGATGCAGTTTTAAAGTCAAGCATAGGTCGGATTCTGCGGAGATCTCGTATGTGCATGAAACAAGTGCGGGAAAGTTGGGTTATGTGGTCGGAGAAGCTAAGATGCTGGTCAAAGATTACACCTAGGTTTCGGACAGGAGAATTTGCGGAGAAAGTGTGGTTGGAAGAAGAGTCATTGTTGAAGGAAATAGAGGGATCAGGAATTTTCTTGAGTTGCTCTCTGAGGCCAATTAGTATAAATTCTGTCTTGGAGGGGTTAAGGCAGAGGAGATTTGAGGTCATCCAAGAGGTGATTTGGGTGACCACAGAGAGAAGATTATTTATGGAGTCAGAGAAGCTGCTTGGAGAGAAAGAGATGAATAATTGGGTGTCGTCAGCATATAGATGATGGTCGACTGTGGATGCTTTTATGAGTGAACTGAGTGGAGTGGTGTAGAGGATGAACAAGAGGGGCCCGAGGACAGAACCTTGCGGAACACCACAGGTGAGGGGGCGTGATTGAGATGATGTTTCAAGTGTTTTGACTGAGAAAGTGCGTGATGAGAGATAAGACTGAATCCAAAGGAGAGCAGTGTCGGTAAAGCCAAAGCAGGAAGACAGTCTTTGGAGTAGTATGTTATGGTCGATGGTGTCAAAGGCTGCAGAGACATCAAGGAGGCAAAGGCAGGAGACTTGTTGATGAGAGATGGCAGAGACAAGTTTATTGTAGAGTGAAGTGAGAAGTGTTTCGGTGGAGTGCTTTTTAGTAAAGCCGGACTGGTTTGGGTTAAGGAGTGAATTTGAAGTCAAGTAGTCATTGATGCGAGAGAGTACGACACGTTCTGTTAGTTTAGAGATGAATGAGAGGTTGGAAACAGGTCGATAATTAGAAAGGATTTCCTTATCAAGTGATGGTTTTTTTAGAAGTGGAGTTACCAAAGAATGTTTGAAGAGGAGGGGAAAGTTGCCAGTAGATAAGGAGAGGTTGATTATTTGTGTGATGATGGGGACAATGATAGATGCGCACTCTTTCAGTAGGGCGGTAGGTATAGGGTCGAGTTCGCACTGCTTGTTTGGGAGAGATTGTAATAAATTGGACACTTCAGACTCTGATGTTGGGCTAAAAGCAGATAGTGATGATTGAGGTGGGGAAGACGGAAGGTCGTGAGTGGAGGAGGGTGTATCTGCAGGTGAGTCGATGGTAGATTTTGAGAGGAGTGATTGCAGAGAGAGACGGATAGTAGTTACTTTGCCAGAGAAGAACGAACAAAATGAGTCAGCGATTGAAGAAGATGGTAGAGAGTTTGGAAGTGGGCTAGAGGAGTTCCGATGTAGGAGTTGGTTTACCGTTTTCCAGAGAAGACGAGGATTACAAGATCGGGATTGAACTAGTGAGGAGTAAAACCTCTTCTTGGCCATTGCCAGAAGGTGATGGTATTTGTTTGTAGCAGCTTTTAGAGCAGAGAGGAGTTGAGGGTCATGGGTTCGTTTGTAAGTACGCTCAAGGCGTCGACGGAAAGATTTGAAGGCCTGGAGGTAGGAGTTATACCAAGGGTTGTTAGAGTGAGAACCAGATTTGGTAATAGTAGGAGCGTGTTTGTCGAGGATCATGGAGAGAGTGGTGTTGTAGGAGGACAGGAGGTCATCTAGAGAGGACGGAGGATTTAGGATGAGGTCTGAGGAGGCAAGATCGTGCTTGAAGGCTTCAATGTTTATGGAGCTGATGCGGCGGAAAGAATGAGAGACGGGATCAGGACGCGGAGTAGGTAGTATGTTAAGTTGTGTGAAAATGGGGTAATGGTCAGAAGGAGTATCAAAAGAGAAAGATATGTTTGGCGATAGCCTTGAGAGAGACGATGTGATGATGAGGTCAAGTGTGTGGTTGTGAGAGTGGGTGGGAAAGTTGACGTGTTGGACCAGATTAGTAGATGACAAGAGCGTGAGGAAGTCGGGAGCAAGTGAGTCAGATGGGTTGTCAACATGTATGTTGAAATCCCCTGTGATCAAGAATTCATGAGGAGTTGTGGCAGCAGTGGAGAGTAAGTTGGTAAATTCCTGCAAGAAAACAGAGTTAGGTTTAGAGTATGAGGAGGAGGAGGGAGGGCGGTAGACATTGAAGATGGTTAGGATTGAGTTCGGGAGTTTGAGAGTGATTGAGGCGCATTCAAAAGATGTGAAACAGTAGCCAGGTGAGTCAAGGACAGTGGAGGGCTCTCGGGTTAGAAATGCAATCCCTCCACCTGTGGTATTCCGGTCGGTTGTCAATTTTGAGGGACGAGGGGTGCTGTACAAGTGGTAACCAGAGGGGATACAATCTTGATATTGAGCATGAGTTGTGCCTGAATGGAACCATGTTTCGGTTAAAGCAAAGAGGTCTGGAGGATGAGAGGAAAGAGACAAGTCGTTTATTTCAGCAGCGTGAGCTGGATGAAGCAGAGAGCGTATATTTAGAGAACATAGTAGAAATTTGTTTTTGTCTTGTGTAGGAGGAGGAGAAGGAGGAGGAGGGGAAGGAGGCGGTGGGAGAAGAGGAAGAGGAGGAGGAGAGGTAGCGGTAGACACAGCAGCAGCAGTAAGAGGACAGCTAGGCTGAGGAGGAGGAGGAGGAGGAGCAGCAGCAGCAGCAGCAGCAGCAGGAGTGGTAGTAGAAACAGAATAGGGTGTAGGCGGGGGAGAGTGAGAGGCGGAACACATATTGATTGGGCCCGGATTTGCATGTATGTCGCCAGAAAGTAGAATTAAGATGAAGAATAGACTATTGTGAGTACGGTGCTGAGATTGTATTTTGCGTCGAATTGCTAAGAAAAACGGCAGAGGAATGTGGGCCATGTAACCATTCTCTTGTATAGCGGTCAGAAAGTGGGCGGGGTTATGATGCCGGGGTGAGAACGGTATGTAGGTCAGTGAGAGGCTGGAGGGGTGAAACTGGATAAAGTGAGCAGTTTGGATCCTTAATGAGACCAGGAGGAGTATGATTGACAGATTCATGCTGGGCTTATGAAGATGGAGGGAAAAATGGCTGGCTATATGGGATGAAAAGTTAGACAAAGGATGAATGATGCGGAATGAATAATGTGGAGGATCGTGGATGAAATGAAGCAAAAAGTAATGGAACGAACTCACCGGATGGAGAAGAGTGTTCCAGAAGAAAGTTAAAGTTATCCAGATTGTAGAGACGGAAAGATTAAGGAAAGATGAAGAGAAGAGCGCACTGTACGTCCACTAGCTCCCGCTCCCGCTGACTCATATATATGTATATATGACTAGTGAGTCCAGGATGCAATGCAGGAGAGAAGTAAGATGCAAAGGAAGAAGGGAGGAGGTTATTGATGTATTGATACATAAATTGAGATGTCTGTTCAAATCTAATCTGCTTAATATTTAGGAGTTTATGCTCAGCAAATAAGGGACCAGTATGACAGTTAACAGTGGATTTAGTGATAACTCGTATGGCTTTTTTTGTAAGGTCCTTAAAACATGGAGATGGGTATCATAGGTTGAAGTCCAAATTAAATTAGAGTAAGTAAGGTATGGATAGACTAGGGTGAAATATAGATTGATAAGCACATGAGAGGGAAGCAAGTAAGAGACTCTCTTAATAATGCCTATGCTTTTTGAAATTTTTTACTTATTTCGTCTATATGAACTTTCCATTTTAGGTGCTGATCAATATGAACGCCAAGGAATTTTGTCGTGTAAACTTGAGGAATTACTTTATTGTCAATAAGCAGCTCATTATTTGTTATAGGTATTGGTTTTTTATTTGAGCGAAATATGATATAATTAGTTTTAGATAGATTTAATGAAAGTTTATTTGCCTTGAACCAATCACTAGCTGATGAAAGGACTGATAGACGGACGGACGAAAGGACTGATGGACGGATGGACGAAAGGACTGATGGACGGATGGACGAAAGGACTGATGGACGGACAGACGGATGAGCGTGTTGTCGCCTGTGTGCCTAATTGTGATGCCACACGTGCACGGAGAATCCACTTGAGGGTCGGTCGGTCGGTCGTTTCGTTCATATATACATGTATGGATGCACGTATATGATTATACGCATATATATATGGGGTTTAAACGCTTTCCTGTGCATATCATATATATTTATATATACACAATATATATATTTATATATACACAATATATATATATAAATATTTATGTGAGGCTAATTTTTCGTCTCCGTTGCATCCCTAAGATCGTCTCATAAATTATGCTTATTCCTCCGCCTCCTCTGTCTCCGCTGCTGCTGCTGCTGCTGCTGCTCTTGGTGCAGATGCGATCGGAGATGTCGACTGTGGTGCAGGCCACTTACACTCATGCACACGCGCATACAAACCCACCCACACACTGCAGCAACGGTCGGTGCCATCCGTGTTTGTCGTCGTTGTCCATCTATTTCTCCTCTTCCTCTTCCTCCTCTTCCTCTTCTTCCATCTCTTCCTCCTTCTTCTCTTCCATCATACTCTGTTCTTATTCCTATTCTCGCGCTGCTGTTCCTCTTCCTACTTGGGCGATTTGCCTTTCCCAGTCTCTGCAGCCGCAGCAGCAGCAGCACTGGATTCCAGGCACCACCATTAGCATCCACGGCAGCAGCATCCACGGCAGCAGCATCCACGGCAGCAGCA
>OX457047.1:45911665-46059165 GCA_949752735.1 Lumbricus terrestris | reverse complement strand
GCCTTAGGCCATGGAGTGTATACACTAAGAGGAGCCCATGCAACATGAGTTTAACCAGCAGAATTGGGGAAGACCCTCCAAGCAGAGGGGCATAAATAACCATTTATAAACCCCAAGTGGGCGGCGAAGCCGCCCCACAGGAGCGGGTGGAGCTGGGTTTGGGGACGAAAAATCGAAATTTCCCGTGCAACGTCGGGTACCCCAGCTAGTATGTTATATACATATTGAGTCACGGGAAGCGAGAGAGCCACGGGGAGGCTATTCCAGATACCTGTGTCTACTACCGAGAATGCTCGTCGTTGCATGGCCACAATACTCGAAAAAAGAACAAGGAATTCTCCACGAGCATGAAGCCGAGCGCAGTGAACTGCTGTCCAAAGAGACATACACCGGGATGAATGCTCACATAGCGAGTTGTGACTCGCTCTCTGTCTTCCTCTTCCGCTTCCACCTTGGTTCATGCCTTTATTGCTAACCGATTCGATTACTGCTCTTCTCTCTGCTTTGGCCTTTATCAGGTTCGTTTGCGTGGTTTGGAGGGGTCCTGCGGGCGACTGCTCGCCTGGTGGGTGGCGTTCCTAAGTTTGGCCACATCTCTGATTACATTCGTGATGTCTTACATTGGCTTCCAGTTCAGTCACGCATCCACTTCAGGGTTGCTTCTTTTGCTTGGCGCTGTGTCTTGGGCACAGCACCACCTTATCTCTGTGAGTTATTCACTTTGACCTCTACTACTGTGGGTCGCCGATCTCTGCGCTCGGCCCCTTAGAGGCGACTTTATGGTTCCTTACGCCCGCACTGCTACTAGGCAGAGCAGGGCATTTTCGGTCACTGGCCCTTCCGTTTGGAATGACCTTCCCTCTAACCTGCGTTCCCACCCTCGGAACACGTCGGGCTCATTCTATGGATTGCTCAAGACTTTTCTTTTTGGCCGGGCTTGGGTCGGGAGCGCCTCTGAGTAGAGTCCTTGAAGCGGCGCTGTATAAATTACATAGATAGATAATCAGGATGGGCTTTGAGCCAGGGTCTACTACTGGCAAAACCGCGAAAATATATTTTAGTTTGTAAACAGTGTGGGGGCCATGCACAGCAGGGCAAATCAGGCCAAATGCCCTGGTAAGAATCATTTGACCTGGTCGTTATTCTGCCGCAGGTCTACCAGAAATTGTCATAGTCAAGAATTTATTTGGGGCATAAAATCGCTTCTGCACTGTTTGCTTGTACGAGTGCTGTGCGCTGTTCAGGAGAATGACTGACCATGAGTCACTTCAATATTCTTAAACCGTAAAAGATATATTGGTTGTTTAACACTGTTAAAAGACCTGTTGGTATATAATCAGTGTTAAAAATAATATAAGTAATAATATAAGTAATATAGAAGTAATGAATTAATAATAGACGAATGTTGATTTGTTGAATATAACACTTTCTGCGAGTCATTTTGTCATGATTCTGTAAGGTTTGGGCTCCAGTTTTACTGAACAGGGCCTCACATTTGTTAACCCGGCTGTAGCTTATTAATGTGTGAAAGGGTTAAGCCTGCAGATATAGCACTGCCACAGTCAACTCTCGTGCATATAAATGCATGCATGAGTTGTGGTGGCTTTAGTTGTAAGCGAGCGATGCACCAAGCGAATCTGACGAACATGGTAAAAGCCACATGTTCATTACGGATCAGGAAGTGAGTCTCTTCCACCTTGGCTCTGAGCACAGAGTCATCTGTCGCAACTGACGGCTGGGAAATCACGTGGGAACGTGTGCCAACCAGTGGCGACTCTTCAAAAAAAGCTTCCGACAATTTGCACCACATCCTCCTATCTCAGCTGTCCCTAGTATCACCTCTCCTCCACCTTACCTCTCCAGCTTTCCACTCACCACTGACAACCCAACTCTTCCAAGCACTTCTAACGTGACCCAACACCATCAACAGTTTCAACAGAAGCACCATGCCACCGTTTCCTTGGCGTCAACCCCTCCCAAATTCTGATCTGGCATCGGAACGGACAAATCAAAACAACCTGCTTATAGTACACTTGATGATGATATAGCGCCCGTATATATTATGCTGATCCGTTTTAGCAATTGAAAACAAGTTGAACGAATTCCTTAATTAATAAGCACCCTTCTATGTATCTATGTTTCTTATTCTTGCAGCACAGAATGAGAGAGACAGCAGTTGGACATGCACAAGGTCCCTCCCAAACAACATGGATTATTTTCAATTCCCAACACTCCATTGTACATGCAAAAACATAAACAAAAGCCAGATGACAAATCCAGCGCAGAAAGTAAAGCAGAAGCATTTGCCGTTTAATTTACAATCAAAACTGAAAGACAAAACTTCTCAAAATTGATCAACTGAAATAACTTCAATATTAAGTTTCTTAACATTATGACAATTTTATTCTATTTTATTCATAAATTGCTAAGAAAATTTATCAATGTTTGAAAAAAACAAAAGTTTTCAGCACAGCCAGAAGCAGGAGCAACAGTAGGAGCATCTAGTCTGCGATATTGAAACGGAAGGAGACAAATTTCTAGAAAGTGTAGTCAAATCATGTCATGGAGCAAAGACCCTGCACTAACCATGTATGTCATCCATGCAAGAAATACACCAACTCTACACAAAGACCCCCCCCATTGCCTTAAACTCTGGGTGGTAGCAGCAAGTGGTACCAAGTAAAACCTGCATCTATCATAGTCTAAAAATCTCCCAGTGAAGTACTATTAACAATTCAATGAAACACATCTTTCAAAAATAAAGTGGACTACCAGCACATGCAAGACAATTGCATATTTGGACAAGGTGTTACAAGTAAGGCAGTGGCACATGCATACTCCAACTGATACATAGGCAAAGTATGCACAGTCACGCACCAACCACCTACCTACCACACAAACTCCATTCAACAATGCAAAGATGCAAACTGGCACAGAATCAAAACCCACTACTCTTCTTCGTTCACTGCGATGCTAAAACCCATTGGCATTTTGGACAGATTGACGTACATGAAATCATAAGTTCTACACTAAAAAAACAACCCTAAACACCTAAAAATTGCATCAGCACACACACACACAATACAGACCCCAGAAACTGCAAATCCCTCGATGACAATCACTGCTTTTACCAAACCCCTCCCTCCACCTCACTAGTCACTAGATTTATTTACAACTTCCAGTGTTCTCTGAAACTGGACCAAACAAGAAGCATACTTTTTCCCAGTTTCAAAACCACTTCAAAAGGTATTTATCACAAGAGATGGTAACCTGATCTCATACTACATGTGTCATTTTGTACACTCCACAGCATGGAAGACTCACTGAAAGTCAACTTCACAAACATTTCTACGATTAAGACTTCCAGCAAACCACAGCTGCACCAACATATATAGGTTCAACACACACCCCACCACACACACACACACACGACTGATCTGGTTGTCTCCCATTCAATCCAGTCTGATGTCAAGGAAACAACAATAACTGAAGATAGAACGATGGCCAAAAACGACAAATTCAGATGGGACCAAACACTTCATCGCAAACACTGGGATAAACATATCAGATTAGTTTAGAGTCAAGAATTTCTTGCAAATTGTTAAAAAGGGTGAAAATGGTGAACAAAATTCCAATGCACAAGAGTTGACAACTGTCAAAGAAAAGACGTCTGGGCAAACACAAAAGTCCGATCCATAAAATTATCTGTTGAACGGCATTTAATTTTTGCAAAAAAATTAAAGAGTTCATCTAAAGTAAAGAAGCAGTTCAAGTGGAAGGTACTACACAGTGGTTCTTGAACCTGTGATGATGATGATGATGGCCCACTTGGATCGCTATCCCACCTACCCACTCATGCCCTACCCACCTGTGCCCTATAACAATATCTGTGTGGTGCACTGGTGACGGGCATTTCCTGCCTATTCCTTTGCTGGGCAGTTCTGAGCAATATGCCCGATCTCGTTGCAACTGTAACAACGGACATTGCTGCCTCCTTCTCTGCTGCCACCGCCACCATCACCCTTCGGGCACTCGCGTGAGAAATGACCCGGATCACCACATCTACAATGAAAATAATTCTCATTGTTATCATTAAGTATCAAGCACTACCGTTTTTTACAGTCTAATGCACAAGTAGGCATCAACTGATGGCGCTCCAAGACCAAACAGCAATCAAGTCAATATATCCTGGAGCTGAGTATGCAAAGGAGTGGCGGAGGAATACACCCAGGAATAAGAGGAAGAAATGTAAGCATAGATATAAGGAAGAAACAGTAGCCTACATGAATACATCTAAACAAAATGACAAATATCTAACAGATGTATTTTCGACTACAATTCGAACACAGCAATATATTTATACTAGGTTGCAGTAAGGCAGCACATTGCAAATAAAATAATCAAACTAAATGCACTCAGCTCATCTCATTCCCCCTTCAGATGTTATGTGATAAGATAACCATGCAAGAATTGACAATGAGACGTCAAAGAAATTTTTACCATCTTTAATATGCATACAACTTTTTTATAAGGCATGTTCTGAGAGTACAGTCAATTCTGCTCTACCAGGAACTCAGCTAGCTTTCACTTAATTATGGGGTCGACATGGACTGTAATCTGAACAATCTGATCAGATGAGGAATTGTCAAGCAGATCTATGAACCAAAAGATATGAAAAAATGGCATCACTGAAGAACATCTCAAAGGTCTAGAATAAATCTCCCTAACAATGTCATGAGACGTTTAAAATGAAGCTGCTTTTTTCAAGCAGCATAAGTAACAGTTTGGGTCTTCAGTGATTCTGAACAGACCTTCCACCAAAAAGTATTTCCATTCAACAAGTAAAGTTTCTACTTCACTATTCATTTCTTCACTATGCCATAACCCTTGCCACCAGATCTAGGAGAGGGACATTGGAACACGCAAGTCAAGCAAAGCAAATTCAAGTTCAAATATTAGAACATTCCAAAATCTTTTCCAATTGGACATGAAAACACAAATCCAACAACTGTAGGTGCTCACTAGCGGAAGAATAAATTCCCTTCTCATTTCATCAGACAGACTGAGGCTTCTCGGCAGTTGGCTACGTCTGCACAAAGATTTGATTCCGATTAACATAACTAATGTAAAAACCTGAAGACCAGAGACGTCAGCAGATAATGACATAAACACAACTAAACAGGAACTCTTTACTGCATTCACAGCAGCCTGTCATCAGTTCAACATGACCCAACTGCATTTGCATGTAGCCTACGTTACCATATCCATCAAAACAGTTACAGCCACTGAGTCACTTGCCAATTTCATAGGCCTATAAACAGCTGCCTCATCATTGTCGTCTATTTCCTCAGTAAAAGCTGAATCAACAGAATTCATAGCAATCTAGAAGAGAATCTTGAGCAGTCTCTTGAGAAATCGCCTGAGAAACAGCATTTGGGTGTGATAAAGTGCTACTGACGTCATGTTTTCTGCTTCAGCTTAAACCTAAACACCATAATTAACCCCCATAGTACTCTAATACAGCACTTGAATATGCAATCCATCATCACAATGTATTTAATTAGTTGGGTCACACAACACGGAACACGGCAAATCAATGGTGAAGGTGTTTCCCTTCAAATTATTGGTTTTGTGATTTTCACATTTTTGGAATCTACATTAAATATTATGTATCAAATTATTAATAAAATGTTAAAACTTCATTTATTTAATTGTTTTTAATGTGTTTGAAGAAATTAAATGACCCATCAGATTTCAAATTTCTCTACATGTATAACCTTTTTGTGTGCAATTTCAAACTCGGTAACAGTGTGCACCTGTCGAAAGACATCATGGTTGTTATGCATTGTTGGAAGCTTTGCCCTTGCTCAATGGCATGAATAAATTTCTATAGCCGTCGCGCAAGCACACATTACCAATAGAGCGAAATCAGGAATCAAGGACGTCAAAGCACAAAACAAAGCAAACAAACCGAAGCAAACAATCAAGCAAATAAATATCGTAGCTTGCTTTGTTTTGATTTTTATTAGTAATTTGCCTGATTAATTGACTGTTCGTCAAAAAAATGAAGATTTAGCTTGCACTTTGTGGAAAAGACCAGAACATCAAATCTTTTACTTCTTTTAATAAATTATTATTTTTCTTCACAAAGCTTGTGAATTACAACTTAAATATATTTTCATGTTAACACTTTTTTATATCTGTCTAGCTTACCAGTTTATGTAAGCCAACTCTAAACTTTTAAGTAGTCAACCAACAATTCAGCATTACAAACCAATGTACCAAGATTTAGGGTAAAAATTAAAAATGCTTGCCACTGTCGCATGGAAAAATGGAAACACCTTATATCTATCTCGAATAACTTTCTTATATATTGCAATTTTTACTCATGTTTGGCAGATATTCTTGTCAATGTACATAGCTTCTGAAATTGACATTGAATTTGGTGGAGTCATACCTATGGCTGCAAAGTACAACTTGATATACCTCAGATAAATTCAGAAAATTTTGTTTTCCCAACATGTAGTATTGCCCAGATTGAAAGATTAAAGCTGATGTTACTTCACAAGCAGCTGTCCGATATTAAGTAATGCTCATTTTGAAGGTAATTAGAACAATATGGAATACATAACTCAAAAAATTCCATACGTGCTTAGATACTCATTTTGTGCCGATGGGACACATATACCAAGTATATACCAAGCAGACTGGAAAAACAACATCTTGACCAATAAACTTCAAGCTGCTGTGCAGCTGCTGGCGCTCCAAACCAAACCGTAATCAAGCAGAGCAGAATACATACTTGAAGCAGTTGCCTCCTCCTCCACCTCCACCTCCGCCTCCTCTTCTTCCGCTGTCCGGACAATCTCTGGCCATATGTCCCATCTCTCCACAGGTGTAGCAAGCACCACCACCACCTCCTCCTCCACCACCGCCTCTTCCTCCTCCTCCTCCTCCTAGTCTCCTGTCCGATCGCTCTTCGGGACAGTCCCGAGACAGGTGTCCACCCTCTCCACAGTTGTAGCATCGGCGGCCGTCGCTGTCACGGTCGTCGCTCCTTCGTTCAGTGCATTCTCGCGACAGGTGTCCCATTTTCCCGCAGTTGTAACATGCACCTTTAAGTAACACATAAACACTTAACACAACTTTCCAAATTCAAATGAACACAACAAAAATCAAACTTCATCTATTGCTAATACTATAACACACCACATGAAAATTAGCAAATAGTCGTCCATTTGAGCATGAGTACTACAGCAGCCTGTCTCGAAGAGGCACCATACAAAAAAATTCTAAATTAGATGCAGACATTTGAGTGGCTTAACTTAACCGCCCCACTTTACAGAGATTTTGTGACTTCCAAAATCAAAGTACTCTTGATGGAATCCATGTCGTTATAGAGTCAAAGACATAAGCAGCAAACATCCAAAAACACTACTTGCAATTATCTTCCATGCGTTTCTTCTAGGACTCTTTTAAAGCTTTTTCTGCATGTAAATGCATAGTCATCAAACTTAGGTTTGGTTTCCAGTATAAGATACCAAATAAAAACATCAAAGAAAGAATGGGACAGGAAAAAATGGAGAAGATCATCAAGATAAAGCAGTTGAATTGGATAAGACACTTGAAATGGATCCCGAGGGATACATGGGAGGGAAAGACCACGAAAGAATTGGAAGAAAACTGTTTGAGAGGCTCTACAGTATCTGGAGATGACGTGGAAGGATGCTGTAGAGTTGGCAATGGACAGAGAATGGAGAAGTTATGTCGCCCGATGTGCAGTCCTGTACGAGAAGGACTAAAGTCGAAGCCTCGAAGGCAAGGTAAGTTACACCCATGCTCCGAGCAGAACTTGAGGATAGCCTCAAGTGCTGAGCTACGCTCAACTGCACATAACAAGCAGACACGGTTCATGGTGCACAGCATGCTGAAGCAGCGATATTTTCGTTAATGGAAATAAAAATTAGAAGCAAAATTGTCAACTTTCGTTGACAAGAATAATAAGAAAAATTATTTTGAGAACGAGAATAGAACAAAAGTACGTCTGAAAGAATTAAAATATGAATAGAAATATGAATAATTTTCAGAACGAAAATTATTACACCACAATGAATTTTTGTGATTCATTATACGTATAAGTCAAACAATCTATTTCCAAGAATCCTTAAGACAGTAATCTTTGGCCATAGGATTTTTGCTCAACTTCCTGTCTAACCGCAGTTTACTTTTACAAAGCTTGTTATCTTTGTTACATTTCAATTCCACAAAAAGTCAATCAAACATGTTAGCTGGGAGTTGTTTGTAGAACAATGTGACCACTGTTATTTGCAGGACAGTCACACACTTGTCGTTTGTAGGACAAATTCACCACTGTTGTTTGTGGCACAATGACACCACTGTTGTTTGTAGGACACAGTAACCACTGTACAAAGTCTCCACTGTCGTTTATAGGGCAAAGTCGCCACTGTCGTTTGTATTGACAAAGTTGCCAATGTCATTTATAGGACAAAGTCACCATTTGTAGGACGCTTGCTGAATTCTAGCAATTTCAAAGCATATTTCTCCTTGCGTGGACTGCTAACTTCAGGTTGATTCAAAAGAATGCGCAAATCTGTAGAAATTGGAGTGATTAGTAAACTGAACTAAAACATTTTAAGTTTAGGGCATCTTCCCATATTACAAGTTGGAACTGACTAGCAGCAGTTGTTTTCTGCACAGTTATTTGAACCCCAACCCTAAAAATACTTTTTCAGAATTCGATTTAGAACCGAAATTATTTAAGAACTTGAATTAGAACTGACATAGGAATTATGATTTCAAGAATAGGAAGAAATTATAACTGATATTAGAGTCTTAGAAATTAATTACAATTCAAATTGGGAATTATTTTTAGGACTGAGAATCACTGTCTTCAAGCAGATCCTTCAAGCCAGTTGCTTAGAATTTACACCTCTACTGCATTCTAATCTCAACAAAATGCCATATTGATATAATTTCTTCCTAACAGAAATATCTGCAGTTTTCTGACCATGCAAAGCACTACATTGCATATAAACAAACAGTGTTCCTGTGAGGGATGTAGAATGTGCTACATAGGTGGCTTGACACATATTTGCATGAACATACAAAAGACATTCATATAGTCCTGAGAGGAATTTAGTCAAGAGCAGATCGAGCTCATATTCATTCATTCCAGAATTTCTATTGCACTTTGCAAGGGGACAACACAGAAGTGCTTTCAACTATAGAAGAGCATAAAAATAGTTTTGGGATGAATAAACAATGCTTCTGTAAGAGCAGACATAACACCTGTGGGAGTCCATTCCAGACCACTGAGCCCACAACGGAAAAGGCCTAATTTCTGCCTAATTGCAACTATCCCGAAAATGGAACCGAGAGCATCCTCTTCTGCGTAAACGAAAGGGGCGATGGCTTTGTATACCCATGAAGCAACAGAGCTCTTACCTACACAAACCAGCGATGCTATACTCAATGCGCTACTGGGCAGGAAGTCAGCTCAATGGCTCCAGCATATAGCTGGATACATGGCCAAATACATATCAGTTGCATATGGGTCATTCCGCCTCAATTCAACAAATGGCTCCAGGTCGACCATCTCGGATTTTACTGAAAATTTTTCAGAATGTTTATTATGGTATTAGAGGAAACTATGCCGAATTTTAGATCAAAATCTTAAGTAGTTTTGAAGATATTAATTTTCAAAGACGTCTGGGGTGACCTCGTTTTCGACGTTTTGGGAGTCGCGTCTAAATTTGTAACAACGTTCAGAAGCTCATAACTTCATTAATATAGCAGATAATTTTATGAAATTTTCAGAATGTTTAGTCTTTGTGGTTTAGATGACATGCTGAAGAAATGAAAGATCAGTCTTGAAAATTCTGATGTTAGGACCCAACTGAAAATGGTTAAAAAAAACTTGCGGATGTCTGACGATCATACTTTGCTGCCCTGGTGTGGCCAAATTGAATTTTTTAAAAAGAATATTTTAACAACTTGTGATACTAATGTACTTTCTCTACAAAAAATATGCAAAAATTTTGAATTTCTGATGCATGCCTACTGCCATATGGCCCTCCAAATTTGGAAAATTCCATTCCGAAGACCATTTTCAAGGTCAAAGATCATCATGTTTGTTAGGTCATGGAGCAATAAAATTTACATCATTGGAAAGAGTAGCTCAGATACTCTAAGTTCACCAAAAATTGTGATGGTGTCTCTTCTTCTTTGTGCAATATTATTTTTTCAATTGTGGCAGTTTTATGCATTCGCGAGTTTATAATGGAGTCAATATCAGGGCATTATATTGTGAAATAATATCTGTATAAGTCAATTTTTTCAGATTTCAGTATCCTCATCTTCCCCAGGTCTTGAAGTTATTAGGTGGATGTCTAACCTGATGAGTCACTATCATATGAAAGATATATCTAAGAGATACACATGCCCGAAAAAATTTAAATTGGCATTTGTGCAACATTTATAAATTTAAAATTTCAAGGATTACCACCCAGATTTTTGCATATTTGGAGAGAACACAAAAAACTGATTAGATGAAAAAAATATCAGTCCTCTGGTTAATTTCCTGGCAGTGACATGGCAGTCCAAACTTGGTGGATCAGGCCGTTTCTCGTGAATGATGCAATATGGCATTTGTACAGCATCTGCAGATTTATAAATTTAAAATCACAAGGACTACCACCCATATTCTTGCATATTTGGAAAGAGCACAAAAAACTGATTAGATGGAAAAAATATCAGCCCACTGGTTAATTTCCTAGCCGTGATATGACAATCCAAACTTGCTGGATCGTGCCGTTTTCTCGTGATTAGCTTTTAATTCAAGTGGCACAAAAATAATCACGAAAAACGGCACGATCCATCAAGTTTGGACTGTCATATCATGGCTAGGAAATTAACCAGTGTGCTTGATATTTTTTTCATCTAATCAGTTTTTTGTGCTCTTTCCAAATAAGCAAGAATATGGGTGGTAGTCCTTATGATTTTCAATTAATAAATCTGCAGATGTTGTACAAATGCCATATTACATCATTCACGAGAAACGGCCTGATCCACCAAGTTTGGACTGTCATATCACGGCTAGGAAATTAACCAGTGGGATATTTTTTTCATCTAATCAGTTTTTTGTGTTCTTTCCAAATATGCAAGAATCTGGGTGGTAGTCCTTGTGGTTTTAAATTTATAAATTTGTAAATGTTGCACAAATGCCAATTTACATTTTTTCGGGTATGTGTATCTCTTAGATATATCCTTCATATGATAGTGACTCATCAAGTTAGACATCCACCTAATAACTTCAAGACCTGGGGAAGATGAGGAGACTGAAATCTGAAAAAATTGACTTATTACAGATATTATTTCACAATATAATGCCCTGATATTGACTCCATTATAAACTCGCGAATGCAGAAAACTGCCACAATTGAAAAAAAAATATTGCACGAACAAGAAGAGACACCATCACAAATTTTGGTGAACTTAAGAGTATCTGAGCTACTCTTTCCAATGATGTAAATTTTATTGCTCCATGACCTAACAAACATGATGATCTTTGACCTTGAAAATGGTCTTCGGAATGGAATTTTCCAAATTTGGAGGGCCATATGGCAGTAGGCATGCATCAGAAATTCAAAATTTTTGCATATTTTTGTAGAGAAAGTACATTAGTATCACAAGTTGTTTAAATATTCTTTTTTAAAAATTCAATTTGGCCACACCAGGGCAGCAAAGTATGATCGTCAGACATCCGCAAGTTTTTTTAACCATTTTCAGTTGGGTCCTAACATCAGAATTTTCAAGACTGATCTTTCATTTCTTCAGCATGTCATCTAAACCACAAAGACTAAACATTCTGAAAATTTCATAAAATTATCTGCTATAGTAATGAAGTTATGAGCTTCTGAACGTTGTTACAAATTTAGACGCGACTCCCAAAACGTCGAAAACGAGGTCACCCCAGACGTCTTTGAAAATTAATATCTTCAAAACTACTTAAGATTTTGATCTAAAATTTGGCATAGTTTCCTCTAATACAATAATAAATATTCAGAAAAATTTTCAGTAAAATCCGAGATGGTCGAACTGGAACTTTCTGAAAAATTTGTTGATTTGACATGGAATGACCCATATATAATTAATCAACCAATCTGAGCCGAAAATCAGAGATGAACCAGTAATAAATCAAAAACATCGTCATGCTCAACATATGAATCTGTTAAGTGTGTGCGTGTGTGCATGCAATTGCAAACCAGTTTCTCTATAGGATCAACTGTAAACTTAACAGTGTAATCTATTGCAGAAGAGCTACAATTACCAGAGCTGCCACCTCCTCCTCCCATGCGAACACCTCCTCTTGCTCCTCCACGAGGTCCACCACGTGACCCTCCGCCGCCTTGTTTACACTCGCGAGCAAAGTGCCCAGACCGTCCACAGTTGAAGCATTTATCTCGGTCACCCATGTTGGTCTTCTGAGAAATCAAAGACTGATAAAAAAGCACAAACACCCAGTTATGGTTCTATCAGTCATCACTGTGAACAAGCCTTACGAAAACCTTCAATCGATCACAAATGCATTTATGATTCAATAATTTATGCAGAACTGGTATCCAAAATGCATGAAAGAAACTATTTAGGTCTGAGAACTATTTTACCATCTTTATCATTTATATACTATTATACTTGGATTCATTCATTACGATAACACGGCAGGCCTGTGCAAAACACACACAACTAAGTCGATAGAAAAACTCATATTGTGATTTATACGATTCATGTTAAATCATAAAATCACAAGAACTTTTTCTTCTAGATGAATTATATAATTCTTCCTCAAATTCAAACGTTTCATTTAACGATTTTCTATAAAACAAATTTGCAGAGTTTCAGCAGAAATTTATTGCTAGTAAATCAACAATAACGTCTAACAAGAAAAACATTTTCGTAAGAATTAAGTTTCACCAGTAACATTGGTACAATAAACAATATGGTACTAAGGTTTCGGTATGGTCTGGTAGGGGACGAAGTTCATGGGGGACACCATGGGTTACCCCACAGGGACACACCATGCCTAGCTCACTGTGTTAGACCATCCATCTCGAGTCATAGTAAACTTAAGGTTCCTGTATTTATCTACCAATCCTCTTCTGGCTTAGCCCCTGTATAGTGTATACGTCTGTGATCTCATCCAACTGCTGATCTCACCCATCATACAATAAACAATACTAAGGATTCTGTATGGTCTGGTAGCATTGTTTATTGCCAGGGTTTAAAGTTGGTGGGAATGCGTTGGACTGTCCTCAAAATTCTTTCCTTGTGTTCCCACTGCTCACCATGCATGGAACATAGGAAATACATGCGTTCCAATAAAACTCTTCATCTGCATTCCCACTGCTGACTCATTCAGCGTTCCACCTGCTGACTCATTCAGCGTTCCACCTGCTGACTCGTTCAGCATTCCGCCTGCTGACCCATTCGGTGTTCCACCTGCTGACCCATTTGGTGTTCCACCTGCTGACCCATTCGGCATTCCACAAACTACTTTAACCACTGCCTGACGACAACTCCTGCGTTCACTTAACCGACTTCATCAGTTTGTCCCAAGGGAGAGGATCGCATTGTGACCAAATCCTTGGAATGCTTTTGCTTTATTGGTCCCAACTTCCTAAAATGACTCGCACTTCAAGCTGTAGTTCTGACGCTACCCTGCATCTCACCACTGATTAAAGGCAGCAATATTTTTCTAGCACTGGGAGTGTCTCTGATTGGTATAGAACTGAGATCGACATTACATAAATTCACATACAATACAAAACAGACGTCATCGTTGATAATTTGACTTTTCAAGGAAAGTAGCCAAGCGTAAATTTCTGATTGCAATTTTACATTTAATTTTCTTGACTTATCCGACCGCAGCCATTATTTGTCTAGTAAGCAACGCCATTGTCACTATGATTAGGTCTAATAACGCACACAATTTCCACCACATACCAGTAAAGAGGCAAAATTTGCTTAAATAGAATTCATGATCATTGCATACATTATATATATATAGTCAGTGTACGTCTGGTTAAATTTTATGGCAAACTTTTACAATCAGGGGCGAAAAATACACACTGTCTTTTGAAAGCACAAGTGGTGTTGAGACATGGACTATACATTATAGGAGCCATTCCATTTCCGGAAATTGTTAAATCCATTATTTCTGTCTCAGTCATAGGTAGATGTTACCGACGGCTCGGTAGCACGTAAACAGTATGGCCGTCATAGATAGAGGCAGAATATAGTGGTCTCACCTACGGCGATCAATAGCCCAATGTTTCCATGTGAAACTGGGCTTCCGCGTCAGTCGGTGCTGTTGTGCGAGGTAAGTCAGTGAGTAAAATAGCATAGTTTCAGAACAGCTTAACTGTTTCATCCATCCGATCACTAATGTTTCAATTCAGCTTTTAGCTGCCCGACAATGATATTTTATCAAACGATATATGGGCATATTATCAGAGTATAGCGATTGATATGACTAAAACTAGCGCTATATACCGGTAAGCAATAATCCAGTGCCTCTTCATAGGCAGAAGATTCAGGGCAGTCAAACGGCAAGCTTCCAATTTGCGATTAAATTGATCAACGGTGGATAGGTGTTTAAGGTCAATCGATTTTGTTGTATTATTTAGCTTATTTAAACTTAGTAATATTTATGAAAATATACCTTTTCATGGTCTTTTGACCATTGACTATTAAGCGGAATAATTGGGCTATCAATCGCCGTAGACGAGACCACTCTATTCTGCCTCTATCTGTGACGGCCATACTGTTTACACGCTACCGAGCCGTTGGTAACATCTACCCAGCCATATTATTTTCATCAATTCAAATTCTATTTCAGCAGAAATTATTTCCATTAATCCACCATTGTTCATTGTTGCTAATGATGACATTAACCCTAACCGACCCTCACGACGCTAAACCTGAACTAACCGACACTCACGACAAAGATTACTCTCTCGGAATATATATGAAAAAGATCTGTTTTGGTGAAGCAATGATAGCACCATCCAAATAAGTAATTTTCGCCCTCCTACCCACCCCTCGATTATAATGTAAGCCTATTTTATATACGCAACGTAAAAACAGTGGGCCAGTGACACAAGGACCCCGGTAAACATGCACACTGCATGCCCGTACTCCAAGCAATATGGCTGCCAACGAATGCACTGAAAATAGAGTGCAGAGACCTATCAACGACATCGCAACATGCATCCCAACATGCAAAGCGCTCAGTAAGTAACCGGCTCATTACCCACATGCAAGATAAATCCAACTTTTAGTTTGCCGAGAATCCTTTTAATCGATCCACCTTTCTGTTTAGGCAAGAATTTGTTCGATAAATTTCGCTTCTATTTCGTCAGCAAACATTTTTCATCAATTTTTCATTGAGAATCCAGCTTCAGTTTCAGCAGAATGACCACCAACCCTAAAACTAACCCTAACCGACCCTCACGACGCCTAACCTGAGCTCTAACCGACCCTCACGTGATAAATCCCGCTTCTATTTCGTCAGGAAATACTTTTCATCGAATTTATAAATTTTGGTGGTTGGATAAAAAACAAGAACCCATCACATTAAACGTTTCTTATTCACATCGCTCTAATTTTTACTGTTGCTACTTGCGTAGATTACTTACTTACTGAGCGCTTTGCATGTTGGGATGCATGTTGCGAAGTCGATAGGTCGCTGCGCTCTATTTTCAGTGTATTCGTTGGCAGCCATATTGTTTGGAGTACGGGCGTCGGGCATGCAGTGTGCGTGTTTACCAGGACGCCAGGGCACGGCATTTCTGGGACGCCTCATTAATTTATTTATGCCTCCATCCCAAACTTAGGTGCGTCCATGGACAAAACAGTTTTAGTTTTGACCGCCCAGCCTCAAAATTTTAGCGTCCAGAAAGCACACTACCGGAATTACTGCCCACCTTTACTGATAAGCAAGTGAATCCAAGCTTGTGCTAAAAAGTCAAATAAATGGCAAATCACTTAAACTGAGAATTCGTACAATAATGCGAATTTGCTCCTAAACCCGCCCTCTATGAACCGTGTAGGTCGCGATTTCAGTTTGTATAACCAAAATGATGTCCGGTACTTCGTTTACGTGTCCATTCGATGGAATCAGAAGAAATTAGCGAAACGATAAGGATTAGACGAACACACTCACTATGAGAAGAAATGAACTAAGAAAACCGTTAAAATAAACCCAGAAAAACTTTTAATGGCACTCAACGATCTCCCTAAATTAGGGCGAGATCTCGAGTAACAGATCACGAGATCTCGTCTGAAAACTGCGTTTCTCGTTAGTTACGCAGCGCTATTATATGTCTGAGATTGTACAACAAAGATATTAAAGTCCTCGACTATAAATATTTATATCTTCAAACTCGTAGGCCTAATAGATTAAAGAATTTAGTAATATACTATGACAGTCTTTGGATTGTTATTATTAGCAACTAAATAGCAAGGCTAGCATAAATTCATAGCAAAGGACTTTAAAATTCATAATAGCATTTTTTCCCTTGAGCAAAAAGTCAGTCCCTATATTCGGGCCGCATCAAATTCCTGTGCTTGAACCCCTCTAAAACTGAAATCGTTCTTAGGCCTATATAGGTCTGCGAGAGCAACTTAAGAAAATCTCAGATCCTTCCTATTTCCATCAACCATAATGACTCGATTGATACTCATTTACCCACGCATTCACTGCAAATTCTGTCCACAACTTGTAAGTACATATCTCTCCTGCATATGCTTCATGCATGGGCTATCTGTGACTTTCACAGAATCCGTTCTATGCTCGACTTCAGAGCTGCACCTACAATCGCTGTATCTGAGAATTAAAACGCCAAATACAACTGAGAATTAAAGTCGATACTTGTTTGCTCATTTATCTGTAGTTTCTTCTAAACTTGACTACTCTAATTTTTTCATCCTGAACGTAGACGACATCCTAATCGAACCGTCTCCAAGCTATTCAAGTCACACCTCTTGGAGAACACTGCTTGGAGAATTCTTGCCTCCACCGTGCGCATACATACTAACTGTTGCTGAACGGATGGCCATGTATATCAATTTGATTCAAGTCTGGTTTTTGTGATGGCTAATGTATATTTCTGTGACAAATAAAACAAAAAATGGGGTAAGGAATTTTACGATTACTTTCCAAACTATGGTGTTGTCGGAATACATTGGTGTTTTTATGTGTTTTGGTGTTTTACTTCTCGCATGTAAAATGCGTAATATTTTAATAACAAGCTCTTGCTCATTGGACTGGCAAGCGGTGTTCCGTGTTAGGACGGTTCTTGTGAACTGCGATTCGTTGTGGCTTATTATAGATAATACGCATTGAGTTATTCGGGTACATTTCATTAAGCTTACGTTGTAATTTTGTAGGGACCAACAACCGCAGCCGCTGTTTACTTTGAAAGCTCACGTGTTTCAAATAGATCCGGAAACGAAGAAGACTTGGGTGCCAGTCAGTCCACAGTCGCTCAGCGTCTCATTCTATCATGATGTCCCAAGAAACGCTTTTCGTATCATCAGTATGGATGGAACAAAGGTTCGTATTTGATTGGCAGCGAATTCTTGCGTGCACCTAATCCACCCGGACTTTGACCATGGTCAGAGAATGCTCTGTTAATTGTTAGAATAGGTAATATATATATATATATATATATATATATATATATATATATATATCAGTATCATATAGAATGGGTCAAGCCTGCTGCTAGTTATTCAGTTTATGCTGGAACAGCTGATCTCTGTGACCTCCACTGTAGTAGAAGGTTCCGTTTGTTACCAGTGTGAGAATTTTTCTTCATGTGACACATGTATACATGTATATTTTGAATGATGTCTTTTAGAAGATTAGGATTGTGTAGCATCATGGTCAAATTCACAAATTGTGCTTTCAAACAGAACAATAGGTGCAATACAAACTATATAAACAATAGTAGTAGCCGTTTATTGGCAGAGCATCAACCAAACACAAAATAACAGCATTTTGATATGTACAAACTCATGACTTTGAAGTGATTGGTGCACAAGTCAAAGGATCAATCCAAAAGAATTATTCATTTAAGAGATTTATAGCCTCGTCAAGAGCATTTACTGTTGGGGTTAAAGTTAGATTTTCTGGTTGAATACTATCTGCTGATCATGTGTTGGTGAGCTAAGTGCTGCTGATCAGTTTGCTGGTTGTGCTGCCGTGTTGTATTGAAATGTTCGTCTTTGATGCATCATGCAGGTCAAGGCAACTTGGAACCCAGACGCTTGTGCTCACCTACCAAGAACCATCATCTTCCGATCTTCCTCAGATTGTGACTAGTTTCATTTCAAAGCGACTAACAAATGTTGTGATTTATGAAATTTAAATCCTCCTATTTGCAACCGTGATGCTAATATTGTTTGAATTTCATTTTGTTCACAGGTTGCCATTAACAGTACAATCACTGCAACCATGGTCTTTGCTAAAACGTCGCAGAAGTTCGGCCAGTGGGCAGACGCCCGAGCTGCCACTGTCTACGGTCTGGGCTTCACAAACGAAAGCGACCTGACCAAGGTACACTGAAAAGATAGCAATGTTTATTACATGACCTGCATCTGGTTCCTGGGGTCCTTTGAATTTCCCTGTGACATGTCTTTCATAATTATTATTATCATTGTACGTAGCACTGGGAAACGTTTTATATGATCCTACATGAATGTTTAATACTTTAGTCGTAATTCCAAATTCATTCATAACAGAATGCAAAAAAAGAGGCAGACTAACAGGTGATCTGTCTTCAAATTTCCACTTCAAACATTAAAGCAAGCATTCCAGATTTGTGTCATGAGAAATTTGTGTCAGATCTCACATTAAATATTGCACACCAAGCAAATGGCTAAACTGTACAGATTAACAGTGTTATGCATTTTTAAACGAGATAAACTGAAAATGTACCTTTTATTGTAGTATAGATAGGGCTGTTCACTTTGATGGTTTTTCTGCAATATTATTTGGTTTCAATGAAATGAATATTGTCTCATTTTCTAGGCTAAATAGATCTTCTAAAATTAGCGCATGGTTGGCATACAGCCCTCCTCCCCGATCTAACCTTAAATATTAGGGTGTTGAAAGAAGCACTGGCCAACGTCTATACATATACGATGCACTCTTTTATCTCAACCTGTTTTGCTTTTTAAGCTGTTTTCTTCCAACTGATTTCATTATTTTATTTAATTGCCTTTATGTTATCAGCCATTGAGAATCATTCTCCCAAAAAGGTGTTACTCGCAGACATCAGAGATGTTAACAGATTTTGTCATCAGTTAGAGTACAGCTAAAGAAGAGCATAACTCAGATCTATCCCTTATTGAAGTGTTTCTGTCTGCCTGGTAAGACTGAGACAGTTGGCTAATTTTTTTGCATTTTGACTGGACTTTATTTGAACAGAGATCTGTTATATTTCAGCAGAGATCATAATCTGAGGTATGACAATGTCAGTGGCTTTAATTTGTGTCTCTCTCAGATTCTGTCTTAACCTGCCTCATTTAGAACTTTCTCTGCCAGACTCTTAAGTGAATGTTTACCAAATCAGTTTTATGTTTCATTTTATGCAGTTCGTGGAAAAGTTTAACGAGCTGAAGGAACGTGTTCAAGATGTACCGCCGCCAGTCGTAAGTGTCTTTCACTCTAGAGTGCCTTGAAATAGTTTTCAAGGAGCGGTCCTATAATAAATGCTCTGAACGAATTAATAAATGAATGAACGAACGAACGAACGAATGAATGAATGAATGAATGAATGTTGAATTGCTGTTTTCAAAATGTTAATTCATTAATCTAATTAATAGGAGAGAGAAAACTTGCGAAAAGCGAAATGGTCGCAGTTGGAGGATGATCAAGACATTTCTAGATTATCCGTACTTTGTTTTGCAGCCTCCACAACACCAGCCTCCACAGCCACAGCCTCTGCAGCAGCTGCAGCAGCAGCCACAGCTGCAGCAGCATCCGCCGCCACCAAAGCCAGAGCCAGGGAGGCTGATTGGAAATGGAGCATTTTCAGATGAGGTATTTGCACCTTAATTCATCAGAACTTTGGTAAAATTTTCAGTTTCTAGATATTTACAGTTTTTCTGGGACGTGATGGATTTTTCTCTGCTATCAAATGTTGTTTGGTTTTGTCTTCAAGTGCTAATCAGACTAATCTGTTTGGTTTTGTCTTCAAGTGCTAATCAGACTAATCTGTTTGGTTTTGTCTTCAAGTGCTAGTCAGACTGATCTGTTTGGTTTTGTCTTCAAGTGCTAATCAGACTAATCTGTTTGGTTTTGTCTTCAAGTGCTAATCAGACTAATCTGTTTGGTTTTGTCTTCAAGTGCTAATCAGACTAATCTGTTTGGTTTTGTCTTCAAGTGCTAATCAGACTAATCTGTTTGGTTTTGTCTTCAAGTGCTAATCAGACTAATCTGTTTGGTTTTGTCTTCAAGTGCTAATCAGACTAATCTGTTTGGTTTTGTCTTCAAGTGCTAATCAGACTAATCTGTTTGGTTTTGTCTTCAAGTGCTAATCAGATTAATCTGTGGCTTGCAAGACATCTATCTTCGTCATTATATAAAAACTCTTAAACATTTGAATTTCTTAAATCTTTCTGATGATTTGTTTACTGTGTTGTTGAAGATGTTTTTGATTTGAATTCAGACAAAGACTGTTGAACAACTGAAAAGAGAAAACAAAGACCTGAAAGATTCTCTTCTCGAAAGGTTAGTCATCCAATTGACCCGCTGATCATCCGGTTGGTTGACTGGCTGGCTGGCTGTTTGGTTGGTTGGATGGTGGTACTCTTATTGATTGCTAGTGACTTTGCGCATTGTCTCAGTATCTGAGGTTCAAATATTGGCATGTCATATCAAGGTGGCAATTGAGGCTGTGTGTGGGTGTGTGTGTGGGTGTGTTTTGTAAGGAATGGCTGTAGGCCTGTTGATTTTGCTGTGTCTCATACAGGTTATTTTAACCACTTTTGATTTTATTTCCATCGTATATAATGCCTTGAATTGTGATGTGAAGATTGGTTTCTTTTCGTAGCAATTGAAGTTCTTTGTGATTGTCTCCATTTTTTCTGCTGGTTTTGATGTGATCAGCAAAAACAATGCGAAGCTGTGGGAGGGAGAGTTGCAGACGCTACGTAACAACAACGCTCGACTGACGGCCACGCTTCAGGAGAGCGCAGCAAACCTCGATCAATGGAAGAAGCAACTGGAAATGTACAAGGATGAATGCATTTCATTACGAAATAAGGTAAGAGGGCATGGATGAATGCATTTCATTAAGAAATAAGGTAAAAGGACATGGATGAATGCATTTCATTACGAAATAAGGTAAGAAGACATGGATGAATGCATTTCATTACGAAATAAGGTAAGAAGACATGGATGAATGCATTTCATTAAGAAATAAGGTAAAAGGACATGGATGAATGCATTTCATTAAGAAATAAGGTAAAAGGACATGGATGAATGCATTTCATTAAGAAAAAAGGTAAGAAGATATGGATGCATGCATTTCATTACGAAATAAGGTAAGAGGACATGGATGAATGCATTTCATTACGAAATAAGGTAAAAGGACATGGATGAATGCATTTCATTAAGAAATAAGGTAAGAAGACATGGATGAATGCATTTCATTACGAAATAAGGTAAGAAGACATGGATGAATGCATTTCATTAAGAAATAAGGTAAAAGGACATGGATGAATGCATTTCATTAAGAAATAAGGTAAAAGGACATGGATGAATGCATTTCATTAAGAAATAAGGTAAGAAGACATGGATGAATGCATTTCATTACGAAATAAGGTAAGAGGACATGGATGAATGCATTTCATTACGAAATAAGGTAAAAGGACATGGATGAATGCATTTCATTAAGAAATAAGGTAAGAAGACATGGATGAATGCATTTCATTACGAAATAAGGTAAGAGGGCATGGATGAATGCATTTCATTAAGAAATAAGGTAAAAGGACATGGATGAATGCATTTCATTACGAAATAAGGTAAGAAGACATGGATGAATGCATTTCATTACGAAATAAGGTAAGAAGACATGGATGAATGCATTTCATTAAGAAATAAGGTAAAAGGACATGGATGAATGCATTTCATTAAGAAATAAGGTAAAAGGACATGGATGAATGCATTTCATTAAGAAATAAGGTAAGAAGACATGGATGAATGCATTTCATTACGAAATAAGGTAAGAGGACATGGATGAATGCATTTCATTACGAAATAAGGTAAGAGGACAAGGATGAATGCATTTCATTACGAAATAAGGTAAGAGGACATGGATGAATGCATTTCATTACGAAATAAGGTAAGAGGACAAGGATGAATGCATTTCATTACGAAATAAGGTAAGAGGACATGGATGAATGCATTTCATTAAGAAATAAGGTAAGAGGACATGGATGAATGCATTTCATTACGAAATAAGGTAAGAGGACAAGGATGAATGCATTTCATTACGAAATAAGGTAAGAGGACATGGATGAATGCATTTCATTACGAAATAAGGTAAGAGGACATGGATGAATGCATTTCATTACGAAATAAGGTAAGAGGGCATGGATGAATGCATTTCATTACGAAATAAGGTAAAAGGACATGGATGAATGCATTTCATTAAGAAATAAGGTAAGAGGACATGGATGAATGCATTTCATTACGAAATAAGGTAAAAGGACATGGATGAATGCATTTCATTACGAAATAAGGTAAAAGGACATGGATGAATGCATTTCATTACGAAATAAGGTAAGAGGGCATGGATGAATGCATTTCATTACGAAATAAGGTAAAAGGACATGGATGAATGCATTTCATTAAGAAATAAGGTAAGAGGACATGGATGAATGCATTTCATTACGAAATAAGGTAAGAGGACATGGATGAATGCATTTCATTAAGAAATAAGGTAAAAGGACATGGATGAATGCATTTCATTACGAAATAAGGTAAGAGGACAAGGATGAATGCATTTCATTACGAAATAAGGTAAGAGGACAAGGATGAATGCATTTCATTACGAAATAAGGTAAGAGGACAAGGATGAATGCATTTCATTACGAAATAAGGTAAGAGGACAAGGATGAATGCATTTCATTACGAAATAAGGTAAAAGGACATGGATGAATGCATTTCATTACGAAATAAGGTAAGAGGACAAGGATGAATGCATTTCATTACGAAATAAGGTAAGAGGACATGGATGAATGCATTTCATTAAGAAATAAGGTAAGAGGACATGGATGAATGCATTTCATTAAGAAATAAGGTAAAAGGACATGGATGAATGCATTTCATTACGAAATAAGGTAAGAGGACAAGGATGAATGCATTTCATTACGAAATAAGGTAAGAGGACAAGGATGAATGCATTTCATTACGAAATAAGGTAAGAGGACATGGATGAATGCATTTCATTAAGAAATAAGGTAAAAGGACATGGATGAATGCATTTCATTAAGAAATAAGGTAAAAGGACATGGATGAATGCATTTCATTACGAAATAAGGTAAAAGGACATGGATGAATGCATTTCATTACGAAATAAGGTAAGAGGGCATGGATGAATGCATTTCATTACGAAATAAGGTAAGAGGACAAGGATGAATGCATTTCATTACGAAATAAGGTAAGAGGACAAGGATGAATGCATTTCATTACGAAATAAGGTAAGAAGACATGGATGAATGCATTTCATTAAGAAATAAGGTAAAAGGACATGGATGAATGCATTTCATTAAGAAATAAGGTAAAAGGACATGGATGAATGCATTTCATTACGAAATAAGGTAAAAGGACATGGATGAATGCATTTCATTACGAAATAAGGTAAGAGGGCATGGATGAATGCATTTCATTACGAAATAAGGTAAAAGGACATGGATGAATGCATTTCATTAAGAAATAAGGTAAGAGGACATGGATGAATGCATTTCATTACGAAATAAGGTAAGAGGACATGGATGAATGCATTTCATTAAGAAATAAGGTAAAAGGACATGGATGAATGCATTTCATTACGAAATAAGGTAAGAGGACAAGGATGAATGCATTTCATTACGAAATAAGGTAAGAGGACAAGGATGAATGCATTTCATTACGAAATAAGGTAAGAGGACAAGGATGAATGCATTTCATTACGAAATAAGGTAAGAGGACAAGGATGAATGCATTTCATTACGAAATAAGGTAAAAGGACATGGATGAATGCATTTCATTACGAAATAAGGTAAGAGGACAAGGATGAATGCATTTCATTACGAAATAAGGTAAGAGGACATGGATGAATGCATTTCATTAAGAAATAAGGTAAGAGGACATGGATGAATGCATTTCATTAAGAAATAAGGTAAAAGGACATGGATGAATGCATTTCATTACGAAATAAGGTAAGAGGACAAGGATGAATGCATTTCATTACGAAATAAGGTAAGAGGACAAGGATGAATGCATTTCATTACGAAATAAGGTAAGAGGACATGGATGAATGCATTTCATTACGAAATAAGGTAAGAGGACAAGGATGAATGCATTTCATTAAGAAATAAGGTAAAAGGACATGGATGAATGCATTTCATTACGAAATAAGGTAAAAGGACATGGATGAATGCATTTCATTAAGAAATAAGGTAAGAGGACATGGATGAATGCATTTCATTACGAAATAAGGTAAGAGGACAAGGATGAATGCATTTCATTAAGAAATAAGGTAAAAGGACATGGATGAATGCATTTCATTACGAAATAAGGTAAAAGGACATGGATGAATGCATTTCATTACGAAATAAGGTAAGAGGACATGGATGAATGCATTTCATTACGAAATAAGGTAAGAGGACATGGATGAATGCATTTCATTACGAAATAAGGTAAGAGGACAAGGATGAATGCATTTCATTAAGAAATAAGGTAAAAGGACATGGATGAATGCATTTCATTACGAAATAAGGTAAAAGGACATGGATGAATGCATTTCATTACGAAATAAGGTAAGAGGACATGGATGAATGCATTTCATTACGAAATAAGGTAAGAGGACATGGATGAATGCATTTCATTACGAAATAAGGTAAGAGGACATGGATGAATGCATTTCATTATGAAATAAGGTAAGAGGACTAGGGATGTTAATATCGGTTTTTATCAAAAACCGATTATAGGTTTGTAAAATCCGGTTTTAAACCGGTTATCGGTTTTTAAGAGGACATGGATGAATGCATTTCATTACGAAATAAGGTAAGAGGACATGGATGAATGCATTTCATTACGAAATAAGGTAAGAGGACATGGATGAATGCATTTCATTATGAAATAAGGTAAAAGGACATGGATGAATGCATTTCATTACGAAATAAGGTAAGAGGACATGGATGAATGCATTTCATTACGAAATAAGGTAAGAGGACATGGATGAATGCATTTCATTACGAAATAAGGTAAGAGGACAAGGATGAATGCATTTCATTACGAAATAAGGTAAGAGGACATGGATGAATGCATTTCATTACGAAATAAGGTAAGAGGACAAGGATGAATGCATTTCATTAAGAAATAAGGTAAAAGGACATGGATGAATGCATTTCATTACGAAATAAGGTAAGAGGACATGGATGAATGCATTTCATTACGAAATAAGGTAAGAGGACATGGATGAATGCATTTCATTATGAAATAAGGTAAAAGGACATGGATGAATGCATTTCATTACGAAATAAGGTAAGAGGACATGGATGAATGCATTTCATTACGAAATAAGGTAAGAGGACATGGATGAATGCATTTCATTACGAAATAAGGTAAGAGGACATGGATGAATGCATTTCATTACGAAATAAGGTAAGAGGACATGGATGAATGCATTTCATTACGAAATAAGGTAAGAGGACAAGGATGAATGCATTTCATTACGAAATAAGGTAAAAGGACATGGATGAATGCATTTCATTAAGAAATAAGGTAAGAAGACATGGATGAATGCATTTCATTACGAAATAAGGTAAAAGGACATGGATGAATGCATTTCATTAAGAAATAAGGTAAGAGGACATGGATGAATGCATTTCATTACGAAATAAGGTAAGAGGACAAGGATGAATGCATTTCATTAAGAAATAAGGTAAAAGGACATGGATGAATGCATTTCATTACGAAATAAGGTAAGAGGACATGGATGAATGCATTTCATTACGAAATAAGGTAAGAGGACAAGGATGAATGCATTTCATTACGAAATAAGGTAAAAGGACATGGATGAATGCATTTCATTAAGAAATAAGGTAAGAGGACATGGATGAATGCATTTCATTACGAAATAAGGTAAGAGGACAAGGATGAATGCATTTCATTAAGAAATAAGGTAAAAGGACATGGATGAATGCATTTCATTACGAAATAAGGTAAGAGGACATGGATGAATGCATTTCATTACGAAATAAGGTAAGAGGACATGGATGAATGCATTTCATTACGAAATAAGGTAAGAGGACAAGGATGAATGCATTTCATTAAGAAATAAGGTAAAAGGACATGGATGAATGCATTTCATTACGAAATAAGGTAAAAGGACATGGATGAATGCATTTCATTACGAAATAAGGTAAGAGGACAAGGATGAATGCATTTCATTAAGAAATAAGGTAAAAGGACATGGATGAATGCATTTCATTACGAAATAAGGTAAAAGGACATGGATGAATGCATTTCATTATGAAATAAGGTAAGAGGACATGGATGAATGCATTTCATTATGAAATAAGGTAAGAGGACATGGATGAATGCACTGCTGTGTGGAATAGGGTAGGAAAAGCAAATAATAATATAAAATATCTATATCTATAAGAAAGGATGTACATATATTTATTTGGGACCGATGCACGCTCGCAGTTTAGCAGCTACTGACCTGAAACATTGCATATATAGATAAACGTTCACCAAAACCATCAACGTACGCTATTTTCAGCTTTTTATTCACTTTAGATTTCGAAAAATAGACATTAATTAAATTTCCCTGTGTTAATGTATGCGCTAGCGGCTATAGCCTACCGCTGCAAAGCCTGCAATTGCGTCGCCGTATTTAAATCGTTTTCAGTAACGGCCTGTTGCCGTTGACGTCATATTTTGACGTCATTTTTCGCAAAGCTTAATTAGCATGAAAATCATACGCTGTCGTACAACCCTGTGAAAAGATACATGCCATCGGCCAAGGAGTATATATAAGCTTATACAAAGAGGAGTTATATTTTTCTTCAATAAATGCTTGTTTCTTCCCTTCTTCTTCTTCCTTCAACCTTCCTCGACACGAGGGTTGGTCGCATTTTGGACAGTTCTTCTCCATCCTCTCCTGTCTTCGGTTGCTCTCAACAATTGCTCTGTTGTTAATCCCGTCCATTCACACATGTTGTCCCACCACCTCTTCCTAGGTCTTCCTCTTGATCTTGCTCCCGGAACCGTTCCTTGCATTATCTCCTTCTCCAAGCAGTCTCCCTGTTTCCTCATGCTTGTTATGATCAGATTATTTATAAAGAAACAGAGTACCAGCGTAACCGCACGTTGTCATGCATATTTTAACACATATCTGAAACGTTACAGCTAGACAGATGTTTACACGGGCCACCTCACCTCCACACACCTCGGCCCGCAGGGCCGAGGTGTGTGGAGGGCGTGGGGGGGGGGTGGCGGGTCAGAAGTAAATTTCCCGCAAACTCAAATTTCACGGGTTGCGTACAAGTGGAGGTCGGAGCGTACACGTGGAGGTCGGAGTGTTGTGGAGTGCAGTGGGTCGTGGCCGGGAGCGGGTCGAATCCTAAATTTCCCGGGCAACGCTGGGTACCCCAGCTAGTATATTATATATATAGAATATATAATTATAATTATATATAATATATTATAAGAAATTAAAGTCGCTAACACTTCTTGCTCATAGCTGCTGCTGATCTTCTCTTCGTTAAAGATGAAGTTATGATGTTCACTGATAAACCAATTTATCCTCTTAATTTCCTGACTTGAGTTTCAGCTGCAGAACACTTCCTATAATGATGGTGTTACTTTTGAAAGAGCTGAAAGTTTATATTTTCCTGCGTCTGTAGGAAATCATCACTCTTGTGGTCCTGAGTTTCAAAATTGAAGCAGAAGCATTAAGTTTTGCAATTTCTGAATAGACCGAATGATTGTCATAGATATTTTTCAGATGATCTAATGGCTCGCATGAGATCATTCTCAGCTATTCAATGGCACCTCAATCATGGCTTCATACAAAATCCTATTCATCTCCATTTTAAGGGCAGTAGACGTATTGGTAGACGTGCAGGCCAGAGCATTTCGAGCGTGAGTTTGAAGAGAAACCATGAACTTACTGTGTCTGATATGCATAGAAGATGAAGAAGACGAGGAACAAACAGTCTCTTGAGCTAACCGTGAGGCAGCAGCCATGGGTGTGAAGTGTTAGCGCCTTCATTTGCTTAGCCTTGGCTTATCATTTGAGACTTTTAGTCTTGATTTGGTAAAAATTCAATGGGTGAGTAGAGTGAGCCAATGTTGGGTTTAAGCGAGTTGACAGAGTTGAGTCTACAGTTTAGAGCTGACTGCATTGAGTCATTGACAATTGGGAATTGGCAGACTGGACGGCTGTGTGTCGTCCGATGATGATGATGATGGAGAATGCATTAGAATAATTAGACTACGGTTATCGTCATCGTCTGCACTCTGTTTATTGTTGTTCTAGCTGTCAGAACAAGAAGGCAGAAGAGGTGACGTCGACAGAATTCAGCGCCAACTCACAGAGACACAGGAGAAACTTCGAGAGGCTGAGAATGTCGCTCAGGTGAAGCAAGACGTAAGTATTTCGTCCACTGAAAAGACAGCAGCAGCAGCAGCAGCAGCAGTCTTTCGTTTGTGGCCATCAGTTAAACAAAGACGATTATGGATTGGCTTATATTCCTTCTCCAGTTCCTCCTTCTCTATCCCTCTAGGAGGTTACTCCTCTTCCTTTCTCCCTTTCTCTGCCATTTTCAATGGTAAATCTGTTGTTAAATCCATTGCGCACTTTGATTGTTTTGGTGAAATGAAAGATGGTTTCAAGAGGGTGAAAGCTATACTAGAACAAGGTAAGCGGAGAACAGGAGGAAAGAATGGAAAAGGTTAAGACAGAGAAGATGAAGAGAAGGAGGAGGAGGAGAGAGGATTAGGAGAAGAATGGAGAATGATGTGTGTGTGTGTGTGTGTTGATTTGTTCAAAATTGAGTTTTATCTTCTCACCGTGAAGTGATTTTCTTTCCTGCAGGAACTGAGTTTAGTGACGAAGAGATACGAGGAAGCAAGACAGACTGAAGCGAAATATCAGAAGCTAAATTCCAGTCTTCAGGTTAGAACCAATTGTCACTTTAGTTTAGAAAATCAGTTTTATTACGTAGTTTTTATTTAGTTCATCATCAGCCATTTCAGTTTAGTTTTAGTATAAATTTCTGATAATCATTTAGTTTTAGTTTAGTTTTTGTTCATCAACTTATTTTGGTTCTCATTTTCATGACCTATTCACTAACATTTTTGGATCCCATTTCTATTCACAAAGTTAACAGTTCAGTACAGTGGCGTAGCCAGGAATTTTTGATGGGGGGTGTTTTATGGCCGGAAACCCTGTTTTTTGCTATTTTTTCTTACTTAAATGGAAAAATAACCTTAAAAAAACTTTTTCCCGGGCCCAATGGGGGGGTTTTAACCCCCGAAACCCCCCCCCTTGCCTACGCCACTGGTTCAGTAGCTTTGGGCAGCAAGTGTGGTGAATGAGGGAGAGAGCCAAACAACTGGTAGGGAGGCGATTAATAAAGAGTTATTGGCAAACTAGCGATAAAATGAATGGATGTCGAAAGAGCCACCCTCCAACACTCCATTCTTTTATATGGCTTAGAGAGGAGGTCATTGGGGCAGAATGATTGAAATTTTTAAATGCACTTATACATTCACGACATTCATCTGCTTTGCCATAGAAACTTCTAGCAAAGTAGATACTTGTATTTTCTATAGTTTTTTTGTTCAAGTTTTGTTCATGAAATTAGCACTGGTTGGAACTGCACCATTTCTCTCTGATTCTTTACCTTGACATTGTGTGTGTGTGTGTGTGTGTGTGTGTGTGTGTGTGTGTGTGTGTGTGTGATTATTTGTGTATGTGCGTTTTCAAATGACTGGTCGCCAATTGTTTCTGTCCTGTATTATCGTCGTATGACTGGCGTCTGTAACACTCTGTGTATTAGTTACGTCTGTTCTTAACCTGAGCAACGGATTCCATCATGACGGATGGATGGATGGACGAATGGACTGCACTTGATTTTCATGATCTTAAGATGTTTTGTTGATTAGAAATTAACTCGTGATTACTAATATCCCTGTGCTGCTGCTGCTGATGCTGCTGCTGATGATGATGGAGTGGGTGTCGCTGTTTCCAGGCAGCGGAGGACGACGGACGGAAGCTGCGTACGCAGGTGACGGATCTCCAGCTCCAGTTGAGCCAGTCGCAGTTGTCGCGGTCAACGAACAAACAACAGTTGGAGAAACTGCAGCAACAGCTCAGCACAAAGATCAACGAGATCTACGAGATGAACGACCGACTGGCGGATCTACTCCAAGCAACACTTTGAACAACGGTTCACTTTGAACAACGGTTCACTTTGAACAACGGTTTACCAGCGTCATCTTCTGTTCATTGATGAACGTTGTATAGACACGACGTGTTCCATCATTCACATTCTTTCCACATGTCTGCTGCTGCTGGTAACATTATTTTGATGGCTGCCAGCCACGTAGAGTGGGAGGGGCTTCGTGCGTAATGTAGGAATAATGGGTGAGGAAAATACTTAGAACCTGCCAATTGCTTCTATTCACATTCTATGCGTGTCTTCATAAGCCTGCAAGTAAGCAGCGTTGTCATTTATACGAGTCCTATGATTCTAAGCAATCACTGAGTTTTATTGTGTGTATGTGCATGCGTGTGTGTGTGTGTGTGTTGTCTTATTTTGAAGTTTTTCTGTAGCACATAATCTAGAGATGGTGGTGCATTGGTTGAACAGTTGATGAGAACACGCTTGACTGACGCAGTCTTATTATTCCGCTCAAGAACTTGGCATCTGCTGAATGAGAGGCGTCGCTTTGATCTAATGACTTCTGTAGCACTATTTTATCAAACAATAACAATCAATGTTCGCTTCAAGTTAAATCGGTTACGGTTGTCATGCATTTGCTTATGGAGTGAGGTGAAGCAAGACTTAACCGCATTATAGGACAGGCAATTTTTCCTATGTTCACCAAGTTTTCATGTTATTTTACATTATGAAATGCTCAAGAAGTGTGATTCTGACTTTACTACAGGCAATATTTTCACGGGTTGCTTTCTACTCGTGAGCAATTTCTGTGCCAGATTTTTAGCTCAGCCCCTCCAGCTGAATGTGTTTTGGAGGCCAGAGATCTGAAACCTTCCACAACATAGCAAGAAATGCTCGTAGCAGTAATTAAATTTGTGAAGATGAAGCAACTAACAATTCATCTGCTGATGATCATTCTGTAGTTTGGCTTTAGGCTGTTGCGGCTTTTATCAGCCGAACTCGGCCAATTCTGCCCACTTAACCTGTGCTAATGGTTTGCTAAGCCGGTGTTTTTGTGGCATATCTATTTTACATGTAAGACTCTGTACAGTCTGTAGCAAGCAAGTTGTGTTGCAATTGTTTTTTGTGAAATCTATTTCGACAGTCTTGCAAGAAGGTGCCAAATCTAACCGTTTGGTTTCCTTCGAACTCTCATCATTATTGACAGAGGTGTCATGCAGTGTTTAAGTGAACCATTGAGTGATTACTGAATTCCATTCTGCACAGCATTTTTTAAATTTTGCCCAATTGGAGTTTTGCTTATTTGAAGCAGACCAGCATTGAAGTAGGAAAACCTTGGCTGTCTATGTAATTTACTACCATACATTAATGAACTTTTAATTATTAGAACTTAAAACCATCAAATTGCAATCGTAGAAATCATTTTTTCGTGTTAACGTTACATTGTTGTTGATATTAGATATTATTTGGATATTGGCGATACACGTACAGAGTTTAATGTGATGTAATGGGAGGACAGAGGGACACGCGTTTGGCTGGCAGACTCAATCTTTTTTTGCTGATGCCAAAGCTAGGTTTCATTTGGAGAGTGGGGGAAGTTTTCACTGATTCTCTTGCGGTAGGTAGGCTTATACAGATGTGTGCAATATACGACTGGCTGACTTTGCGCTATATCATGTTCTAGACGAGTGTAAGTATTTCGAGTTATAAAAGCGATTGATTGCTTGCGTATGTTAAGTGTTCTGCTGAATTTTAATCCGAGTTGACCTACATATCAAATTGACAAAATCTCCTCATGACCTGCGACGTCGGGGCACAGTGTGTTTTTTTCTTTTGGCCACAGCAGTTGCTTATAATATCCAATAGTCTGGTGTTAGCACTTGCTGGATGGTAGACAATATAGATATCAAGGTAGTAAGAAAGAAGAGCACTGGTTATCCATTCATGTAAAAATGAGATCTCATGGTCAATACCACCTCTGTATTGAGCAAACACATTTTCTTTATGATGACCTCTGCACAAGAGATGTTGTTTTAGAGTTTCTCAGAATTTTTAGACTGCCATCTCGTGGCATCTGTGTTGCCGTAATCTTCTGCTGTAGAAGGTAGTAGTAAAACGAAGAAGGAAGGCATTCCTTTGAAACAGGTCTCGTCACGACGAACTATAGAATCTGTTTCAACATCAAAGCGTTCCAATCTGTCATTTGTCCACATGTGCAGTTTTGTCTTTGTAAAGTGATTTCTTTTTGAACTTTAAATGAATTTTGTATTTAACAAGTGGATTGCATTAAATTAATCTTAAGTTAAACGTTGTGCATTTATTTCAATTTCTGATATCTTTTACATCGATCAACTATCTACATGTCGTCGTTATATTATCAAAATGAGGCAAAACGGCCGTTGGTCAGTTAGCTTTCTTAGAAGAAATAGAAATGTCTGAGCAACATATAGTCGATGATGTCATGTTAGACACTTTTGCAACTGGTACAAATTTGTCTGGCACTTCTTTGGTGAATGAGGGAGTGGGGCAGAGACAATCATTTCGGTTGTTACGTAAGAGTTAGGGTTGAGTTTCTGCTGTAAAGTCTGGATTGGATGCTGCGTGATGTGCTGAAGAAGAGAAGTCTCTTCAGAGTTTAGCCGATGACAGTTGATGGTCCTTTTCAAATGGAAACAGATTTTGTTTGCCATCAGCTCCTTTCCCACACTCCGCCTCCTCTTCCTTCTTCTTCTTCTTGAGGTTTTCTGGCCAAGACAGAGCTTGCTCTTTCGTCGCATTGGCCTTCACCTCCTCCTCACTGTCTTGGGCATTTCTCTCCTCTTCGCTGTCGTCACCTTCAAGGTCCACGACTTGATCGTTCCTCTTTGAAACAGTTGGCTCCTGAAATTGTAAAGACAGTAACGTCACTTACTGCGCTGGTCAACAATTCGTGACTTATTATTGATGATGATGATGATAATGATGACGGAAGAACATCGACGAATATGGTGTTGAAGGACCGTGTCAATAGTCGAAAGAAAGATTGGTTAACAGATGGAATGATGTGAGAGCACCATCTTGTGATGACTACGCTTTGCTTTACAGTTCTAAACAAGTGCGACTTATGTGTCATGCATGAGCTCCCCAGTGCAGCTGCACCTATAACTCACTTGCATGAACAAAATACCTGACTACAAATCACAACATGGTCTTCCATGAATGATATTTTCAAAATTTAACCATCTGGATTGGAGAATGCCTACTGCTGCCTCTGCTTCTTACTTACTCACCTGCAGATCAAATCTCTTCTTCAGTCTTTCTCTGATCAACAATCCCTTGATGAGAAGCTTCCAGTTGCCAAGAATTCTCTGCTGCTTTTTCTACACAGAAAAATACACTGTCCACATACATGCATACATACGCATAATTATCTAACAGAATCTCATAGGGAGGGGGAGGGAGAGGATGGCTGGACTGGCTCAGTTAGAGCACTTTGCTTGCAGCACAGAGAGCATTATGGGTTCAGGTCAATTCCTCTTAAATCGTTACAAGTTGATCCACCTGCGCTTATGTTCACAACAGAAATGCAATTTAATAGCAGTAATCAGAGAATTATATCATTGTCGTGATTTTTGCCCCATTTGTGCACCTCCCCTAAAAGTCTCAGCTACTGTACACTGTCAGAGGGATGATGGATCTGTGAGGGACTTGCCACCCGCTCTCGTATGCCAAGGCTAAGAAAATGAAGGCGCTAACACTTCATACACATGGCTGCCTCAGGGTTAGCTCAAGAGACTGTTCTTCGTCTTCTTCTTCTTCTAGTAAGTTCGTGGTTTCTCTTCAAACGAAGGCTAGAAATGCTCTGGCCTGCACATCTACCAATAGGTCTACTGGCCTTGGAGAGGAACTATTCTTCAATTGCATGGAAAACGACCAGAATCAATAGAACTGAACTATTTTATTGCAGAAAAAGTAGAATGGATAAATAAGTAAGTAAGTAAAAAGGATGACAACAATGACCTCTGCTTCCTTCTGCTGCTGAATAGCCTGGTCCTCTTCCCAGGCAGCAACCAGTATATCTCTGTGCTCTTCACAGACGATCCAACCCTGAAGGCTGACAACACACAACAATGCACACACACACACCATTTAGGAAAGCACACATGTATGCATACAGATGCAAGAAACAGGCTGTAGACACACGAGTCACTTAATGAGCTAATATTTCTGTGATGACAAAATACAGAGAAACAGATGAATAAGATGACATAATTATTAGGTGAGGATTAAGCCAAGAATCACAGACAAACAGATTCATAGCATAACTGAATAGAAATTCGTTGCAAAAGACTTAATGACCAATTTCATATAAACATACTTTACAAACAATGATCCGATTGAAGCTTTACAAACAGTGATGCTATTGAAGCTTTACAAACAGTGATGCTATTGAAGCTTTACAAACAATGATGCTATTGAAGCTTTACAAACAATGATGCTATTGAAGCTTTACAAACAATGATGCTATTGAAGCTTTACAAACAATGATGCTATTGAAGCTTTACAAACAATGATACCATTGAAGCTTTACAAACAATGATGCTATTGAAGCTCTACAAACAATGATGCTATTGCAGCTTTACAAACAATGATGCTATTGAAGCTTTACAAACAATGATGCTATTGAAGCTTTACAAACAATGATACCATTGAAGCTTTACAAACAATGATGCTATTAAAGCTTTACAATTAAAAACAATGATGCTATTAAAGCTTTACAAACAATGATGCTATTAAAGCTTTACAATTACAAACAATGATGCTATTAAAGTTTTACAAACAATGATGCTATTAAAGCTTTACAATTACAAACAATGATGCAATTGAAGCTTTACAAACAATGATGCTATTGAAGCTTTACAAACAATGATGCTATTGAAGCTTTACAAACAACGAAGCTTTACAAACAATGATCAATGCTATTGAAGCTTTACAATGATGCTATTGAAGCTTTTCTTGTCTCAATGAACTTCATCGTTTCAGTTTAGAATGAAATTTAAAATGGCGGCTGAACTGACTGACCAGAAATCAAACAGAACTTGACACACACACACACACAGTTCTGAACTTAGACTCCATACAGAGTCTATTGATGACTGAGAGAAGAGAGAGAAATGAAGATGAATTGAAAGAAGAAGAAGAAGAAGAAGAAGAGGAGAAGAGGAAGAGGAGGAGGAAGAGGATGAGGAAGAAGAAGAATCTTAAGAATTAATTACATCGGATGATTGAATCCGCCGTGAAAGTCCCATCCGACCATCGCAGGCGCCACATCCACATCCAATTTCTTAGCGACTCTTCCCATTCCATTCATCGTTTCTACAGAAGAGGGAGACAGACAAACAGTCACCATGGCAACAGTCTCATGTGAGTCTCTTCACATGGTTGACTAATCAAGTGGAAGATTTTACTACACACAGCCTCATCATCATCGTCATCATCATCATGGAAAGTTAATCATCACATTACATCTTTGAGGTAAGGATGAGAATTGATTGGAGTCGAACGTAGGTAGAACGTTAATGGCGAATTTCTCTGCAGTAACGACACTACAAGAAATGCATCAGATGCTGACAAAGGATGTTAAGTGAAGGAAAATCGTCATCTGAAACAGGAAGACGAAAACGAAGAGGAGGAAAGAGAGTAAACAATGACAAGGAGAAGAATACTTTGGAATACAAAGAGGCAAAGGAGGAGGAGTAGGAGTAAGAGCTTGAGGCGAAAGGAACCATACCTGGCAAGTAGACGGTGCCACTAGGAATCATCCACGGCTTAAACACTTCCACGTTTCCATATTCATTCTTTGGAATCTTTCCCTGGATAAAGAAGAAGACAATCTGAGCATCTCTCTCTCTCAAAGTCATTCCAACAGATGACAAACTGAAGAGAAATGTGAATTGAAGGACAGCAGATGAAGCCAGAACAAAATGAGGAGCAATTAAATGGACCTGAATTTAAGTTGGGAAAAGATCCAGTCGTTGTTCAGCTAAAAATATGAAGAGATGATGAAATTTGAAGATGAAGGCTGAGAAGTGACTTACGTCAACTGCAGGCAACGGGATGAAGATGAAGGCTGAGAAGTGACTTACGTCAACTGCAGGCAACGGGATGAAGATGAAGGCTGAGAAGTGACTTACGTCAACTGCAGGCAACGAGATGAAGATGAAGGCTGAGAAGTGACTTACGTCAACTGCAGGCAACGGAATGAAGATGAAGGCTGAGAAGTGACTTACGTCAACTGCAGGCAACGAGATGAAGATGAAGGCTGAGAAGTGACTTACGTCAACTGCAGGCAACGGGATGAAGATGAAGGCTGAGAAGTGACTTACGTCAACTGCAGGCAACGGGATGAAGATGAAGGCTGAGAAGTGACTTACGTCAACTGCAGGCAACGGGATGAAGATGAAGGCTGAGAAGTGACTTACGTCAACTGCAGGCAACGAGATGAAGATGAAGGCTGAGAAGTGACTTACGTCAACTGCAGGCAACGGAATGAAGATGAAGGCTGAGAAGTGACTTACGTCAACTGCAGGCAACGGAATGAAGATGAAGGCTGAGAAGTGACTTACGTCAACTGCAGGCAACGAGATGAAGATGAAGGCTGAGAAGTGACTTACGTCAACTGCAGGCAACGGGATGAAGATAAAGGCTGAGAAGTGACTTACGTCAACTGCAGGCAACGGAATGAAGATGAAGGCTGAGAAGTGACTTACGTCAACTGCAGGCAACGGGATGAAGATGAAGGCTGAGAAGTGACTTACGTCAACTGCAGGCAACGAGATGAAGATGAAGGCTGAGAAGTGACTTACGTCAACTGCAGGCAACGGGATGAAGATGAAGACTAAGAAGTGACTTACGTCAACTGCAGGCAACGAGATGAAGATGAAGGCTGAAAAGTGACTTACGTCAACTGCAGGCAACGGGATGAAGATAAAGGCTGAGAAGTGACTTACGTCAACTGCAGGCAACGGGATGAAGATGAAGGCTGAGAAGTGACTTACGTCAACTGCAGGCAACGGGATGAAGATGAAGGCTGAGAAGTGACTTACGTCAACTGCAGGCAACGAGATGAAGATAAAGGCTGAGAAGTGACTTACGTCAACTGCAGGCAACGAGATGAAGATGAAGGCTGAAAAGTGACTTACGTCAACTGCAGGCAACGGGATGAAGATAAAGGCTGAGAAGTGACTTACGTCAACTGCAGGCAACGAGATGAAGATAAAGGCTGAGAAGTGACTTACGTCAACTGCAGGCAACGAGATGAAGATGAAGGCTGAAAAGTGACTTACGTCAACTGCAGGCAACGGGATGAAGATAAAGGCTGAGAAGTGACTTACGTCAACTGCAGGCAACGGGATGAACTGCTCCGTCTGCCAACGACCGTACAACAATAGCTTCAGTCGGTCGTTGAATTCCTTCGGTTTATTCTGGAAAACAAAGATCATTCGACAGATCAGTCGTCATTTAACGCATAATTTTCATGTAACGAAATCAGCCACAGCATTAGCACCATAATCTCTCTCTAGCCCTGACAGATCTCTTAAGCCTCATCATCTACGTAGGAATGTAAACTTCAAGGTCGTCCAGGAAATCACAGAATTTCGTAAATCCATTGTATTGTACTGTATTGCATTGTATAGTATCTATGCATTAGCATAGCAATGATGCAGATGACAAACAGTTTAAAGGACGGTCTTCGTAAATGACTCAGGACAAACATTAAGGAAAGTCATCACAAAATGCCTGAGAACAATCAAACAGTCCTGAGGACAATCAAACAGTCCTGAGGACAATCAAACAGTCCTGAGGACAATCAAACAGTCCTGAGGACAATGAAACAGTCCTGAGGACGACCATCACTAATGACTGAAGACAATTACTCCAACGGACAAGAGAAACTTTGAAAAAAGCAGATGGAAATAATTCTCACCCACTTTGGTCTTGCCTTCACGATCTTGTACGGCTCCTCATCGATCTAACGACAACGTCGAAATAAAAGACAGAGAAGACATGAAATGAAGATTTGAAGACAATTTCAGTCGAGATGAAGAAATTTGAATCAATTCATTCAATCCAATCATGATTGTCTCTCTCTCTCTTATTTCTTGTCATCTTATCTGAATCAGTTAGGTGATCATTCCCATTGAAATTCTGCTTCTCAGGTAACTTAAGAAACAAAATTGAAAACGATCTGAACATAAAACGAAAGAAAGATCTCAATTTAGTGACTAAGTAAGAAGCACCGAGTGAACTGCGCACACACTCACCCTAACCATACGACCCTCGAGCCTCCATTTCTCTCGCGCATGAAGCTAAAAATGCAAAACAAACAGAACTATATCATCATCACCTGGAAAACAAATTCTTCCATCCATAGTTTTCGTTTAGCATCATTTATCCATTCATTCATTCCATAGACTTAAATATCGCCCCTTCAAGAAACCGACTCATCAGTTCAGAATGAACTAAGGAAACCATCAATGCTATCTCACTTGAAATGTTAATCTCATCACGTCACGTAATCTGATCACAATGTGGCATAAAAGAAAACATTAAATTAAATCAGTGACTGGTAGACAAGAGCTTAAATAGATCCAAAAACTAGGAATACGCAATATACGCAATACTCACACAGTGAACGCAATCTCTAGGATAGACTGGTTCCCCGCGCATGTGTCCAACAATAGGAGCCGTCGGTGGATAGATGGCTTCGTATTTCAATAGATGTCGCTTCAGTGCATAACTACACAACCGGAACAGGTGAATGTAAACACATCACAGGTCAACCTTATCACTTCACAGGTCAACCTTATCACTTCACAGGTCAACCTTATCACATCACAGGTCAACCTTATCACATCACAGGTCAACCTTATCACATCACAGGTCAACCTTATCACATCACAGGTCAACCTTATCACATCACAGGTCAACCGTATCACATCACAGGTCAACCTTATCACTTCACAGGTCAACCTTATCACATCACAGGCCAACCTTATCACATCACAGGTCAACCTTATCACATCACAGGTCAACCTTATCACATCACAGGTCAACCTTATCACATCACAGGTCAACCTTATCACATCACAGGTCAACCGTATCACATCACAGGTCAACCTTATCACTTCACAGGTCAACCTTATCACATCACAGGCCAACCTTATCACATCACAGGTCAACCTTATCACATCACAGGTCAACCTTATCACATCACAGGTCAACCTTATCACATCACAGGTCAACCTTATCACATCACAGGTCAACCGTATCACATCACAGGTCAACCTTATCACTTCACAGGTCAACCTTATCACATCACAGGCCAACCGTATCACATCACAGGTCAACCTCATCACATCACAGGTCAACCTTATCACATCACAGGTCAACCTTATCACACAAACTGTCAAACTTCTAAAAACGTCAAACTTTTAAGGAACTTCTTGTCCACTTACCAATAAGATGTGTGGCATTCCAAAATCTTATCTCATGCCTGTCTTAATTTACAGAATTCATTACGACTAGCTTTAAAGTCGCAATACTCACACAGATAACATGTAAAGACCGTCCTTGAAACTGCTTGTCATCTGTATCATTGCTATGTTAATGCATGGATACAATACAATACAATGGGTTAACAGAATTCTGTGACTGATGATTTTTAGAGTTCACAAATCAGTGTTATATAATAATATAATGTCCACTTAAGAGTTTGTTGATATCAGATGCATCAATCAAGATGGACAAGCAATAAAGGAGGCACAAGTAACAGCATCGTCCTTAGAATGAGGAGAGGGAAGAGAAGGAGCAGGAGGCAGAGGAGGATAATATTCACAATTTCCGATGCATAAGAGTATGTCGATAGAAGATTGCGAGTGATCAATCCATCAGTTCTAAGCGCTGTTGGAAATCGCTTTTTTGTTGCACAGACATCACGAAAACAAACAGATCTTGGCATTCATATAGCTCCCTTATATATCTGATCTCTATGATAATAAATGATAATATTTTATGATAATAAACGAGATACCAGACGTCAATGAACGAATGAATGAGGATATATGATTGTTGGAAACTCACAGAGAATGATTCTTGAAATCGGAAATACTCGTCGGCATCGGCTTCTTGAGAAGTTGCTCTGAAGACAGAAAGACAAAAGTCAATTGAGAGAATCTAACCATTCTGACATTTACAACGGATTTCTTTTGAGATTTGCACGATGTACTGACCAAGTGATCAAGTGTCTTACAACAGACTGAGAGAGAATTCCTATTTTTCGATGTTCCACTCAGAGAACAATGGAGGTAATGACCTTACCTTGGACATAGGCTTCTTCCTTGACATCCCTCTCGCATTCTGCTCCCTTCTGGAATGGCTCCAGAACGTTCTTCCACCACGACTCATCCAACCGGATTTTCTTCACCGATGACAACCATTCACTCGCATACTTCTTCGTCACATCTTTAATGCCATCACCTGCAATCCAGAGACAAACTCATGCGTTATGTCCATGGTAAATCACATTTTAACCACATCCATAACGACATTCGTCTGCTGCACAATCTGCATCATAATTACACTGAACAATATTATTCTCTAAAGCAGGTAAACAGAATCCTATCCTTTCCACCCAGAAACAACAAACCGTCTTTACGTGAATCACCAACCATCTCGTAACACAAAGTCTACGGCCATTATCACTCACCCCACCGCTCTCTCTCGCTATCTCTGATTGTCTCGTAGCCAGACACTTAACCACCAGACACTGGATGCCACTCACCGTTATCAAAAGCGAGGACGTAGGACAAAGGCTTCGTTGCCGATTGCTCAACCGATTCTGGATGGTTGACTTGAAGCTGACAACCATTTATGCCTGAAACAGAGTCAGAGAGAAATACCATCAATGACCTTATTTTTTTAACATACGATTATTACAAACATTTTTAACGCACACAGTCACAGAGAAATGCGAATCGTGGTTTGGTTGGAAGACCAATGAGTTTATCAAAATGACCAGAGCAGATCATCATCATCATCATCTATCTGGAGTTCAACAAGTGCTGAAGATAAATTACTTGCCTGGCACTTGATTTAGATCAACTTGTCATATCGCATCATATCTAAGAACTTCTAGAGCAACTCTTGCAGTACAACCTAATCATCAGAGATGCTCTCAGTGGGCACAACCCTCATGAGAAAAGAAGTCCTAAGACAACTAGCAAACACAGCAACGCCCCTAGTTAGCACTGTGTTGTAAATCTCAGGGGTGTCATTCAACAGCGAAGGGCCAACAGAAGCATGAATGCAAGACATTTTGTGGGGGGTGGGGGGGTAGCGGTCCTCAACCTAAAGTACCGAAATAACAAAGCACGGTTCCATGGTTTCTCAGAAGATGAAGAAACATCGAAAAACATGTGTTAGCATCACTGTGAAAGCCGTCTTTAAAAAAGCAACAAATCAAAGGAAGAATTTGTCCTAATCTTCTCATTGGTTTATCAAAAGCAGAAGAAGTTGAAAGGTCGGATGTCATCGGCCGATCCACTTACAGATCCACTTCTGCTCATCTTCCAAGTAGACTTCAGTCCACCAATCAGAAGCTGAAGAAGAATAAAAATAAGAAATCAATTCATGAAATGACAATCTGAGGAGGAGAAGAAGACCTCTGGGTGGCTGTCCTACACATCATCATCATCATCATCATCAGCATAATCGTCGTCGCCATCATCAGCATCACACAACGCCGCTGTTAGGGGCGGGGACACGGTGTCCCACAACTTAGAAACACTGCACACCAGATTATATCCATGTCCATCACTAGCATAGCCATTTTCTTTGGTCGTGGTTGGGCGGGGAATGCCTCTGAGTAGTTTCTTGAAGGGGCACTATATAAATGCTCTGAATGAATGAATCAATTCAATCAATCAATTCGCTTTATGGCAACCAGAAAACAAGATGACATCAAAAACAGAAAATATAACAGAAAAACAGAATGAATACCATCATGGCTGAATTGTGTTGCTAGAACTGCCCCCCCCCCGAGACCAGTGCATCTGGAACTCGCACTACATAAATTGCAATCACATTCAATTACATTACACAGCAGCAGCTCTATTAGAAGGTAGGACGGAAGATGAAGTCGAACTAAACTGAGATTGACCTTCATCTGCGATTTCAGTCGACATCTTTGTCGTCAACGGTTGACTTTGTCGTTGTCTTCGTTGTTGTCTTTCCTTTCGTCGCTTCTGTCGATTTGTCAGAGTTTTCTTTGAAGACGTCGGTTGACGAAAGGCAACTTTTGACTCTTCAAAGTCGTCATCAGAACTTCTAGACAACAATACAGACGAATTAAATCAGCTCAGACAACTCAACAACAACACCAAGCAACAACAACACCAAACAACAATAACACCACCACCAAACAACCATCCAAAATGACTCAATTGTCTAAGTTCTAACCATCTACCATCTGAGTAGCCTATCACCTTGATTGGGTGCTATTTAAAACTCTCTTAAGAATAAAAATGATAATAAGAGAAACCAGTCACTTGTTTCATTGCCTCAGCGTTTCAATGCTGTCGCTTCCCAGAGCAATTTTGTTCTTCCAGATCTTGACATGGATGCCAATCCAGAGTTAAAATTGCTCATTAATATCTGACACCTGATGGATCACAGATAAAAAAACAATAATAATAAAAATAATAACAATACCATAACTACGACATACAACTCACAGCTTCATTTCCTGCTAAAAGAGAGGCATTTGAGAATACTATGTCTAAGTAGTCGTCCGATCTTTATGTGACAAAATTTTATTCTCAGCTGAACTGAATGTAAAATCCTTTCACAGTTAGTCTACTTGTTAGTGACTGGAAAAGACCGTCTTCTCAGTTCATCCAAAACAGATTTAAATCGGAAGCCAACCTTTTTCTTTTCCTTCCACCTGAATTTCCATCACCTGACTCGGATTCTTTGTCTGAACTCGTTGACTCCGAATCATCTTCCATTTCTCCTTTCCATGCGTCTTCTTCGCTGTCCACATCACCGGTTTTTTCCCCTTCGTCATAGTTCACCTTTGACCCAGAACGCCGTGGTCGACAATTTTTCGTCTTCAGAACATTGCCTTCAGTTCGAGGCGACGTCTCTTCTCTCTTTTCGACTTTAGCGCCAGAACGATTCCTATGACTCGAAGTCAGTGGATCATGTGATTGACCACTGTCTTCTGATTGGCTGGCTGCTTCATCCACTGATGAATCTCTGGTATTCACAGACGAAGACGATGAACGAAGAATTTCCATCTGAGAAGAATTCTCATCAGTTGTGCCGTCAGTTTTCGCTTTAGATTTCTGTGAATTCTTCTCCGATTTCTTCTTCGATTCCGGTTTCTCTTTCTGCGCTGATGCTGTAGGATTTTTCGTTGGTTTCGTCTTCTTCTAAAATGTTCAAATTTATAAACAAATTACATTCATATCTTGTTGTATAAACTTAAACCAACTTTATAATACATACATATATACATATGTGTGTGTGTATATATATATATATATATATATATATATATATATATATATGCAGTCACCAAGCGGAAAGTGTGCACAGCAGAGGGTGGCTATAACTTCTTAAGAACTTATCAGTTGACCTGTTGGTGACAGATTGAGAAGGATGACAGACACACACAGTCATGTGCTAGACTAATGAGCTGACAGCAACTTAATGTTGATTTGAAAAATAACCGACTAACAGATGGAAAGAATATCTAAACAACAAACTATTAATTCTATGAACAACATAGACACAGATTAAACATATAATACAGATGAAGAAGATCTGAGGAAGCAGTGACCAGATTCGATGGAAATGTTAAACACCAGACAACAACTGCACAGAAACACTGCATGCAAAGCACAATAGATGGACAGATTTTCATCTAGCAAATCTAGAAAGCATTCATGACACATTCTTCTCAAACCACAATCTGAAGTAAAATCATTGAAAAGAGGAAACAATAGACTTAGAGAAATTCTCTTAATCAGAGAAATGCTTGTTCTGTCGACTTCTTACCAGATCTGCTGGTTTGAACGTGATTGGCTGAAGGGAGTAAATGAGACGAGTCAAGAGACCAATCGAACGACAGCTGATCGCAAACATCTGAAAACAAACGATGCAACAAACATCGCAATAGTTCAAGTCAGTTGCAACATTCAAGCGAAACGATAAATCCAACACAGCACATGACACAAAACCCTCATCCACTTATTGAAATACTACAATCAGACACATTGTTTGCCAGTTCATTTAGACACCTCATCCTATTAAAATAATATTTCATGTACCACATTGTACACCATGCGCAACTGCGTGAATGAGAAATTTTCTATTGCCGTGAACCACTCTTAGCTATGACAGTCAGAAACACTTTAAGAAAGAACAGAGATTTTTGTCAACAAATTTTGTCATCCACACAAAAGACAAACAAAAAACACAGATGACTGCAATCAGAAATCCTGGGTGCCAAGCAATCAAAGAATCAATCAACTTAGATGATGTCAACACACATCACCACATGTGTCAACACACATCACGACGTGTGTCAACACACATCACGACGTGTGTCAACACACATCACGACGTGTGTCAACACATATCACCACGTGTGTCAACACACATCACGACGTGTGTCAACACACATCACGACGTGTGTCAACACACATCACCACATGTGTCAACACACATCACGACGTGTGTCAACACACATCACGACGTGTGTCAACACACATCACGACGTGTGTCAACACACATCACCACGTGCGTCAACACACATCACGACGTGTGTCAACACACATCACCACGTGTCAACACACATCACGACGTGTGTCAACACACATCACGACGTGTGTCAACACACATCACCACATGTGTCAACACACATCACGGCGTGTGTCAACACACATCACGACGTGTGTCAACACATATCACCACGTGTGTCAACACACATCACGACGTGTGTCAACACACATCACGACGTGTGTCAACAACATCACGACGTGTGTCAACACACATCATGACGTGTGTCAACACACATCACGACGTGTGTCAACAACATCACGACGTGTGTCAACACACATCATGACGTGTGTCAACACACATCACGACGTGTGTCAACACACATCACGACGTGTGTCAACAACATCACGACGTGTGTCAACACACATCACCACATGTGTCAACACACATCACGGCGTGTGTCAACACACATCACGGCGTGTGTCAACACACATCACGGCGTGTGTCAACACACATCACGGCGTGTGTCAACACACATCACGGCGTGTGTCAACACACATAACGACATGTGTCAACAACAACACGACGTGTGTCAACACACATCACGACGTGTGTCAACACACATCACGACGTGCGTCAACACACATCACCACGTGTGTCAACACACATCACGACGTGTGTCAACACACATCACGACGTGTGTCAACAACATCACGACGTGTGTCAACACACATCATGACGTGTGTCAACACACATCACGACGTGTGTCAACAACATCATGACGTGTGTCAACACACATCATGACGTGTGTCAACACACATCACGACGTGTGTCAACAACATCATGACGTGTGTCAACACACATCATGACGTGTGTCAACACACATCACGACGTGTGTCAACAACATCACGACGTGTGTCAACACACATCATGACGTGTGTCAACACACATCACGACGTGTGTCAACAACATCATGACGTGTGTCAACACACATCACCACATGTGTCAACACACATCACCACGTGTGTCAACACACATCACGACATGTGTATACCAGAATGAATTCCTGTTTGGACAAAGCCTTTCGTTCACTAAATCGAGACAGAAGTCGGTCACTCTGAAACGAAACAAAAAGAAAAACATTTCTATTGAATTAAATAGAATGAGATTTAAATAAAAGCAATAAACATCAGATGTCATCAATGCAAAGGATATTATGCATTGGTGAGTTGTGTTAGTTTTTAAATCACCATGAAAGACCTGTGGGTGGGTATGTGGATGGGTGGGTGGGTGGGTATGTGGTATGTTGGTGTGCACCTTATAGGATTTTCTGAAGGCCACAGACGACCATCTCAGCAACACAGATCAAAAGCACAATGAGAAAGATAAATGCCACTGTTTCTGGTCTGATGCACATGGCTGAATTTCTTTGGAACACGTGAACAGCATAACATGATAACAACGTTTAAGCATTCAGTGAATGTGACGCCTAATATGGAAAGAAGTTCGGTAGGTCTGCAGCTGTCATTACTCTTCTATGGCCCTCCTCCCTCTGACAACCTGCTGGTCCACCACACACACATATTTATAAGTTATAACTGCATGATGATGATGATGATGATGATGATGATGATGATGATGATGATGATGATGATGGTGGTGATGATGATGTGATGACAACAACGACGACAACAGCGACGATGATGATGATGGAGGGGCTGAAGTGGATGAAACAAGAGAGAGAGAGAGAGAGCACTGTAGTAACTGACCAGTTGTTCCCTGCGTTGGTCAGCCTCAGCAGCAGATTCATTGTCATCGACCAGAATCGTTTTCTTGAACCACTTTGCAAACATCATGAGCTGAGGCAAAGACATCGAGACGTCACGCGACCTGTCTGTGAATTCTGGTGGAATGAGTGACAATGCGATTGACTGAAGCATGACGCTGCAGCAGACCCAGTTCTTGTATCGTCCATGAGACAGAAGGCAGAGCAGATGCACCTGACAATCGAAACAATGGGAACAAAAGAGGATAGCACTTGATCAATGGATTCTTACATCCATGAAGGACAAGAGAACAACCAACTAAATAGGCAACTGACCAATTAATTCTTAGCTAATCTTCCTGACTGTAAATTAGCAGAATTGGCTAAATAGCATCATCAATATCATCATGTAATTTAGCAGAATAGGTTCTCTGACAGAAAATGTCAATGATGCAAATTCGATATATTTTAGAATTGCATTCATCTAAAACCGTTAACTCACCAGCAGAAGCAAATCTTCAAAACTCTGAAAGAAGAACAACAATTCCAAAGCCAGAATGTTTTTAAGCTAATCTTCTCAAACTGTAAACATCCTCCACAGTCCAACATCGATCTATGCACGTGATTACCTTGTGCGCGTTTCTCTGCGTTTCTGTTCGAAATCGGTTCAACTGTAGCCTGAAGTATTCCTTCACGTCAAAACCACCTTTCTTTCTATCAAACAATTTCAAATCACGATCATAAGTCAAACTTTTCTGCTACAATTCAATATCTCAACATCTCAATGTCTCAATGTGTCAAACAGACAGAGGAGGAGATTTAACCCTTCAAGCAAAACTTAACCAAATATTATCTCTTCCCAATGTCTTTCGTGCGCATGTATTTCAATCAATTGGTTCGCTGATGAGATCATTCAGCGCAGAACTTTGCTTTTGTCTGAATTGAATTTATATACAAATCGTCCAAGTAAAGATCATATTCTCATCTGAGACCACAAAAGTAAACCCAACGTTTCGCTCGTCTTTATTTTTTCTCACCGTTTTTTGTTTACCAATTCGGACGCACCGAGTGTAATCTGAATCGGGTTGACAGGCAACTGAGATTTCCACGGTTCATTGTCAACTGATGGCAGCTCTGAACAGATGGAAAGAATTGAATGGAGCAAATGAAACAATAAGAGCATCAACACACAGCAGCAGCAGCATCTCCAAGCAGCCATTGTCCGCATCCTATCCGCATAAGAACATAGAATTCTAACATGATAGACAATTTGCCACTCAGCTTCGACATAAAAAATAACAGATGCCTTCCTTAGCCCTCCAAACAGATCGAAAACACAGCCTCACAAACCTACATAAAAAGTCAGAGATGATGAATGGTAGAATCAAACCACATAACAAATTAACCAATGAACCGCTGAACAAATGAACCAATGAAACAATGAACAATGCATTGATCTGTCCTGTCATTCATAAAGATCCAATGAAGAACAATGCTCTGATAAATAATTCGCAAAATGATTTTCAATTTAACTTAAGAAGCGCAAGCAGAAATCAAACAAAGCTTTCAGAAGGAATAATCTTCAAAGAAAAACCTACCCTCAACCTCTTCCCATTCAGATTCAGATTCTGAGCTGCTACTTGCATCATCGGCCAAAGGATCTGCTTCCCTCTCTAGTTGTCCTCCTTTCTCTTTGCCTCCTCCTCCTTCCTCTCTTCCCCTTCTTCCTCCTCCTCTTCCTCCTCCTTCCTCTCTTCCCTTTCTTCCTCCTCCTCTTCCTCTTCCTCCTCTTCCTCGTCTTCCTGCTGAAGCCGATTTCTTCTCTGGACGGGTGACAGTCGATGGTTTTGCGTAACTTTTCTCCACATTTAAGTTTCCTTCACCAGCCGTCGTAGGTTGTCCGTCGTTGTCTGCTTTAGTGGCCTCTGATTTGGACCTCACTGGCTTTCTCTGCGTTTTCCTCTTAGAAACATCCTCCTTCTCTTCCATCTCATCATCCTTTGGCTCCTCTTCCACTTTACCCTTTGATGCAGAAACGATCTTTGCTGCTCTGCTTCCACTTCTCTTTGCCTGGTCGAGTGCTTGACTCACGTGACCCAGTTTTTCCCCTTTGCCAGACTTGACTTTCCTTGGAGTCGATTTATTTCGACTCTCCGTTCCTTTGTCTTTGCAAGGCATTGTCACCGTTCTGTCATCACCTCTGAAATACTTTGACTCAATCTCCTCATCGACTTCTTCAACCGTACAGTCAGTTGAAAGAGCTTTTGCATCTAGACCAGAGTCTTCCTTAAGATTCTTCAATTTCTTTTTCAGTTTCTTGGCTGGACTGATTGGTCCATCCAATGACACGCTGCTTCTCACGCTCTTCGACCTTGATGACCTGTCCGTCTCAGTGCTGTTCAGTACCGATGTTTCCGTCTTTTTCCGACTTTTCTTCGCAGGAACTGCTTCTGCATCATCACAAACAACTTTTCTTCTTCGTGGTGGCATCTATTCCTACAACATATTTTACTTCTTTAACACCAAACATGTTTTTACTAATTTAAACACAATTGTTTGTACATAGAAAACCGGTTAAAAGAAAAGTACTAAAATTTTACAAATTATAACTACCATAAGTAATTTATATAGCACTGTTTCATGATAAACCTGTCATGAAACGTTTACAAAAAGAAGGAACTCTAAATGTGAACTGACAAAACACACTGAGAGAGCTTCCAGAATGTGTTGGACAAACAACGGTTGTTTTCTGACTTGTCCTACTTTATCTGAATTCCATGAATTAAGCGGAATCTATTAAGTTGTGGATCGAATCTCTATCTGATTTTGACTGTGCAGATTATGAAGACGGTAATAACTAAAACCGATTTTGTTCAGTAACAATGTTTCCGTTTACAGTCATCAAGGTCAAAAAGCATGAGCGACAACCTGTATCTGATTTTGTCTATGCAGATTATGAAGATAAAGTCTACTTTTAAGACTTATATGATACATAAGGTTAGAATTTATGGAGGGATGGAAACATTCTTCTTGCTGGTTTAGACAATCATTCGTTGCGATGCAAATTCCTCAGTCGCTAGGCATTTCGTGGCGTAATTGCAGTATCGTGGGACCGAAGCATATGAAACATCTTTGGATAATATCCATTTGTTAGCGGGAGCACTAGTTTGGGTCTGGAGCGCCACTGAATCTGTGAGCGGCGCTATATAAATGTTCAATTACAATTACAATCTAATGACGACCCTAATCCTAAAACTAACCCTAACTGACCCTCATGACGCTTAACCTGATCCTAACCGACACTCACGATCTTCGATACTGCAATTACGCCCATTTCTACCCATCCATATTTCTTTTCAGTTTTTCGACCACAAATTGCACCATGATAATAAATAATTACGTGTATCAGGGCTGTTTTTAAGGAATTTTTAGAACTGCACAAATCCTTTCTTTGCCTTCCCATCCTCCATGGTAAATTACTCCCACTTGCAGGACAATGAACTTTTCACTAGTTTTTAATGCACAGAATATTGCTTTTACAACTGCACAGATCCATTTAGAACTGCACATTTTGTGTACTACTGCACGCTAAAAAAGCCCTGACGTGTATGGCAAAAAGGTGTAGGCTACTGTAGGCCATGATTAATTTAAATGGACACCAAATAGCAGCATCGCCCGCGATTACCTGTGTACGTCGCTCTGGCTCTACGTAAATCTTTAATTCGCTATTCTGAACATGGACGCGATTATTGAAACTAACGAAATATAATTTAAGTACTTTGTCTCAAATATAAAACGTGAAAATAGTTCATAAGCATTGCCTTTCTCGCGCTCACACTGTTCCTACAAACTTACATAACATACATACGCTTTGGTTTTTTAGGCAGGATGAACAGCTGAGGCCTTTTATTTTAAGTCAGCGCACAAAAAATCGTAATTATTATTATTATTTTATTGACTTTTTAGAAAATTACTTGATACAGTAACGTTTAGATTTAAAGAAAATTAGGCATCTCCAAAACTGTTAAGCCAAATGCAGGGCACCAGCCTATTCACGAGCGTTGCGTCTATTCAGAAAAGTACTTGGGCTCGTGATCGACAGTGTGGTCCAAGAATCGGGATTGTGGCCGTCAGAATTTCACAATCAGACCTCCAATTTAGCTATCATGAGAAGTTCTCATGGGCGGAGTTTAGTTTACGTTCTTGGAGGGGCTAAAAGCCTTCTTGGAGGGCCTAAGCTCGGGAAAAGATGCTTATCCTCCAATACTTGATGGAATGGAACGCATCGACACAATGCGGATTCTAGGTGTCACCTTGCAGCACGACCTAGGTGTAGGACCCCATGTAAATGAGATCCTGGAATCTTGTACGAACAAATGGTGAAATGGTCTACCTCCAAGTTCCAACAGCAATGTAGCCTATACGCCGTGACAGAGGCAACAACTGTTGCTAAACTGCTCTATGCTGCTCCTTCCCAGAGCGAATCCACTTCAAAGTTAGGCCTAATTCTCTCCTTAACCTACAACTCCAGGACACCTTACAATGCTCACAGCCCACATATCTTCGTGAACTGTTCAACATCCAGCCAACCCGTTCCACCCGATCATCCGCCTGTCTTACTCTCTTTCGACCACCGGACACAAGTCATCTCATGTTTTCCAACCGAGCCATATCCAACTCAGCATCACGCCAGTGGCGGCGCCAGGATTTCAGTTTTGGGGGCTAAAGGGGGTAAATCGTCCAACATTTTTATTTTTACATGGTGAAAAAATGGATGGCCTTTTTAAGGGGGCTTAGCCCCCTAGTGCCGCCACTGCATCACGCCCATAGGCGGAGTTTATCAGGGGCTAAGCCACCACCCCAAGATGGTATCTTTTCTCGGGCTTAGCCCCCCCCGCCCCCAAGAAGGCGCAGACTCAGAAATTTGTTCAGGGAAAATGGTTCTGTTCACGAATGACTAAAAAGTCAAAAACTTCTTTTGCCGGGAAAATTAATATTTTTTGGCGAGATTTCAGCCAGAGGGCTAAAAAAAGGTCATAAACTTTTTTGGGCCGAGAAAACATTTTTCGGCGCCGCTCGAGTCGCAGCCCCAACAAAATTTAGCCCCTCCAAGAACGGAAACCAAACTCCGCCCATGAGTATGCCTTTGGAATGATCTGCCTCCTGAATTCCGATCCTTTATTTTCAGTCCCTCCATCATCATTGCTCATCCTCCTTCTCATCTTCCACGTCCTCCTCCTCAGCAATTCCTCTGTTGATGACAATCATTATTTTGGATGTTCTTTCAACAGAGGAATTGCTGAGGAAGAGGACGAGGAAGAGGAGAAGGAGGACGAGGAAGAGAGAAAGAGGACGATGAAGAAGAAGAGGAGAAGAAGGAGGAAGAGGAGAAGGAGGACAAGGAAGAAGAGGAGAAGGCTCTGAAGTTATGTGATTACCTCTCCCACTCAAGAATAAAATTAAACACCAGATAGCATATTAGATGCATAATGTAATATGTATGGCCTAACTAGATATAATAGTTATATTTTTAATGCCCAATGATGCTGACAGCGTTGATTAAGACGCAGTTGATAAAACAGAATCGATTGACAAAGTCAAAGCAAGAGACAACAACAGACAAATTCAATGACGACTTCTCAAGCTCAAGAACAGACTGCAGAATATCGGATGACAACCGTCTTTGAACGTTCAAATGTCTCAACATAAATGTTTAGAAATAGCAACTGCTGGTTATAAACAGCAGTTGCTGATTATATAGACAGCAGCTGCTGTCGTCAATGTCTGCTATTTCTAGCAGAGGAGTCACACTGCAGCAGCAGCAGGTGTGTCTTCTGCCAGACATAATAGCAATGGCTAAGCAGCAAATGCCATCCACGTTACAGTAAGAAACGGAGGCCAGCTTACAACGGGAATTCCTTCTACATTGCCTCAACTAATTCTCAACTAATTCACTTGTTCTCACTGTCTGAACAATTAATGTCCAGATAATTCTGACAATGCACGTGCTATGAAGCAACTTATGATAAATGTTTTCAGGAAATAACTGAAATCTATCACAGTGCATGGTGCGTGATGATAGTCCCGTGTAGTTTGCAGGCCAGCTGGACTGTCAATGAAGAGGCCGCTGCAGGGATTCAAGTCTCTGCCAAGGACCTCTGAAGATTTCTGCTTCTTCATCTCTGACCCTGGCAGCCAACTTATCCCTCCCCCACCCACACCCCATTATGAGCACACTAACCATACACTGTTAGTGGGAAGATCAACTGGCAAGGGAGAGGGTTTACCAACCATCGTTATAAGCCGAGTAAATGAGGCCGCCAACACTCAATACCTACTTTATAGTTTATACCTATTATGTCAGCTGCAGAATGGATACAACAACAACAATAACAACAATAACAATATGTAGAAATGATAATAGTCAGTAAGATATATTTATCTGTTGTTTTAACGGAGTTCATTCATCGATGTAAAGATCTTCTTAGAACAGAGATTAACAGATTTAACAGACAACAGTCCATCATCACAATGAAAAGTCAGAGATTTTCCTATGAACATCAATTTCCACAGCTGCACCCAATGCACCACTCCGACCGACCGATTAACCGACCGACCGACCGACCATCTCTAATCTCCTGCTTCTGCACACACTATGTCATCACAAGGAGGGCAATGCAGATGCAGCTACGATGCATTATAATAATCTACTTTTTACAAAACAATTAAAACTGTACCTGCTCTCGAACTATGTGACCTAACTCTTCTGACAGTTGATAATACGTATGTAAAGCATCCTAGAAGTAGGTTGCCAAGCAGGGGCGGATCCAGGGGAAATATGGCCATGCCCCCCCATTTAAAAAGTGCATAGGACGTGGCCCCCATTTGAGTTCAATAAGCATTAAATCAATGCAGCGGGAGAGAAAAGTAGGATACAACGACCAAAGATGTCATAGTATATTGCCAGAGATTACATCGGCGGTCAACCAGATGACTGATGAATAAACAAAAAAGTCATCAGTTATTTTGGCAGGGAAAATTGGTATAGTTTCCAGACATTTCGAAAAAGGTCATCAGATTTTTTCTAGCAAAGATGACCGAAAAATTTGGACCCCACCCCCTTCGAAAATTTATGTATCCGCCCCTGTTGCCAAGTGACAATGCGATAGAAATTGTCTTCATTACAATAATGATACTAATATCACAGGGAAGAAGCAACGACCCATTAATATACAACAGAAGCAACGACCTATTAATATACAACAGAAGCAACGACCTATTATTATACAAAGTTCAGCGCAATTCATAACAAAACGACAGCAAATGTTCCTATTGGCCGCCTTCTCCGACGACACAGTCTATTCAATGGAGCTGAACAAAACGAAGACCATGTAGCATGTCAGTGACTCTCTGAAGATTTCTGCGTCTCCACCTCCTCCTCCTCGGCTCAGCAAGATTAAGAGCAACAAATGACCCCAGACAGCAGCAGAGGTCAACATGTGACCTTATCGGGCTACTGACCTTGTCAGCTCTAAAGAACCAGACGATCAGACCACTTCACCCCTCAGACCACTTCACCCCACCCCACCCCTCAGACCACTTCACCCCACTCTCCCCCACCCATTAAACAACAGCAACAACCAAAGCAGACTTTGCTCAGCTGTCACCAGCCTCAACACACAAGGTTCCACAATGTACTCATTCTTGCCCTTCTACAACTTTACCCTAACCCCCTCCCTTATGCAACTGCAGATGGTCATGTAATTCATGTTGCTATGCCAACCCTTTCCCTACCTTCTACTTTCACGTATCTTTGGGAAAGTTAAGTGACAGTCACCTCAGAAATCTTCTGTTTCAAAAACAGTTTAAAAATAGCCGTAGCGATCGTTTTCTCAGAAAGTGACATCATAATCTCAGAGTTAATTGCTAGAGCCAACGATGATATGTTCAAACAAAGTCATCGATGTCTTCTATGGTTAGCAGTTATTGAACCTAACTATAACACATTCAACAACTCTACCGGTGAAAGCAAAACCATGTGCAAGTATCACTGGTGCAAGAAATAATCTTTTCCGGTTTAAAACCAGTAAACAAGTGAACTCACTCTAATTTGGGTAGCATAAAAATCATTCCAGTATGGAAAAACATTTTACAGATTCCTAGAAGAAAAGCTTATAATCATCTTTGATTAAAAAATTCCTGCCATCCTACTAAAAAATAAACCACAAAACAAAGATGGCCACAAAACAAAGATGGCCACAAAATAAAGATGGCTACTGATTTACAGCAGAAACCCAATTTACGTCAGATCTCATTTCAGCATTGTTTGATCGCTATACACAAAAATAATTCCTAGTCGTGATAGAATTCTCGTCGCTTCTCATCATCATCATCATCGTCATCATCATCATCATCGTCATCATCAGCCTACAGCATCCAACCCTTTTTGTGTTGGCGACACGAACACATTGCTTTGAGAATAAGGTTCAGTTCGTCATACTGACGCTCTCTCCAGTCAGTACGCAGGACGTGTTCGTTGATCTGCTGGAGGTTTGGCGCTCCCTCAGACAGCACCTGGTAAATGCAAGGGATGCGGACGCTGTCAGCCATCACGAGTGGTCCACTCCACGGATGCCGACCGGCTTTGAACACTCGAACGTTCGGAAGATCAACCTCTCGTAGAAAGAAGCCACGGGACTGTGAGATGTCAACGTATCGAAGAGTTGAAGACTGGATGGTGTAGAAGAGAAGGCCGCTGCCGCTCGGCGTCCAAACCTCGATGACGAGCTCCTTGAGAAGCGGCAATGACCGGACGAGCATGTCGAGCAGACTCTGGTCGAGCGCTTGAAACACAAAGTACTTCTCAAGAACCAACGTCTCGAGACATCGCAGGTTCATCAGAACCTGAACGGATTTGGCCGACCAATCAAACGGCATCACTAGTTTTGAGATGTTTGGAGCTCTGCAGGCGAAGAATTCAAGGAACTTGACGAACTGTCTCTGTCTGTGTCGGTGTCTGTGCATCAGTTCGTTGTAGTCTTCCGACGACCATTGATCCCCGTCCGGAAGAAACGGCTTCGCAGGCGTTTCCTTCCAGTTGAGATACGCCGACTCAAGGTCACGACATTGGGAGGCGTTCAGCAACGACTCAATCCACTCCAACCATCCGTCTTGCCCATCTCCGATGTCGTACGCAAACTGGAAACGCTTCATCGCCGGTCCAACAGACGTCAGGTAACGGTGAAACGTGTTCATTCGCTCGCAGTAGAGTTTGTAGCAATCGCGATCACAACGATGAACTCGTTGAAAGCAGGTTCTGGAGTGGAGTGTGAACGTTGTAAGATCCACGCAACTCCACATACTGGGACATCGGATGAGCGCATTCCACTCACTGCACACCTGAGACGCAATTCCCTTGTCGACAGTCTCCAGAAACGAGAGGATTCGAAGCTTACACAGATACGGGAGGCACTGGAAGGGAAAGATGACGGATGACGCTGCTGCACCATCACTTCTTGGCCTCAACTTCGCGAGGATCTTTCCCATCGGAGCAGTTAGCGAAGAAATGCGAGTCTCAATCTTTTTCACGTCATCTCTGTTGCCAGAAAGCGCAAGGGTCGGTTTGTTCTTTGTTGAGAATTTCCAGAAACTGTTGAAGCACGGTCTCTTCTGGCATTTGCCTCTGCTGCTGCTGCTGCTGGTGCTGCTGGTGGTTGTAGTGGTGCCGAGAACTCCACTGCCTCCAACTTCCAATGACTGCTTGGACGACATCATCATCATCAACAACATCATCACTTTCAAGACAAGAGCAGGAAATCATTGGAACGTGACATCCCTCACCAACAACTTAAAAGCAAAAAACAATTATCATCAATGATTTGCATAAGCTAAAAAATAAAATGAATCAAAGAAACCCAACAAAACATCCACAGTAAACAACACTAATTAACAGCAAAATTATTATTAATAATTAATTGTCATTTTCAAACTTTATCAGTCTGGCGCATCTAATGCACTGGAATCGTCCAATTCCAATCTTCAATCAGTCAATATCCCGAATGACTGATTTTTCCAGATTTTTATATACTCAGCCCAAAGCAAAATTTTCATTCTCGATGGATTGCAACAGAGAAAGTGAAAAACAATAACGATCTATTACCATTTATGAATCCTAAGGTAGCATTGTTATCCTTGGTAACAATAGGTAACAAAATGATATACCAACCAATGCTTCATGATTTACACTGATTGGCATTAAGGAGGATGAGGCCAGATTTGAAAGTAATATTTACTAATATCTCCTAGCGCAGTTTTTGGATCACACAGGATACACATTCTAATTTTTAAAGAAAGACAAACGGAAGAGATTGCAACTCATGTCATGTGGATGGACTGTGCAATCATTTAATCACCTGGCTATTGATGGACCTTGCTCTGGGGACCGGAATCCATAAAGATCCGACAACTCTTTCAGGGGGGAGGGGTCTTACTATCACCCTCGTCAGATCTGTTCCATACTTACTACAGAAGACTGCTTCTGCGCTGCTCCACCGTTCCATTTCATCAAAAATCCATTTCAGAAATGCAATCTGTTATTATTATATCATAAATTTCTAACGTGCGCAAGGTCACACCGAAATGAGAATCTGAATGTGAATCTGAAATGTGAATCTGTTCTGCTCTGGCGTTATCTCTCTACCTTGAAATTGCAGTCTGTTTTTCGTGGCATCCCGAAACTTGACCACATATCTAACTGCATACGTGAGGCCACCTTGCTCTAGTTGCCCATCTCTCAATGCACTGAATTTAATATACCAACATTCATGCGGAACTGCATGGTGGAAATACTAAGGAGCCTTTTCTTGGCTGACTGAGTATATATGCTTCTGATCGCAAGTCTCTTCATTTGGTCGATTAGAGTGTTGTTCCTATTGCGCGCCCTCAACATCTCGGCACAGAGACTCTGCGCCCATCGATCCCCTACCCTGGAACAACCACCCGGTAAGAAACAAAAGCATTGTTCTGCGAGCGCTTGAAGTCTATTCTCTTTGAACGAAAGTTCTCCATCTTGAATCTGGAGAATTACTTTCAAACTCATCCTCAACGGTGTGTTTTAGAAGTTTTAGTTTATGTCACGTTTAGTTAGATTCTGTCAATCTGTCTGTCAAGAGAAAGAAACACTGAGAAACATGAGCAGGGTTTGTAAATGACAAGTGACATTTCTAGTTATTGGAAGTTTTGCTACTTGATGAACAGTTTGTTCTGGTCTGTGTTCTGGTACTGTTCATCGCAATTACAGAGACGACGACTAAGGTGTCAGAGCTGGATTTGGAACTCACCCTGGCGTCACGAAGAAGTCTTGGTTGTCGGTTGCGTCGTTGATCGGCCTAGATCGATCCAGCTCCACCATCGCATATCACACCATCGTTGGACTTGCAACTGGTCTTGCGGTAATACAGAAAAACCATTGCTCTACATTCGACAAGAAGTCGCACACCGACAGAGAAACAAAGAAAGGGACAGACACACCTTTCGTCACGATCACCCCGTCTCTCTCCTCCTTGGCGGCCAGTCCCACCCCGTCCAAATAAAGTGTCGACCCGACAGCTGCGGTCACTCTGAACCCAACATCCGTCGACTAGATCCAATCCCAGACCCTTGAATTACCCAACACCACCGCCACACCAGTGCCACGACTAAGGAAGAAGACACACCAAACTGCTCTCTCTCTCTCTCTCTCTCTCTGTCTGTCTGTCTCTCTGTCCGTCTCTTTCTCTCTCTCTGTCTCTGCTCGACTTCTTTCCATCCAGGCCATCAGCTGGGCAGAACGAAAAGATTTACGGTACCACGTGACCCGGTTTCTGCGGTCAAAGGCCAATTCCAGCCAATTGCGAGAGAGATCTGCACCGGAGCTATTTTTAGACCTTGACTAATAGCCCGACCTCGACCGATTTATGGATCCAGGTCACGATAAGTGGGCTATGTAGGCCAACGTAGTTTCCTAATGAGGCGCCTTGAAAATGTCGATAATTACCCAGTAGATAGCAATTCTCATTGTCGAATATTTATGAATTATGACTGTATGTTTGAGCACTTGTGTTAGGTATATACAAAAATTTGTGTTGTATATTTTATAGCGCCGTAAATTTATTTAATAATCTTCGTTTATAGGAAAAGAGACAAATTCAGGTGACACACCGCACCCAGTTACACGTCAAAGCACATTAAAAATCAACAACGGCAAAAATATTGTGAACATAGCAATGTCTGTCATTAATTGGCGGCAAAGAGAACCCTCGGAATAAAGTTCTATCATCTTTAAATGGTAGAGCAAAAAGACACAGTCTAGGGCGTAAGTTATAGGTGGTTTTTGCTAGAGGTGGGAAAATGTGATCGAGGTCGGCATTTAGCATTAAATTACGAAGCAGCCCCACGTAGGCTACGTACGTTGTTTGAAACAGAGCAAACATGAAACAGCACAGTCCTGCTAGATTCGATAGGGCCAGTGCCCAGTATATTTACCGCAGCTTCTTTCTTTTCTCTTACTGGCTTGCCTTTATTGTTAAATGAGTAATTATATCCCTTATTTGTTCCATTAAAGAAAAAGTACATAATTATTATTATCATTATTGAACCAGCTGCTTATATTGCACCTTAATAATTGGTCTACATGAAAGTTGTAAGAATTCCGTGAGTGAAGTATCCGCTTCATAGCGCTGTAACAAGTGCACATAATATGAAAGTACACGTGTCGTTTAGGTTCAGGTTTGGGTCCTGCTCGAGGTCAACTAAAGTTAGGTTCGGCGTCGGGAGGGCCGGCATACAAACAGCAAGAAAGTTTCACTCAAAACTGAAAACATTGCTCTTTCACAAATCCTATCCTGATTCTTCCTCTTCTCCTCACGTACATTCATCGCCATTTCAGCTCTAAACATCACCCACCTTAGCCGTCCATCTATCTGCCTGCCTGACTCTCCGGACTTGATCGGCTGCCCTATCGATTTTGTTTTGATTGAGCGCCTGTGAATAAGCTGGTTCCCGCGACTTGTTTTTTGTGGGCGCTGTAGAAGTCTCGTTGGAAATTCATGATGACGTCACGATCCAACGTATCGGATCTCAAATTAGATATGTAATCTGAGTTCACGAGTGCGAGCGTTTTATAAAATAAAAACAGTTTGCTGGTCACTTCGTTATATTAGTTGTTTGTTTAAAGTTGTGGAGAAATTTTGTTATCATTTTTATAAGTGAGTTTTTATGAATTGCGAAATTTTAATTTTGGAATGAGCTGATTTGTTTGTGTACACATCAACAAGTCAGTCCGTGTTTCATTGAGGTCAAATCGGACCTAGCAGTCGTTCAGTAAGGGTAACATGGAAGATGATGCGACAACACTTGAACTTCAGGTTATGGTATGTGAACAAAAGCATATTCTTCTGATGTGGCACTCAACCTGAGTAACCTACATTTGAGAAGGGGGTAATAAGATTTACAAAGGAGTCGACTTAGTTGTTTGTGAAAACTTGAGCTTACATTCATTCCTGTTTCATGCAATTGTCCAATTCTGCCATAATTATATGGTGGATTTTTGGCAGGCTATGTAGCATTATTTGAGTTCACAAGAGTAGGTCAAATATGCTGGTGTAATATTGGGTAATATTAGACAAGAGCCACATGTGGCGGCCCTGCGTTTAAGCAATCTATGACTACCCTAGAGTATACCCCGCAGTCGATCGAGTTGATCGATCGAGTCGATCATAACTCGGCCAAGTCGAGTCGATCGAAAAATCGTCGACTCGATCGACTTGCAAGTCGAGTCGATCGTGAGTCTTGCCAAGTCGAGTCGATCGAAAAATCGTCGACTCGATCGACTTGCAAGTCGAGTCGATCGTGAGTCTTGCCAAGTCGAGTCGATCGAAAAATCGTCGACTTGCAAGTCGAGTCGATCGTGAGTCTTGCTAAGTCGAGTCGATCGTTGTTTCATCTACTCGACCCGACTTAGAAATATTTTACTTAGCCTAGGCCTACTATTAATTTTCTTGAAGTCTCAAAGTGACCTATATAGTTTTTGCACACAAGTTCAGCTAACGAACCTTTTGGCAGCTGTCGATTTCGTGTTAGTGTAACTGTGAAAGTTGACTATTATAATAGACGTGCGTTTTCGATTTGAGTTGAACGAATACAGGGTAACAGAAGCGAATACAAAAATTTTAGAAGGGTGGACAAAATTTGTGGTCTTGAACCGACAGAAATTTTCCTTGGTCTTCCGCCGAAAGAATCTTTTTTTAGTCTTTCGCCCAAAAAACTTCTAAAAACCCGTGGCGACTTTGGTTTTTTTAAAATCTTATGACTTTTTTAGTCATGTGCTAGGCCTACTTTCTCTCTCACCTTCCTGTTCCCGTTGCGTTGATCTACAGCTTAATTCTTGAAACCTGATGGAGGGAGGGACCACGTCATATGCGAATCTCTGAATGGGGTGGGGCTTGGCCGGATTGGCCCCTTCCTTGGATCCGCTCCTGAATGAGCATGATACAGATCTACTATTATATGCCTGTATATGCAAGTCATGTACGTAGATGTTAATTTTGAGAATATAAAAGGAGACCTCTTATGACGTCACTTCAATTATGATACAATTCTACAATTAAATAAGTTCACTGAGAAAACGAAATTACGCCTATTGTGACGTCACTTCGATCAGGACACAGATCTGCCGTCATATTATTTCATTAATGTTGAGAATACAGAACTATGCCTATGCCTATTGTAACGTCACTCTGATTATGATGCAATTTTGCTATTATATTAAAATTAAGTTCACATCAAGAGTTAAAAAAACAGCGCCAATTGTGACGTCACATTGATTATGATACAAACAGTGGCGTAGGCAAGGGAGTTTCGGGGGTTAAACCCCCCATTGGCCCCGGAAAAAGGTTTTTTAAGGTTATTTTTCCATTTAAGTAAGGAAAAAATAGCAAAAAACAGGGTTTCCGGCCATAAACCCCCCCCCCCATCAAAATTCCTGGCTACGCCACTGGATACAAATCTACCAGACCTATTATGGAAGTGCATTTTGAGAATATAAACAAGGTCTAGTGTGACGTCACATCGATTATGAGACAAATGTACTATTATAGAAGTGCATATTGAGCATATAAACAATTGAGGTCTATTGTGACGTCACTTCGATTATTATACAGATCTACCAGTATGTTATGTTCGTTTTGCGAATATAAAACGGGGCCTTTTATGACGTCAGTCACGTCACTTCTATTATAATACAATTCTACTATTAAATAAGTTCACTCGAAAAAACGAAATTAGGTCTATAATTGTGGCGTCATTTCGATTATGATAAAGATCTTCGGTCATATTATTTTATTTTCATAATACAAAACTGGGGCTGTTTAAATGCAACATCGCTCTGACTATATTATTATACAAATCGACTATTATACGTTCAGTTTTAGAATATAAAACTAGGCCCATTGTGACGTCACCTAGATCATGATACAGACCTACTATTAAAGAAGTTCAATTTGAGAATGAAATAGTCCTATTGTGGCTAACCTTGATTAGGATAATGATCTGTTATTATAGAAGTACATTTTGAGAGTATAAACTAGGCATTTTGTGACTAACTTCAATTATTGCACAGATCTACCGTGATAATTATTGAGTTTCATTTACATAATCTAAAACGAGGCCTATTGTGACGTCACTACGATTACAGTGCAAATCTATAAATTCACTGAGAATACGAAATTAGGTTTATTGTTACGTCGCACAGATTTATGACACAGATCTACTATCGTATAATTTCATTTTGAGATCACATAACTGCAGAGGTGAGCAAGAGACAAAACTAGGTCAAGTCGACGCGAAGTCGATCGAGTCGATCGTCAGCCGAGCCAAGTCGATCGAGTCGTAGAAAGGTCGGCGAGTCGACGAAGTCGATCGAGTCGATCGTCGGCCGAGCCAAGTCGATCGAGTCGTAGAAAGGTCGGCGAGTCGACGAAGTCGATCGAGTCGATCGTCGCACGAGCCAAGTCGATCGTAGCCCACGACTCGATCGACTGCGGGGTATACCCTAGAGTAAGTAGGTAAGTAAGTAAGTAATCTTTATTAGCATGATACAAACGCTACTTCTTTACAACAACTATGCATGCAATGGCGGAAAGTTATTCGAATAACAAGAGCAAAGACACATCCTAGGGTTAGGTATGCCATAATAGACATAAATTTAGAGAATGGCTGACTATATACAGTTATATATCTGGTACTATCATCTGAGGAACATGAACATTGCTCAAGTTTAAGGGCAGATCTTTGGACAAGCATTGATGCTGTGGCTGTGTTATGGTGCTATAGAAATTGTCATCAATGTTACATTACATTACATACTAGCATTCTCCTAGTTTTTTTTATTCTGTACAGTGAATGAATGATGAAGTGTTAAATAATGCAGTAGTGTATGAAAATGCCGCAATTAAAATGTATCGTATAGTCTCTTTACAAGTTGAATTTATGGAGGAACTTTGAGGGCAGTAATTGGTGAAGAAAGGGATGGAGTGACTGGATAGTCTTAGAGAATTTCAGTTAAGTTTTCTCACAAATCTTGACCAACGTCAAATTGTCGCTGTTCAAGATTGGAAAGACATTGGGGGAGGGGTGTTCATGTTATTGTAAGCACTATTCAATACATAAGTGATTAATATGTGCGTGGTTGACCTAGAAGGATTATGAAACACATAAGTAAGTATTTTCTGTGTTGGAGGTTCGACATGAGCAATCATCTATGAAACTTTTTCGACTTGTGTCTGATTGTCTAATATGAGTCTAACACATGTCTTCGTATTCTACACATTTTTTACGCTTCTACCTCTTTGCTATTTAGAGCCGCAGGGAACTTCTGTTCATGTTTGTAACAATGTCAGGAAGCTGTGTTGCACATGTTGGGTTGCTATGTGTTCCGTCTTGAACGTAATGAACCCAACATGTGATAAGTTGTGTATACCAAAGTAATGAGCCCAACATGTGATAAGTTGTGTATACCAAAGTAATGAACCCAACATGTGATAAGTTGTGTATACCAAAGTAATGAACCCAACATGTGATAAGTTGTGTATACCAAAGTAATGAGCCCAACATGTGATAAGTTGTGTATACCAAAGTACTTTGGTATACACAACTTATCACATGTTGGGTTCATTACTTAATGAACCCAACATGTGATAAGTTGTGTATGCCAAAGTAATGCTGCAGTCAGTAAGAAATTGCCTAGGTAGGGGTATTGTGAATTTGTAACCCTACATTATTTTGAAACTAAGGAACATGTGTTTTCGTATCAAGCGAAGAAATCTATTCTGAAATCATGAATATGCTAAGAGTCTGAAATTGGAAGATGTTGCTCTAAAAGCAAACTATATAATTAAATACTTTAACATGTGTGAAGAGGTTTGTTGTGGTGGTCACATTTTTGTGTTATTTGTTAGAGCAATTTCTGGTTTCATGTTATTTCAGTGCCGAGAATATGAATGGCTTCTACGGGAAGAAGTTGGGAGCGTTTTGCTCGACCTGAAGTCTCTGCTCGGTGTAAGTAAATGTTATTCAGTTGCAGAATTATTTCTATGACCAATGACCATAACCTATTCATTTCTTGCATTTATTTATTTGTTTACTTATTTATTTACTGTTATCTGAATGAGAGATGGAGGAGAATTGGAGAAACTGTCGAGGAGTAGAGGACGCGTTGTAGGAGTAGAGGACACGTTGTAGGAGTAGAGGACGCGTTGTAGGAGTAGAGGACGCGTTGTAGGAGTAGAGGACGCGTTGTAGGAGTAGAGGACGCGTTGTAGGAGTAGAGGACGTGTTGTTTGTCCGTTGGTTAAATTGCAACAACGCAGAGTCATATCAAAATTTGCGGAATTTAATGGGAGTTATGAATCAGGCTGAAAAAGTTCTTTTAAGTGGACCATGAAGTTAAGCCACATGAAGGAGGAGGAGGAGGAGGAGGAGGCGGGAGAGGAAGAGGAGGAGGAGGTGGTGGAGGAGGAGGAGGTGGTGGAGAAAGAGGAGGTGGTGGTGGTGGAGGAGGAGGAGGTGGTGGAGGAAGAGGAGGTGGTGGTGGAAGAGGAGGAGGAGGTGGTGGAGGAGGATGAGGTGGTGGAGGAAGAGGATGAGGTGGTGGAGGAAGAGGAGGAGGAGGTGGTGGAAGAGGAGGAGGAGGTGGTGGAGGAGGAGGAGGTGGTGGAGGAAGAGGAGGAGGAGTTGGTGGAGGAAGAGGAGGTGGTGGTGGTGGAGGTTGTCATCATGTGATCCAGATCATCCGCATCAAGTTGGACAAATCTGCCGTCATATGCTGTCATTCCTCTACAGTTGATCACTTATGTAGCATCTGTTTAAGAACTGTGGGAACCAGCAGCTGATTTCTATGGCTGCCTCTCTCTCTCTCTCTCTCTGTCTGTCTCTCGTCTTCTTCTTTTTGTTCTATTTGGATGTAGATAAACGATTGTTACAGATTTAGACGATGATGAATTGAAGTTCTGCTGATATTAAAACGTGTCCCATCGTCTTCTTTATTTCCAGACCATATCCACCCTCACCTTCTCCCCACCACCCAGCAAAGCTCTAGTTTTGTCATCATTGACAGCCATAGAATTGGAGACAGACAAAAGTCTCAGAATTCAGATTACGTAACTTCATGACTGCATTGAACTTTAAATCCTTCTAGTTGACTCACTGATAAATTCTTTTGCTTTTCAGGAAGCACTTAGAAATTTCCGTTTACGCTCAGATCAAGGTTTGTGATCACGATTCTCTGCGGATTCTGTCGCTTGAATAATTTTGTTGTCTCGTGTCTTTCTGTTTTCTGTGTCGCTTGTATTTTTTAAGATTCTTTCCGCTTTCAGCTTAGTTGCAGAAGTTTGGCAAATTATCATTTTTTATTGATGTCTATTCTTTGAGCTGATAGTTATTCTCATTGTTTGTTTAGCTTTGATGTGGAAATTGTCTCATATTGATTTGCTCTTTTCGTTCACTCGCATCCACTGCATCATTATTGAACAGAAAGTCTAATGATTTCTTCATCGTACATTCATATCAATTCTTCTTATCTGCCAACCGCATGATGATGCTGCTCTTCGTCTCTCTGCTTCTCATTCTCCTGATGCCTCCTCCTTCTCTTCTTCTTCCTTTTGTTTGCCTTGCATCCATTAAGAAGATCTATCTGCATCGATTGAAGTTATTCTGCACCAGCAGCAGCAACAGCAGCAGCAGCAGCTGTGGCAGCAGCAACTGTGGCTGCATCTGCGAGTCTAGGACAATACCCCCCGGACAAAACCCCCCGGACAAAACTCCCCGGACAAAAACCCCCGGACAAAACTCCCCGGACAAAAACCCCCCGGACAAAACACCCCGGTATAAAAACCCCCGGACAAAACCCCCCACTCACAACCGAGCACTTGAGCATCTGGGAATACGTCGCTGACGACATTCATGGCGGCAAGTTCGAAGTCTGTAATGTAATGTCATGTCATGTAATGTAATGTAATGTATACATTACACGTACATTGTACATTGCATTACATTACAAGTGTGCATTACATTACATGTGTATTGCATAACATTACATTAGAATGTAAATACCTTACATTACATTGTATTGTAATTGATGTAATGCAATGCAATAACATTACACTAATGTAATGTAATGTAATGTACCGCAACAACGTAGTTACAGTGTAATGAAATGCTATACAATACACTTGTAATGTAAGGTGTACGTGTAATGTATACATTACATTACATTAAATCACATTACATTGCGCTACCCTGCTACCATACAACTACGTTACATTACATTATGTAATGTAATGTAATATAATGCTACTCAATACACTTGTAATGTAATATAGTGTAATTACAATGTAATGTAATGCTGTGCAATACACTTGTATTGTGTTGAAATGTAATGTAATGTATTGTAATGTATTGTAATGTGTTATAATGCAATGTAATGTAATGTGATGTTATGCAATGTTAAAGACTAAATCTATTTCTTTTACAATAAAACATACCGGGGGGTTTTTATACCGGGGGGTTTTGTCTGGGGGGGTTTTATACCGGGGGTTTTGCCCGGGGGTTTTGTCCGGGGGGTTTTGTCCGGGGGGTATTGTCCTGCTCCCTGCATCTGCGCGTCTGAAGAGTAGAGATGCTATATAAATGCAGTGAATGAATGAATACACGTCTCAGATTCCTAAATTGTCCAATGTTCATTGTCTTCTTCTCATTTTCAGCCTCCATGTCTGTTTTTCTTTCTTTCTTTCTCTCTTTCTTTCTTTCTCTCTCTCTGTCTCTCTCTGTCTGTCTGTCTCTCTCTATTTCTCTCTCTCTCTCTCTCTCTCTCTCTCTCTCTCTCTCAGATTCCGTCCTCTGCATTCATTGTCTTTTGGTCGCTGAAATTAGTCCACTAATTACTGGTAATAATCTCTTGTTAGTCCTTTGATGACAATCCTATGGTTACTAATTAGTCTTTTATTTTATTGTATTGTCTTTGACCATTTATAAAGTGCTTCTCCCAGCAAGAGCCATTTAGAAGCGCTCCCAGTGTGAATAGTCCTGAGAGAAAGAAGCAGAATCTGAGGTAAGAGAGAGAGAGAGAGGGACAGGAGGAAAGTCTTCTGTTGAGTATATGATGAATGCTGACTCGTGTAAGTAGTCAATTCCACAGAGTGGGTGGACACATGCACTCTGCAGAGGCATAGGATCTGAATTGAAGTACCATTGTAGTGGAATGAGAGACCAAGAAGATCTAAGCGAACGCAGGAAAGTGGCAGTGTGTCACAGGGGATGAATGATGGGGTCAGAAAGATTCTTTGGAGCAAAACCCAACTACAACTTAAAAGTTCAATATAGGAAAGTCTTTGAATTGTATACAGGTAGATAGTTTGCTAGTCATCCAGGTAAAAACAGAGAAGAAAATGAAGTCTGTGGCTACTTGAGTGGAAATGATGTTGACCTTGCCTGAATGTTGTCAGTAAGAATGTCAGCTACTGACAGTCTAGTGTTAGCAGCAGATGCTGGATGTCATTGTCAGTTGTTGACTTGTCATGTGAGTAATTTCTCATTGGTTGTCTGCTTGTTTCAGTGTCGGAAAGTCACGTCAAACCAGAGAAGTTTCTGCTGTCCTGTCCAAGGTTTGTCGTCTCACTAGTCTTTCATCCTTCTTCTTCTTCTTCTTCTCCTTCTCCTCCTTCTCCTTCTTTACAGGTACTCAACTCACCAACATTGTTGTCTTAATGGTATGTTAAGATGAATTAGCGACTAAAAGGCTTTGCAACATTTTTAGGTAAATGAAGCAGACTGTGACAAATGCTTTAGCAGCAGTGGCTGGGAAACCATTGTAGCTCTGATCATTATTTAAAGTGATGTAATTGAGTTGGTATGGTTATAGGGATATTTTGGCAAAGGGTTTGTCAGGATAATTTCTAAATTGCAGGTTGTTTTTCACTTTCTTATTTGATTGTACGAAAGAACAAGGAAGCAGTCTTGTCATTTAGGGGGAGGTGAATTAAAATGCAATAGAAAGACACATCTACAGCGAGAAGTTAAAGAGACATTTTATGATTTGATGTTTGGAATCAGTTTGCCAGAGAGTTAATTAATGAGAGACTTTGTCTGCAGTTAAAGAGTTGCATGTAGAAGCCATCAACTGAAGGACAGCTGCTTCTCTGCCTCCCCCTTTGTTTCCTGTCTCAGCAAGTGCTGCTGTGATGTGTTGTTAGATCGGAAGATGAAATGTTAGGGAATGTGTTTATTTGATGAAATGTTTTGACGTTGATTTCAGTGGAACGTATCAATCGAAATGTATGAAATGTTTTGACGTTGATTTCAGTGGAACGTATCAATCGAAATGTATGAAATGTTTTGACGTTGATTTCAGTGGAACGTATCAATCGAAATGTATGAAATGTTTTGACGTTGATTTCAGTGGAACGTATCAATCGAAATGTATGAAATGTTTTGACGTTGATTTCAGTGGAACGTATCAATCGAAATGTATGAAATGTTTTGACGTTGATTTCAGTGGAACGTATCAATCGAAATGTATGAAATGTTTTGACGTTGATTTCAGTGGAACGTATCAATCGAAATGTATGAAATGTTTTGACGTTGATTTCAGTGGAACGTATCAATCGAAATGTATGAAATGTTTTGACGTTGATTTCAGTGGAACGTATCAATCGAAATGTATGAAATGTTTTGACGTTGATTTCAGTGGAACGTATCAATCGAAATGTATGAAATGTTTTGACGTTGATTTCAGTGGAACGTATCAATCGAAATGTATGAAATGTTTTGACGTTGATTTCAGTGGAACGTATCAATCGAAATGTATGAAATGTTTTGACGTTGATTTCAGTGGAACGTATCAATCGAAATGTATGAAATGTTTTGACGTTGATTTCAGTGGAACGTATCAATCGAAATGTATGAAATGTTTTGACGTTGATTTCAGTGGAACGTATCAATCGAAATGTATGAAATGTTTTGACGTTGATTTCAGTGGAACGTATCAATCGAAATGTATGAAATGTTTTGACGTTGATTTCAGTGGAACGTATCAATCGAAATGTATGAAATGTTTTGACGTTGATTTCAGTGGAACGTATCAATCGAAATGCATGAAATGTTTTGACGTTGATTTCAGTGGAACGTATCAATCGAAATGTATGAAATGTTTTGACGTTGATTTCAGTGGAACGTATCAATCGAAATGCATGAAATGTTTTGACGTTGATTTCAGTGGAACGTATCAATCGAAATGTATGAAATGTTTTGACGTTGATTTCAGTGGAACGTATCAATCGAAATGCATGAAATGTTTTGACGTTGATTTCAGTGGAACGTATCAATCGAAATGCATGAAATGTTTTGACGTTGATTTCAGTGGAACGTATCAATCGAAATGTATGAAATGTTTTGACGTTGATTTCAGTGGAACGTATCAATCGAAATGTATGAAATGTTTTGACGTTGATTTCAGTGGAACGTATCAATCGAAATGTATGAAATGTTTTGACGTTGATTTCAGTGGAGCGTATCAATCGAAATGTATGAAATGTTTTGACGTTGATTTCAGTGGAACGTATCAATCGAAATGTATGAAATGTTTTGACGTTGATTTCAGTGGAACGTATCAATCGAAATGTATGAAATGTTTTGACGTTGATTTCAGTGGAGCGTATCAATCGAAATGTATGAAATGTTTTGACGTTGATTTCAGTGGAGCGTATCAATCGAAATGTATGAAATGTTTTGGCGTTGATTTCAGTGGAACGTATCAATCGAAGTGTATGAAATGTTTTGACGTTGATTTCAGTGGAACGTATCAATCGAAGTGTATGAAATGTTTTGACGTTGATTTCAGTGGAGCGTATCAATCGAAATGTATGAAATGTTTTGACGTTGATTTCAGTGGAACGTATCAATCGAAATGTATGAAATGTTTTGACGTTGATTTCAGTGGAACGTATCAATCGAAATGTATGAAATGTTTTGACGTTGATTTCAGTGGAACGTATCAATCGAAATGTATGAAATGTTTTGACGTTGATTTCAGTGGAACGTATCAATCGAAATGTATGAAATGTTTTGACGTTGATTTCAGTGGAACGTATCAATCGAAATGTATGAAATGTTTTGACGTTGATTTCAGTGGAACGTATCAATCGAAATGTATGAAATGTTTTGACGTTGATTTCAGTGGAACGTATCAATCGAAATGTATGAAATGTTTTGACGTTGATTTCAGTGGAACGTATCAATCGAAATGTATGAAATGTTTTGACGTTGATTTCAGTGGAACGTATCAATCGAAATGCATGAAATGTTTTGACGTTGATTTCAGTGGAACGTATCAATCGAAATGCATGAAATGTTTTGACGTTGATTTCAGTGGAACGTATCAATCGAAATGCATGAAATGTTTTGACGTTGATTTCAGTGGAACGTATCAATCGAAATGCATGAAATGTTTTGACGTTGATTTCAGTGGAACGTATCAATCGAAATGTATGAAATGTTTTGACGTTGATTTCAGTGGAACGTATCAATCGAAATGTATGAAATGTTTTGACGTTGATTTCAGTGGAACGTATCAATCGAAATGTATGAAATGTTTTGACGTTGATTTCAGTGGAACGTATCAATCGAAATGTATGAAATGTTTTGACGTTGATTTCAGTGGAACGTATCAATCGAAATGTATGAAATGTTTTGACGTTGATTTCAGTGGAGCGTATCAATCGAAATGTATGAAATGTTTTGACGTTGATTTCAGTGGAACGTATCAATCGAAATGTATGGTGACTGTCGTTGGAGATCTCATCTCAGAAGCAGTCAGTGACTCATCACAACTCATCCATTCATCATCATCATCATCATCATCATCATCATCACTTTTTGCAGCTTCATTGTTTGACATCTTCAATTAATTGATTGACCGGCTGAATGACTGACTCATTGACTGAATGACTGACTCATTGACTGAATGACTGAGTCATTGACTGAATGATTGACTCATTGACTGAATGATTGACTCATTGAGTGAATGACTGACTCTTTGACTGAATGATTGACTCATTGACTGAATGACTGACTCTTTGACTGAATGACTGACTCATTGACTGAATGACTGAGTCATTGACTGAATAACTGACTCATTGACTGAATGACTGACTCATTGACTGAATGACTGAGTCATTGACTGAATGATTGACTCATTGACTGAATGATTGACTCATTGACTGAATGACTGACTCTTTGACTGAATGACTGACTCATTGACTGAATGACTGAGTCATTGACTGAATGACTGACTCATTGACTGAATGATTGACTCATTGACTGAATGATTGACTCATTGACTGAATGACTGACTCTTTGACTGAATGACTGACTCATTGACTGAATGACTGAGTCATTGACTGAATGATTGACTCTTTGACGGAATGACTGACTCATTGACTGAATGATTGACTCATTGACTGAATGACTGACTCATTGACTGAATGACTGAGTCATTGACTGAATAACTGACTCATTGACTGAATGACTGACTCATTGACTGAATGACTGAGTCATTGACTGAATGATTGACTCATTGACTGAATGATTGACTCATTGACTGAATGACTGACTCTTTGACTGAATGACTGAGTCATTGACTGAATAACTGACTCATTGACTGAATGACTGACTCATTGACTGAATGATTGACTCATTGACTGAATGACTGACTCTTTGACTGAATGACTGACTCATTGACTGAATGACTGAGTCATTGACTGAATGACTGACTCATTGACTGAATGATTGACTCATTGACTGAATGATTGACTCATTGACTGAATGACTGAGTCATTGACTGAATGATTGACTCTTTGACGGAATGACTGACTCATTGACTGAATGATTGACTCATTGACTGAATGACTGACTCTTTGACTGAATGACTGACTCATTGACTGAATGACTGAGTCATTGACTGAATGATTGACTGAATGACTGACTCATCGTATAATTGCTTGTAACTTGTGATCTCATGTACAGCACCCTTTCCCTCGACTGAGCTGTGGCGCTATATAAATCGTCTTATTATTATTGACTGACTGGTAGATTTATAATAAGGAGTTTTATTATAAATAATGTTATGCTAAATGAGGTATAAACTATTTAGCGGGTTGGGGAACTAAGCTGCACTATGGAGAGAGATATGACTTGTACATTTTAAAGGTTTAATAATGAACAACTACAGAATCAGCATTATGTCAGTATACAAGAATAACGGAAATAAGACTTACGTAATAAAATGAATATAAGATAATAAAGACATAGAAGCCGAGCTTCTATGGTGCACATACCGACAATAAAAGACTCTCATACTGAAATCGTCAAACTGATCATCAGCCACACAACGATTCGGTTAGGACCATGGCTTCCACCCCGAATACGCGTTCTTTGTCTTCCCGGGTTTATATAGATTCTGGGGGCGTGGGTTGGTCACGTGGTACATCTAGGGCTAGAGAATTCGATTGCGCAACCAAACTTTCCATTGCGCAGTTGCTGGAGGAGTGACTCAACTGTGGGTCCCTACCCCGGTACCATGGACCAAAGGCCTGACAGGAAGATGGATCTGTTCGACCGGAAATGGTGATGACATCTGTATCTGATATGACAGACACTATTGCCAATACTAAGGGAGCTGTTTACCCGTTACCAATGTGATATACCAACTATACATCTATATCTAGGTACGACTTCTATAGCACTATTATAGATTGATGTGCAGTAGATCTCTGGCTGACTTACATACTCATTTACTCGTTCTCTCGTTGCTGTCGATTGGTTGGCTGCCTGACCTTTGAACTTGTGTTAATTGGTTAGTATATAATGATTTGGTTTTCGATTAGGATGTTGGCGTGAGGCTTCAGAAGCAGCCTGTCATCATCTACCAGACGCGAATCTATCCGGAGATTCCTTGGAAGCTCCAACAGGTCAGTCAGTTCATTACTAATCAGCTGCTGCTGTTGCCATTGTTCTCACATCTCATCTCATCCTAATATGTCCAGTGATTGCATCGTTCATCTTCTTCATTTTCTTCATCTTCTTCATCTTCCACTTTTCAAAGCACCATCATCAACGCAGAAGTACTTTTGTAGAACGTCGCATTTCCTCTGATTTTCAACGCTCGACCTCATTTGCTTCGTATCTATTTCGTCATCTGCGTTGTTCTTCTCTTTCTTACTCTCATCTCTTCTGTGCAACAAGATCAACAACTGTTGTTTTGTTGTCTAAATAACACCGTTATCTCGCTTGACCTCGTTGCCTCTGTCTTTATGTTGAGAAACTCGTCATTCTCTAAGTTACCATTCTATGTGGGCTTTAATGTTCAATTGTCACATGGCATAAAATCAGTCTTTGTTGTTGATCAGCCACCTCCATTTCTGCCATTTTCTGTCTTACCGTCAGTCGGCTGTCGCTCAGGATGAATAGGATGATGATGAAGTGATGAAGACGACGATGACAATGATGTGACCTGTTCAGAGTGAGTAAGTGTGGTGTTGTTGATGCTGCTGCTGTGGATGATGGTTGTGTTTAGATTCAGGATGCAGGGAACCGCCTTCATTTTGCCTTGTCTTCCATTGACCAACGAGATCAGATGTCGTCTTTTACATCTGGAACGCAAGTCCTGTCTGTAAGTAACAACAGATCAACTTAAAAACTCAATTCATGCATCATTTGGGTTCAAAGGCTGTTTCTGCATAATTATATAGTGCCTGTACATCAATGAACAAAAATATTATGTCAGAAATTACACGTCAGAGAAATGATTGCTTAAAATTTTCTTCACTCAAAGTTTTCACTTTATCATTGTTCATGAAATTGTCTACTCTGGAAACTAGATATCAATATGAAATATGTAAAACAAATTAATGGAAGAGGCCTTAATTAATTTTTTGCAATTAATCAAATGATTATTAATTAAAATCTGTGGCCCTCGAGTGATTAATCGAACAACGTCTGCTTTCTATGCAACGGTGAAGACGATCGAAGGATGGAGGCTACTCAATGACATTGTGACATCTGTATCTTTTCTACTCGCGTGTGATTCGTTGGCTTTACCTTCATCAATAGAACTGCTCCAACTGCCTGTCAGTGTGGCATTCCCAAGTCTTCCTACTTTTGACGGAATGCAAATTGTCTTTTCCATCTGATCTGTTGCTGCAGTTGATGACGACGGTTGTAGAGATGCGTTTCCGATAGCAACGCCATGCAAGCAGCAGTTGCAACATTCTTAACTATTATGTTTCAGAACAACACTAAATCTTATTTAGAGGTCGCTCACATGTATTTGCTTTCTTTCTTGTGTTGCTAGTTCTTGGATGACATCATAACTCACCTGAAGCTGGGAAGAGAGTGTCTTTCTCTTCCGAAGATACCGTCATTTGACGAACTCATCAAAAATCCAAACAGTGTGAGAGTGCATTCCAGCTTATCCTATAATCCACACTTCTTTCAGTGCAACGTCGTCATGTCATGCATATCGTCAAATTCTAACATTTTGTGACGTCGAAAATAAATGCCAGCAAACAAGACAAGTGAATTACGCAACCTCACTGGCAATTTTTATGTCTAAAATGTCGACGAATCCGATTGGCTGCCATCTTAATTTACACTGCCAGCTGGGAATTAGCTGGCAGGATTTCTATAGGGTCAATTAAGACAACCGAAATTGTGTTGAAATCGGATTTCTACAACCAAAAACCAGTTTGCCAAGAACTCCGATATAAACAACGTCATTACGAATCTTTCATTATTAATGGAATTGAAGTGACATCAGTGAGACATGGAACATGGAAATCACTGTGACCGACGTGTTCAGCGTTTGAGTTCGGTTGCAGTCGTCTCTGTCATGCTTGTCTCTAAAGCGTTGTCACTGTTGTTGTTGTTGTCGTTGTAGAAAGCGTTCAAACCAGCGTTGCCGCAGGACACGATCGCTTCGTTCTTCGTCCAGGCTCAGAAGCTCGTCCTCTCCGTCTCCCATCTCTCATCCACCAATTCACAAAACAAACCAGAGATTGCGTCTCGCTATCAGGTCTCCAATCTTCAGTCGTCGTTGGTTTCATTCACTAAAATAATCGATTTCTTTTCTGTGCAACCACACACACACACACAGGCACACGCACACACAGGCACACACACAAGCACACGCGCACACACATAGAGTGTAAGATGAATTTAGACCAAGAGCAAAATGTGTCAAGTCATTTCATAACCAGGGTTTCTGAGTTTATGTATGTGTGTGTGTGTGTTTGTGTGTGTTCATTTAAGTGGCACCTTACAAAATCCTCTATTGTAGTGTGCTTGAGAAGTCAACAAGCACGAGACTATTAACGGGTTCCACTGATGAGTTGTATACTGCTTGTGCTTATATTGGTAATGATGATTTTCTTGTTTTTATGGAGTCACAGTTTCTATCGCAAGACTTCCTCGAAACTCGCACATCTCCACATACACGACTCTGGCTTCCGATCTTTGCGTGAATCAGATATACAAGGTCTTGCTCCTAGTTACTAAGTCCCTGCAGGGTTTAGTGTCTAAATAGCTCTGCGACTTAATTTGTAAGCCTCTTTCTGCAAGATCTTCATGCCCTCTTTGTTCTGCTGACCACTTCGATCTATTTGTACCCAGATCACGAACCTCATTAAACCCAACATCGGGCTTTTGCTATTGTTGGTCCTTTAATTTGGAATCAACCTTCGATCTGAAATTCGTGGCAGGATTCTTGTAGGAAATTCACCTGCATCTTTACGCTGCTTCAAGACATATCTCTTTTCATGGGCCTGTCAAGCTGAGAGCGCTTCTGAATAGCTCTGCTGTGAGAAGTGCTTTACAAATGCTGTATTATATCAAATTAGATTAGATCTTAAACTTTATAGATTTGAATTTTTGAAAAGTAACAAACTGAGATTTTTTGCGTGTTGATCGAGTGCTTCTAACTGAGCCAATGAGTTGTGAGTTGCGATGGAAGCCATGGAAGGAAGAGAATGACATCTCAGTCGATCATCTCGTGTTTTATTCTATCTATGAATTCTTCTGATTATATTCTTGCATTCATCCAAGAAACGTTCGTTCATTTTCTGACTGTAGTGAGAATTCCACTTTAATCACACTTTGCCATATATAGTCTTGTCTTCCATAGTAGCAGTTGTCGCTTTCGTTGTTGCTTTGGTTGTTGCTTTCGTTGTCTGCTTTCATCCGTCTTAGTATTAGTTGTCTGTTTGTCTTCGTGTCTTCAGTTGGAATGTTCCGTTCCATGGCTCAACGATACTCTGCTCCTCTTTACGCTTGCTCTGCATAAATGCCAACAGTTGAAAGACAAGGTAGGGGAGCAGCAGCAGCAGAAAACGTGGCAAGACCGTAGTAGCTATGGATGTGTTTACTGTGTTTGGCGATGATGATGATGACGATGACGATGATGATGATGATGATGATGACGATGATGAACTTAATGACAAAACGAGCGTTTCAGTCATTTCTCTCGTCGTCAATTAGTTCAACGTCTTTGAAGGTCGGCTTTAATTGTTATGGATAAAGAGAAGAGGAGAAACAGCGTCTCAAGCAATCTATTCCTTGCAGACAGTCATTGCTATGACTTCATTTTCTTATCATTGCCTTTGGATAATTAATTATGAGGATATCATATTGATTATGAGGAAGGATATATTAATTATGAGGATATCGTTATCTTCGTCACTGTTGACATCACCAATTCTATGAGATTCATGTACTAAATATAGCTGAGTCGGTCGGTTGGTTGGTTAGGGGAAGAGGTTAAGTAGAAATCTCCAACTTAATCTTGAACCTGACATCGACGGATGCATAAGTGCTGCTAGTAAATTAACGATTATAATATTTTTATATATATATATAATAATCATTAATTTATATATATATATATATATATATGTATACAGAAAGCATGAAGTAGGTTTGATTTCATCTCTCTGTAGGTGGCAATGTTCGTTCATTATGAAACGCGACTTCACGGTCTGCTGCATTCTGCTGCTCAGAAGTCGGTGGACGATGGCAGCCACGGAGATTGCATTGTCGTTCAACTCAACAGACAAGCAACGCCATTGTCATCACCATTGTCATTGTCATCGTCTGTGAAGACAAAGACTCGACGCGAGGCAACAATTGACGATCAGATTCCAGCGACAGTTCTCGGCCAATAACAACGAGTTAGAATTGACTGAAGTCGGCGGTGATGGAGTTTCTTGCGTTTCTAGATAATTAAACGAATTTGAACGGTGATGATTTTCTAAACACATGAGATTCGTGATTTCTAGAAAACTTAGCGAAGTGAGGATATTATTGATGATTTTCTAAACACATGAGATTCGTGATTTCTAGAGAACTTAGCGAAGTGAGGATATTATTGATGATTTTCTAAACTGAGTTTCATAGTTTTTTTGTTGCGCAAGGAATTATTTGATACTGGCAATTACACGGACACAATTTTTTATGAATTTTGACATCTGATATTTAATTGAAAGCAATAACATGAGTTGCACTTCTCTTCATTACATTCACTGTTGAGGTCAAAGGTGAGCTCTGGGTTAGATCCAAATAGGTCAAAGGTCAGCTCTGAGGTTAGATTCAAAAAGGTCAAAGGTCAGCTCTGGGTTAGATTCAAAAAGGTCAAATGTCCGCTCTGAAGTTGGATCCCAACGTCCTAGAAGAGCAATTAGAGTAATCTTGAGTAGCGTAGGTTTGGCTCAACAGCTTGCACTCTACACACTCTATCTCCTCCTCCTTCCTTCCTCTCCTCCTTCTCGTTCTCCTCCTCCTCGGTAGTTAATGCTTTCTCTCACCTCCCTCCTCCTTCGGAAGTCATCAGCTGCGCAGTTGTTGCTGCAGTTGTCGATGGTGATGTGTTGTTGCAACCGTTGCTCCTCAGAGCAGTAGAAGTTGCTGTTGTTGTTGTTGAGAACAATTGTTACATCGAGTTGTTCATCGTAGGTTGTTCTCGAGTTTTCTTATTGTTTTTTTTACATTCCACGGAAGCAATACTCTTTGTCATTTAGAACAATAAGTTTCTCGTCTGAATTCTGTTGTTAATAAGACGCCATTATAAAAAATACTATTCTGACTCATTCGTCTTTCTTCATTTTTTCTGGTGGTTAGGAAGTTCAGTTGCTCTTCCTGTTCAGAATTCAATGCAGGAGAGGATTACAAGCAGATTATGATTATGCCGTTTGCAAGAACCTTTCCATAGTTCTTTTTATGTTTGTGTGTCCACTTGTTATTGCACCACTTCAAGATTGCTACTCGGAACTGCTCCCGACTACAGCAGGGACACTGCATGGGAATTTCACACCAAAGTGCTGAGCAATTGTGAGTGAAGGACTTGCTCAGAGTCCCTACTTGGGCTTCTTTTTAACATGTAGTTGTACACAAAAAGTGCAGTTGTAGGCCTAAATGAATTTCTGCAGCAGTTGTAGAAGCAATCTTGTGCAGTGAAAATCATAAAAAGGTAACTGAAGCCGATTTACCATGGAACACTGGAATGGAAGGAAGGGGTGTGCAGTGGAAAATATGCCAAGAAGCTAAATTTCTGGTGAATGACTAAAAAAGTCGTCAGAAATTTTCCTGCCAAATGGCACACCAAATTCAAATTGCTAGTCGTGCAGTTCAAAAAATCCTTTTAAAAAGTCCTGGTCTCTTTGAGGCGGATTTGAACCCACAACCCTCGGCTGCAACGCAACGGACATACCCCATACCCACTACACCACGGCGCCCCGGCCATTTGCCAAATTAAGGGAAGATGAAAGGTCTTTAGGTGCCATTACAATCAGAAACTTAACGTAGGTCTACGATGCACATTTAATTAGATGGTGGTGGTATGTGCAGTTTAGCGTCACTGTGTGACAGCTGTGTCTGCCCAGCGTGTTTACGCTAGTTTGATTTAACGACGCGTTCATTCCGCCTTACGCTGGCCAATCTGGCTTCTGCTAGAGTAGCTAGACGCATTTAACGACCACCAAGATAAAGATATTCTCCTGATAGAAAAAAAACGGAACAAACAAGAATACTAAAAAGGCATACAATTATTATTTTAAATAAAAAAAAGCTTGGTTTAAAAGCAAGAATCAGATGAGTAAGCATTTTACTACGATTGATAGAAACACGTAGCCTATATGCTTAGCCTACTGTTACAGTCATCACTTGTAGACCTAATAATTATTGTGATCTCGAGATTTCTACAGCGCCCACAGAAGCGAAGTTATTGGAGCCAACCTATTCTCACTATTTCTCAGGCGCTTAGACAGAACAAAATTGATAGGCAGAGTCAAGAACTGGAGATCTCGTCGGGTGGGTGGAAATTGAAGCTGCTACGCTATCATCGTCGTTATAAGGAAATAGTAAGCATACATAATTATAGGCTGTATTACTCCATTTGCAAACGCACAATGGGACATCGACAAATTGAAATAGCCTAATCAAAGACCTAATTATGTCTAAGACTATAATGTCTTTGGCCTAATGCTATAGGCCTATATGACACGTATATAGGCCTAGCCTATATATAGAAGTAGAATCTGCAGAATGAAGGACGATAGGAAAATAAAAACGCTGATGTTCGGCAGGATGGAGGGGACAAATCGAAGAGGGAGACCGCATAGGAAGTGGCTGGACGACATCACCAGGTGGGGGAGAGCATCACTCCAAGAGCTGAGTCACGCGGCGATGGACAGAGGTCGATGGAGGAGCTTGATGAAGATGGCAGTGGACACCTACGGGCGCTGAGCCCATGGTTCCTGATGATGATGATAGAAGTAGGCCTAATCATAAAGAACAGTGATAGCATCATAGCCTATAGACCTAGTTAGGCTACCTGAAAAATAATGGGCCTTTAAAATATATGTTTAAAATATGTGTTTATAAGTGTGAGAAGGTCAGAACGTGGAATTTCAAAGTTGAGTGAACGTGGACCCAAAGAGTAGCTAGCTATTGTGATTCATGAGCTGGAAGGAATATATCTTAGAGAACATGTCCATGGTTATCCTATGAATTAGGCCTAAATAAACGTTGCAAACCAGTGCAGATGCTGTTTATGCAAGTCTGTCTTGCGTGCTAAAGTAACGGCCCTAAAAGTCACTGGACCAATAAATTATTATTAGCCTACTACCTTGACCTAGCTAATAATAGGCATAAGGGAAGGGAATCGATAAAAATCGATCGGCATGTCGCAGAGTATGCGTTATAACTCTTAGAAGACTGAAAACAATATGCATGAATGCTGTGTTTTTCCATTTTGTCCGCTGGATGCTAACGAAGCTTTAATATTTAATAATTAAATAAATTTTTTCGACGCTGATCATTACGTGATTAAAATGAAAGATAAGGACAGTTAACTTGGAGTATTATTCCTTTTTGACGATCTACCTTGGCAAGTATTTAGAATGAAACTATTAATAGAGGTCGGATTGACATTGCGGCTTTTTATGGATGACATGCGGTGGTTGGGACTGATGTCGGAGTTTGAAATAATAATAATAAATAATAGTTTTATTTAATGAAACGCTTGCAAACGCACAGCGCTGTACTACTAACTGTTATGCAGTAGTCTTAATTAACATCAAACGTAGCTACTGACAGAACAGACAGCCTGCAATACACTGCGCTAATAGCAGCCTACAAAGTACGCCCGGGGCGCGAACTCCTTAACTCTCGCTGTCCATGCCAGCGTGTTATCCAACGCTCTACCGTCCCCGCCACCACACCCCCCGTTGACGTACTTAATTATCCCGACATTACTAATAATTGCATCATTGTCTCATGCTGAATGACGGTTTTCCCCAACTGGCTGCTTACTAGGAAATTACATGACCACCCTGATGTTGAGGGGAATAGAGCGCAGTGATTGTGATCAATTAGTAAATAATCGGTAAGCAACAGAGTAGCACAAAGCTGTCGAGATGCTTTTATTATTTTCCGAAACTATGTCTCTAAATGCGCTTCGCTAGATAAACGTTGTCGACTTTTAATTGCTCCATTATTTAGACAGTTGCTATTTGCCAGTGTCTGGTAACTTCATATATTAGACAATCGATGCTTGTAGCATTATATTCTCATCGCCATCTGTAGTGTCCATATTTTTGAAAGTTAGTCACTTACTTAGTACTTAGTCCTTCCCACGCAGGTCTGCACATCAGGCAATGCATCTCCTTCTGACTAAAAATGTGGGAAACTGTATACTATTTATTTTTGTTTAATATCAATATGTTGGAGGTGGTGTGGACTTGAAGAGCAGCTACCATAGAACGACAGTATATTGTATGCCATATATATGATTTATTTATCCTTAGTTAGGCAGGGCTGTTAAATTATGTGTCACTACTCTGTTTGGTCAGCTTCTGCTGTTTACTCTTCGTCCTATCAATACACGTTTTTTGTCTTTGTTCATTTTACACTAACTCTTTTATAAGTTATCTGAGCCTCCTCATGTTCACAGCTTGGACACTGATTTCAATCTTTCACTTTGTCGTTCACTCTAAGCTGACAAGTTGTCTCTTTCAAGTCAGCCAATGGTTCCTGGGGACATTTTTTTGTTGCCTTGCTTCAGTGTACACATCTGAACTATTGTGTTAGGAGGCATTATCAAAATTGCAGATGTATTTTATTGTATGTATTGTATACGTGCGATTATGTTTTTCAATTCTAAGTGCAGAACTTAGTGCAGAAGTTTAAGACTTGTGTATATTTCTTGTTCTCAGATGACCCGATAATTATGTCTTAATCTGATTTGAATTTCTGTTTCAGCTTCAGCCGCTGATCAACTGGACAGAGTAAAATGATTGAGTCGTTGCATTCTCTGAAGACATTGTCAAACATCGTGGCAACCGTTGTTCATTTCGTCTTCTCCTTATTCACTGCAGTTCTTCTACTAATCTATTGTTGCCGCAAAACAAGAACGCGATGTCTCTTCATCCGATTCTTTGGACACGTCTTTACTTGGGTCGTAACTGCCATCGTTGCTGTTATTCTCATCTTCGAAATTCTCGAGGGAATTTTGTCGGATGTAAAATCGTCTGTGTTTCATCTTGACATTCATCTGTGCAACGTATCTGCGTTGCTTGCGTCTTGTGTTGTTCTTGTTCTTTACAACCATGCAGAGAACGAGCGTCGTCTTGCATATCTGATTCCGATCGGCATATACTGGTTCCTTGCTGCAGCTGTGAGGGCCGCGAACCTAACAGCACTGGTTGGTGCCGAGGACACCCGAGTGAGAGGAAGCGCAAAGTTTCTTCTCGTCTGTCTCGTTGTCTTCTTCTACGTTTTTCTCGGTTCCTCAGTTGTCGTTATTCTTATTAAGCAGGTGAAGAATCTTCGAATCAGTAGCCATCGTATAAAGTAGGTATACATCCTTGCTTTGTGGAATCTAGTCTGCAGGATTGGATTTAGGAAATGAAGATCTTCTGTAGAATATTGGTTGACTTAGAGTAAGTAAGTAAGAGTAATTAAGGAATTGATGAGACCGTTCTGTTACTTGAGGATTCATGAGACTGGAAAAGATTTACGGGTTGTGCGGTAGAACCTGCACAATATAGGACTTGCATTCAGCAGAAAAACGTTTGATTTCTGATTGAGTGATGTCTGTGGTGTAGATCTTAATTTGTTGTATGCCAGTTTAACTCTGTCTTATTCCAGTGCCCAGCCTGGCAATGTGTTCTGGCCTCATATTGATATATCAGAGTAAGACTTGTCTTTTAGTTTGACATAATTCTCAATTCCGCAGATATTTTGTCTTTGATATCTCGATCGATGCGTTTTGATGCTTCATTCTAAACAGACGACTTGCTACTGTTCTGATTTGCCTGTTGTCACCTTAGAATGACCTTAGAATTCATCCATCACGTTGGAAGTGGAATTGTGTTTAGTTTGAAAAACGATCTTCTTCTGTTTGCAGCGTCATCGTCGTCGGCAACGAAACGCTCGACTGCATTCGACGGGGTCAAGTGAGGTGAAAGAAGATGACCTTACATCGGTCGAGTACATCCATTCCTACGTCTGCTTATGCTCAAAGGTTTTGCTGCACTGGTTCAATGGAATTCTCTTCACTGGATACAGACACAGTCTGACTCTCGAAGACCTTGGCAAAATCCCTCTGGTACATGTCCTACACGTCTGGTGGCGATGGTAGTGGTGGTGGTGATGGGTGTGGTGGCGTATGGGTGGTGGTGGTAGAGATGGATGGTGGTGGTGTTGATGGGTGTGGCGGAGGAGTGGTTGTGGTTGGGAGGTGGCAGTGGTGCTGATGGGTGATATGGTGGTGGTGAGGACAGTAATGATGAGTGGTATAAATTTCTTTCTACTGGTGATTAAAGTTTTGTGTGTTGGTCACTGGTTGTAGTTTATATCTAATTCTGCATGTTTTACATTTTTCTGTTTTTAGAGAGACAGCAGCCAAGTGAATTTTGAGACACTGAAGGGATTGTTTGAAGAGGAAAAGGTGAATATGGCATCTGCTGCCAATGCATTCCCTTCGTTCCTCTCTTCATCAGTTTCTTATCTTCTTTCTTTTAGTTGGTGCTCTCCTTTCTGCTTTTGCTTTCTTCTGCCCATGAGTGGGTGTGTATGGTTGTTTGTGTGTGCATGTGGTTGTTTTTGTGTGCATGTGGTTGTTTGTGTGTGCATGTGGTTGTTTGTGTGTGTATTGTCGCCATTTCTGCTCAATTCTCATCGACCAGCGGAGTGACAGAGAATAAGTTGGTGCCCTTCACTTTTTAAGTGGCATTTAGAAATTTTGAGATTATGGTTACAAGTTGGGAAATGGTCTTTTCACTCGATGTTGGACTCGGATCTGCGAATGGCTTGAACAGAGATCTCTGTGTTGTCTGTTGTCTGTTCAGCGTCTGTCGTACATAGACAACCGGTCGCCTTCGTTGTTTCGTTGCTTTTGGAAGATGACAAAGAGCATGATGCTTTTGTCTGGTTGCTTTAAGCTTGTGTCTGATGTCCTCATTTATGTTCCTCCGATTTGTCTTGACATCATTGTCAACTACCTCTTGACACATGAGAAACAAAACCCTCCAACGTCTCCTCTCGTCACAACCCAGGCATCGCCAACAGAGGTCAGTTCTTTCTCTTCTATTCAAATAGTAATACTGTTTATTTTGAAGGTTGCCATGTTTGTTGGCTACCGTAATTGTGATGTTGGTCTGTCAAGTCTAACTGTCCGAATCAGGATTTTTGATGCTTTCTGAATCGTTGACATTACATGTTTGTTTCTTCAGACATTGAGAAAACTCTCCTGTCTAGAATATTTATTCTCTTTGCAAATACTTAAATTGTTGATAATCCTTAGGTCATAATTCACGACGAATCTGTCATTGTTTATATGTCTAGCATTTGTTGTTTTGTCAGCCGTTCGTTGGCATCAAAGAGTTCTTCACGAATAGTTACGTCGTCACCGTCATCTGTTTCCTCGTTCTTCTCATCCAAATGACGTTGTTTCAGCAGCATCTGTTTCTTTCCATTCGACAGGGCATCCGCTGCAAGTGCGCTCTACAGGTAGGTTGGTGATCATTATGTCATTAGCCGCCGTACAATATGTCGTTCTCTCGACTCTGCTCTTCACCATGTGCACCAGTAACTGCCACATCACAAATGATCTTATCAATCAATCAATCAATCAATCAGAATTTATATAGCACCCCTTCAAGGTACCTTCTTAGAGGTGCTTCCGACCGAAATCAAACGAGAAAAAGCATCCTTCAATAGTTTGTGCAACTGAGAACAGTTTGAGAGGTGTCGCATTATGCATTTATAAACAAAGTCAAGGGAGGCCAATTCCAGGTTGTTGGACCAATGTGGCTGTGGGTGTGTGGCTGCCTAAGCAATGGTTGCAATGGGTTAGGGTGGCTTTGGGTATGTGGCTGTGCAAGCGGCGGTTGCTATGGGAGCATCTGGGTGGACATCTGATTGTTCTCGTGATGATGATGATGATGATTATTTTTCAGGCGTTGGTCTTTGACAAGAGTCTTCGTCTTTATGTATCAACGATCAACGAAGGTCGGCTGATGAATCACATGACGGTTGACCCTCTGCACATCGTCATGATCTTCACGTTTGCTCACTCCATCTGGACGATGCCTGTTCAGGTGAATGCCCAGAATCAATCAGTCTTATGAATGCACTTTAAAGAAATCTTAAGAACTGCACAACCAGGAAGTTTTTTAGTGCGACTTTGGCGAAAATTTTCCCAAGAAATGTCGCAAGTCGGCGACAAAAACACTGATGACCTCTTTGTTTAGTCTTTAGTTGAGAAATTTGTCCCAAGTTTTAAGTTTTTTCCAGAAATTTCGCAAATCGGCGACGGAAAAACTGATGTCCTTTTTAGGTTTTTTTGCCATCAACTTGAAAATTGTTTTATTTCACCTTGCTGCTTATTTTTCACTGCACATGTCCTTTTTCTGTGGTAAACTGGCCTGCAATTACCTTTTCTAATGATTTCCACTGCACGTAGCTACTTTTACAACTGCGCAAATTCATTTACAACTGCACATTTTGTGTAGAACTGCACGTTGAAAAAAGACCTGGCCCTTTTCCAGTTACCGCTCATTTTCTTTGATCCCAACTATGTTCTTTTGGTTTGAGTAATTTGCAGTCAATAATTCTATGATGATGGTGATGAAAATGATTTGTTAGACTTGATGCCTGACATGTTTATCCTGACGATTCTTCTTTTCTTTTTCACGTTCTTCTATCACTTCATTGGATTGACATTTGTTTGAATCACAGATTTTCATTGGTTTGGTGATGCTCTACGTTCAGTTGGGGACGAGCGCTTTGATCAGCGGTCTTCTCATTCTCCTCATGGTCGCCGTTCAGTATTTCGTTGGACAGAGACTCGGTGTTACGCAGGATAAAATCATGGTCAGTCAAGCAGAACATATTGCAGCTGCTGCTGCTGCTGTTGCTGCTGTTGTTGCTGCTGTTGCTGCTGTTGCTGCTGCTGGCTTTTCAATGTGTAATTTCAGTTTTAATTCGTAGATCCGCCAATAGATGTAGCACCTTTTCAAGAGATTTGTCGCAGAGGTGTCATGAGACAAATGACTCTGTAAAGCCGTGATTGAAGAGAGGATTTTTTCGACACTTGACTTATCATTAATTTTCTTGTTGGTGCAGAGGAGTCTGGTTGTTTGTGAGGGGAGAGTGTTCCTGTGTTAAGTGCTTTGTTGAGTATTATGTTGCTGCATTTTACTGATGAATAACAATTGTTTGGACACTTATCTTTTCAAAAGGTAACCAGGGTGATGACTGATGAAGTGATGGTCTGTGGTTAGATCGTGGTTGGGATCGGCTATCAGAAGATCTGCTTTTAGGTTTTGTGAGGAAATGAAATGAAATTTTAACGGACATCTTCTCAAAAACTTCAGGTGACAAGTCATGAACCTTGAACCCTGTTGACCTTAGTATTTTCCAATCTGACTTATTATTTCTTGGTAAGTTTCTGATCTTTCATGAAGTCCGTCTGTTTTGCCTGGGTTTCTGCTCGTTGTTTTCATCTCAAGAGGTCCGCCTTTGTTTTCCAGGAACAATCGGACCTGCGACTGAAGCAGTCGAACGAGATATTGCAGAGCATTAAGCTGCTGAAGCTGTACGCGTGGGAGAAGATCTTCTATGAGTCGGTCGTCGTGACGAGGACAAAGGAACTTCGTCTGATGTTGACAGCTTCCATTCTACGAACGTTGTCAAGTGAGATGAAAAGAAACACTTCTTTCTCATGATCCGATGATGCCTTTCTTTTCTGCTGCCGTCTTCTCATTAAGTAGGATTAGTGGACATTTTTGAGATGGTGTTCTGAATGTAACGTATGGAATGCAGAAACATAGATACTTACATCAGGTGTAAGACATGCTTAACATTTCATGTCAGATGCTTAAGGCGATGAGCTGTTTAATTGTCACAGTGCATTCAATGTCAGAACTCAGTAACTAACTGTGTTAAGTAGACAGAGGGAAGGAGGGAGGGAGTCGTAAAAATGATCTGCAACCAGGCATTCATTTTTGCGACCTGCCTTCTTATTAAATTTTGTGTATTCATAATATTAAAATAAACTCAGAAAAACATTTGGTCAAGAGTGTGTGATTTTTTTTGTCTACACAGACTTGCATGCTATGGGCTTATATGAGTTATTTAACATTAAATTTATTTGTTATTGTTGCACTAAGTAGCCTACTCTGTATGAATCAGAGTCTCGGTAGAGCTTTTTAGGTATGTTGGGATACATGGCAAGCTCACAAGTTACTCTAAGACTTTGTTAATGATCTAGAAATTAGGATCGATGCTCTTTATGAGCTGAAGGACTTGTTGGAGTCTCTCTAGCATACATAAATTTTGTATTGTAATATCTGAGAATTTATAACGCACCTCTGTCAGTACTAGGTATTCAGAGGCGTTTTCAGCATGACAACAGCCCAGCGAAATAAGAAAGTTTTGAAGTTGTGAAAGTGTGAGGGAGAGAGGGAAGGAGAGAAGAAGGAACACTGAGAGATGGAGAGACAGAGGGAGAGAGGGATTAGAGAAAGAGAGGGTAGGAGGGAGAGAGGGTAAGAGAAAGAGAGGGTAGGAGGGAGAGAGGGTAAGAGAGAGGGAGAGGAAAGAGGGACGGAGGAAGAGAGGGAAAGGGACGGAGAGAGATATGAAGGGATTGAGCAAGAGGGATGAATGAGAGAGAGAGGGAAGGATGAGAGCAAGGGAGAGAGAGAGAGAAAGGGAAGGAGGGGGTAGACTAGGACAGAGAGAGAAAGAGAGACAGGCAGACAGAGAGAGAGAGAGAGAGAGAGAGAGAGAGAGAGAGAGAGAATTTCTTGCCTGTATCAGATCTAACCGTGGTCTTTGTTCTGGATGTCCAGTTATTCAATTGACTTTATGAAACTTCAATTTTTCTTTAAATTTTGACGTATTCACTGTTTTCGTGCTGCTGCTGCTGATGATTATATATGTCTGTTTCTCTGTTTCTGTAGTTTCTGTGACTGATGGCGTCCCATACTTTGCGTGTTTCCTTGTAAGTTATTCAATCTTTGCCTATTTACTTGGCTTTACATTTACAGATGCTGTTTAATTGATGCTTCTCCAAGGCAAGCATGCTGGATTTTATTCCTTATTGTTGCACTTCTGTAGAGAGAGAAACAGACAGACAGAGACAGAGTTTCCAATCAGGTTGCTAAAAGTGGATGCTTCGAAATGATTAAGTTGTTGATGTATTGGTGCACTTAGGATAGAGTGAAATGGATGAGGGGAGCAGTACAGGTTCTGATTTTCAATCGCCATGTAAGGATGTTGAGCACGTCCTTCACTCACTCACAATTGCTCACAGTGCCATTGATGCTCTGACATTGTGAGACATTTGTTATCCATGGACATTGGACATTTTTCATTATCCATGGACATTTTTTATTATACATGGACATTTTGCATTATCCATGGACATTTTTCATTATCCATGGACATTTTGCATTATCCATGGACATTTTTCATTATCCATGGACATTTTGCATTATCCATGGACATTTTTCATTACCATGGACATTTTGCATTATCCATGGACATTTTTCATTATCCATGGACATTTTTCATTCTACATGGACATTTTGCTATGTGCAAATGTCTCTAGGATCCTATGCAAGTCTGTTGTCCTCAGAATTTGACATGATCCCCTTCTGATATGTATTGCTCTTGAGGTTCTTACATACTCATTGTCTGTCTTTCTGTCTGTGTGGATATCTATCTTTGTCTGTGCTTGTGTTTTGTCTTTTCTTTCCTAGACATTTACGCTCTATCATTACTTAGAGAGTGAGCCGCTGAATGCAGGCAAGGTCTTCTCTGGGTTGGCACTCTTCTCCATCTTCGGCAGCCAACTCTTTATCATTACGCTTATGATAAACGTCGCTTCTCAGGCGAGGATCAGCATCACTCGTCTTCGTGATTTCCTTCTCCTCCCTGAGATCGCTCAGCAGCATCTCTTGCAGCAGCAGCAGCAGCAGCAGCAGGTGATGACGTTCGTTTCAGTCTCTCTTTATTTGTTGTCTGCTTATAACTGGATGATGATAATAATAATGATAATAATAATAATAATATGATAATAATATGATAATAATAGTAATAATAATAGTAATAATAGTAATGATGGTAATAATAATAATAATTATAATAATAATTATAATTCACAAACAGCTCCAAGCATAATTTTTTGAAATCCCGAGGGATCCTAGGTACCTCGGGTAAAAAAAAAATTGTAATAATAATAATAATACAAGATGATTTGTATAATAGTGCTGTAGCGCAGCTGAGGCCAAAGGAAAAAAACTGCACAATATTTAAAAGTCAATGACAGTCATTCATTCATTGAATATTTTCTATAGCGCCTCTTCAAGGAGACTACTCAGAACCTCTTCTGACTCTAGCTCAACTGACACTCAAAGTGAAACTGAGAAATCCACGTTTATAAATGTCTATAAAATAATTGATGTGTTCTTTATTTTCTGCCTTGCAGTTGTCAAGCTCTTGCCACTAAAATTTTTAACTGTGACCATTTTTTGGCCCCCTGCAGAAATTTATGCGGGCACCCATGTTCCCTGTGATGTAATCAAGATAGAAGTTTCTTATTTTTTCCAAGGTATAGCACCATCGGTACATGCAGAGTCTGCATCTAACTCAAAACGACCAAATTTTCAGTTATGTGGTTCTTGCTTATGAGGGCAGTAAAACTATTGGTTGTCATGAGTTACGGTACTAATTTTTCTTTTGTTCAAGAGTCCATTCTTCTTCAGGCGTTAATAATTTGCTGTTGTCTGAGTCAGATTCTGTTTTTAAATTTGTCATGTTCATGATTAAATTTGATGTTTTTGTTTGACTAAGAAGTGTCATCATTGTTAACTTTTGGAAATCTGTTTTGTTAAGGCAAGCGATGTGACTGATGCTATGTTGCCATCGGATCCTATGTTGCCATTGGATGGTGTTGCTCAGACCGTCGTTTCAAATGAGCAGACTGTTTCACTGCCTCTTCAGCAGATGTCGTCGCAAACCAATGATTTGAAATTGATCCGAGTCGACATTCCGCCGCCATATTCAAGCGCATATGCTGTCGACATTTCTGATGGAAATTTCTGTGCGACCGATTCTGAGCAGATCCTGTTTGATATCAACGTAAAGATCCCAGCAGGTTGGCCCCATCATCATCATCATCGTCACCACCACCATCATCATCATCATCATAAGTCTCCTCTAAAAGCAATTACATACGGTGTTCCACAAGGCTCTATTCTAGGCCCGCTGCTGTTTATTTTGTACATTAACGACCTACCTAATGTAGCTCCTGATCTAATTTTTTTATTGTTTGCAGACGATACTAATATTTTTAATTCTCATTCCTCAATTGAAACATTAATTAAGCATACGAACACCGATTTAGAAAACGTAGCAGAATGGTTCCGCGCAAATAAGTTAACCCTTAACCTAGATAAAACCAATTACATCATCTTTAGATCCCATAAAAAATCACTTCCATCAGTATGTCCAACCCTATGTATACTTGGAACCCCTATCACTCAAGTGCAGTCATCGAAATTTTTAGGAGTCTACGTCGACCAGCACTTGTCCTGGAAAGAACACATATCCAGCATCTCGACAAAAATAGCCAAAAACCTAGGCATTCTCTCTCGCATATCCAGAATCCTCCCACCACAGATCAGAACTTCACTCTACTATACACTCATACATCCATACCTATCTTACTGCAATATTGTATGGGCCTCTGCGTATAAGTCAAATCTAGCTAAACTCGTTGTCCTCCAAAAACGAGCTATACGGTTTGTGGCTAAAATCCCTTATGGAGCCCACACAAAAGCAGTATTCCTAGACTTAAAAATACTAAAACCAGATCAGATAAGGCGATTGCAAATAGGGACATTTATGTACCATTATATTCATAATCAATTACCAGTAACCTTTAGAGACTATTTTCAAATTAATCCCAATGTTCAAGATCGTTGCTTGAGAAATGCTAACGTTTTTTATACTCCATTTGCCCGTACTAATACTAAGCTTACATCTATTAAATGTATCGGCCCGAGAACCTGGAACAGTATTCCTCATAATATCCGGTCCCTGCTATCTTTTCAATTATTCAAACGTGAGTTTTCTGTTTATATCCAACAAGGAGAATAACTAAAATTTTCGGGGAAATGTGATTAGTTTAATATATAGGAATGTGCACTCGTGTTCGTGTATGTCACTAAATAGTGTGTACATTAATTTCTTTAACTCACTTACTTTTCGTTTATGTATATATTATAATGTGTATGTATGTATGTATGTATATGTATAATGTATATAGTATACGCATGTATATATATATTATATTGCATGTATGCTAGTTAAGGTATATGCTAGTTAAGATGTTATTTTGTGTTATTCATTTCAAATTCGGCCGTACTTATACATTTGTTTTTCCTAACGCTCTCAGGTGGCCCTGGCTCGCGGGACCTTCGGCCCCTTTTGGGTCTCCTGGGTATGCCAACATGTTTGTTACTCTGATATAATTACGAAATGTTACGAATTGGTTGCCGAATAAAATGTTATGTTATGTTATGTTGTTATCATCATCATCATCATCACTTCTTGTATGTATGTATGTATGTATGTATGTATGTATGTATGTATGTATGTATGTATATGAACATTTTTATATATAGCGTCTTACAATAACTTCATGAAGGCACTTAACATAGCTACCGACAGTTTTGAACAAGTGTGACTTAAGTGACTTTGAGAATGTTTCATGGGATACGTGCAATGCAGTATAACGAATTGTCATTGGAAGACTGTTCCCGTATGAAGGTCCAATGCATGAGAAGGCACGGTGGGCTCATATCAATGTACAGTAGCGTGGGGCTATCAAGTCACCACAAGATGCAGAGCACAAGGATCGCCAAGGATCAATGACTTGGTGACCTGGAGCTTGGAAAACAGAGCTCCCTGATGTACTCTGGAGCCATCTGAGTTTCATCTGATTTGAATCAGATTAGTTGATCATTGATCTGTGAACAATTCTTTTGTTGTTGTTGCTTTTGGGCATTTAGGAGTAAGTTCTTCTTTGTCAGCCTTGACACAAATTTGTCTAATTTTGATTTTCGTTTAAATGCAGGCAAACTGACGATGGTCATTGGTTCGGTTGGAAGTGGAAAGTCGTCTCTTCTCTGGTCGATTCTTGGTGAACTGAGGCGAATGTCGGGGGAGATTACTTACAGGTCAGAGGTCGATCATCATTTACCCAGAATGGATTACGATAAACGGTTGTTGCTTTCTGTTAATTATAAGCATTTGATCAACATTTGCCACATCATCATCGTCATTGTCATCATCGTCATCATCATTATTGACATTGTTGTTGGTTCCATGCTGTGTTGTCCGAATGTTGCTGCTTGTCTATGAGTGTAGCGTTGTTTCTTTGTTGTTTCTTTGTTGTTTTGTCGTCGTCATCGTCATCATCTGATCAGTGGATGTTTGCTTTCCTTCGCAGGAGTCGTTCGTTTGGGTTTGTGCCTCAGAGTTCGTGGATAATGAACTCAACTGTGAGAGAGAATATAACGTTTGGTTTATCGTTTGATGAAGTTCGATACAAGATGGTCCTGAGGGTGGCTGGCCTCGAACCGGACCTCGAGACGTTTCCAGGCGGAGATCAGGCGGAAATCGGAGAAAAGGTAGATGACCATGACTACAACCATGACCATGACTACGACCATGACCATGACTACAACCACGACCATGACTACGACCACAACCATGACCACGACCATGACTACGACCACGACCATGACTACTACCATGACCACGACCATGACTATGACCACGACCATGCCCAAGACCATGACCACGATCATGATGACAGAAGAGGTTCTTGGGCGCCGCATCTAGGGAGCCAGCACAGGATGCATCTTATTTGTAATCAACTGAGTTTAAGATTTGATTAGGTTTAAGGTTTGATTAGGTTTAAGATTTGATTACGTTTAAGATTTAATTAGGTTTAGGATTTGATTAGGTTTAAGATTTAATTAGGTTTAAGATTTGATTAGGTTTAAGATTCGATTAGGTTTAAGATTTGATTAGGTTTAAGATTTAATTAGGTTTAAGATTTGATTAGGTTTAAGATTTAATTAGGTTTAAGATTTGATTAGGTTTAAGATTTAATTAGGTTTAAGATTTGATTAGGTTTCAGATTTAATTAGGTTTCAGATTTGATTAGGTTTCAGATTTAATTAGGTTTCAGATTTGATTAGGTTTAAGATTTAATTAGGTTTCAGATTTGATTAGGTTTAAGATTCGATTAGGTTTAAGATTTGATTAGGTTTAAGATTTGATTAGATTAGTTCGTACTTGTAGACGGAAGACGTCGGTTGGTGATTGCCTTGGGGATAAATTGTGGTTCGGATCTGCTATGAAAAGACAAATTTCACTCATAATTTCATTCCTTCCCAAGGAATTCATCTACGCAAATGACCGAAGACAATATGGGGTCATTTATTCGTACCCCATGCCACCAAGTGGCCGACGTCAGTAACTAGTGATGATGATGATGATGATGATGATGATGATGATGATGATGATGATGATGATGATGATGATGATGATGATGATGATGATGATGACAATGCTGTTTGTTTGCTGATGTAGGCGCGTTGTCGTGTAACTGTTCGTTGTTGATTGTTGTCTGTGTAGGGAGCGAACTTAAGCGGAGGCCAGAGGCAGCGAGTGAGCATCGCTCGAGCGCTCTATTCGAATGCAGACATCTACCTTATGGTTGGTTGGTTGGTTACAGCAGCTACTCGGCTCTTCTCTTAAGAAATGAACAGATCATCGTTCTTATCTCATGTTTCTTGTTAAGAAGATGAAGTGGAAGGGGAAGAAGGAGATGAGGGAGAAGGAGAAGGGGGAGAAGGTGAAGAGGAAGAAGGAGAAGAGGAGAGGGAGAAGGAGAAGAGGGAGAAGGAGAAGAGGGAGAGGGAGCAGAGGGAGAGGGAGCAGAGGCCGATCCCTTGAACTGAATGAAGTCAGTTACAACTTTAGGCTGATGAGATAAAGAAAGCGAATAGCCGAGTAACAGACGTATTCTTCTCGTCACTCATTAAAAAGTGGCACCTGGAGTGAATGAAAAAGACAGATGGAGGAAATGGTCGACTTAACTGATGCTTTTGAAAGAGACGAACTGCGGTGGATGGTTGGTGGCCATGTTGTTGTTGTTGTTGTCGTTGTTCTAGGATGATCCGCTGTCGGCGCTCGATGCTCAGGTGAGCAGTTATATCTTTGAAGAGGCCGTGCTCAAGACTCTGATTGGCCAACAGAAGACGGTCATTCTCGTCACTCATCATGTCCACCTTCTGCCAAAAGCAAGCCATGTGAGCTGTTTATTATATTACACCAACTTCCTGTGATGTTAGATGCCTGTTAGTAAGCATGTGATGTCATGTCTCTCTCTCTCTCTCATTTCCTTTCATTCCTTTCGGAACATCGGGCGACAAGATTTCTCCATTCTGCACGGTCGGCTGCGACATCTACTGCCTCGCTCCAGTCCATGTCATGTAATCACAGATTAATGTAGCGTCTCTTCATTAGACGTACTCTCAACTCTCAACCTAGCGACGGAAAGCCAGGATTGAGCAGAATCGTTTCTTTTGAAACGCTTAACGAATAGGGATAATGAAAAATGAGAGATGACTTCATTAAATTGTGAGATGATTAGATAACACTTAATATTCACAGATAGTTGCGAACCTTCTGTGCAACATTGTGTGTATTCTAGTTGGTGGAACAACCAGGGCACACTGATATCTATGGCATCATCTCTTATATCTCAGACAAATGAAGCAGGGAGACAGTCTGAATTGCGTTTCAGCTGTTGATGCCACTGAATCAATTCTTCTCTCATCTGCAACTGACGCTCAATCGCGTGAAGACAAATGTTGCTAAACTTGAACAAATTCATCTTTTACAGGTTTTTCTGGATTCTATTCATAATTCCGATTCTCAATCAACTTTTTGTTGTTTATTGACTGAGGAAGAATTTGTTTCTTGTTTTGCAGTTGATTTTGATGAAAAGTGGGAGAGTTTTCTATGAAGGCCCAGTTGAAGGATTTCTTCCGAAGGGTTCACCTTTGCCGTTCGATTTAATCAGCAAATTTGGTGAACCAAGGACTTCAGAGAAAAAAGAAGGACGGTTTGTGTCAAATATGCTGTAACTAGATTTGCAGGATTATGTTTAAGATTCTTGTCTAAGAACTTTGCGAGTTCTCTCGACTGAGTTCCTGTCAGTAGCCAGTGAAGAGGAGACGTGTAGACTGTTGAGGTCTAAGTTATGTTTGTGTATTGATGGTCAGTTGAAGTCAACTAATTTGTTCTCTTTGTTCAAATTTGATTATTCTTTTCTGTGAAGATGGCTGATTAAACCATTGTGTTTTTGTATCGTCAAAAAAGAGTGCGAGTATTCTCATTAAAAGTAATATGACTTTTGTTCTGTTTGAAAGTTTTTGGCGAAATTTGACTGTTTTGCATAGTTATGAAGTACCTTTAAGCCTGTAAAACTTGATTTTAAAATTCTTGCTTCTGGTCAAGATATTGGCAAAAAATTTAGTAAAAAACCTCATGGGTACTTTTTTGACTCACCCTGTATTTACATGTGTGTAGCCAGTAGGAAACACACATGCCTGCACTTGCACGGTTCCCTATCATTTGGTCGCAAGTCATTTCGTCGTAATCAATTCGTCGCAATTTATATCGTCGTAAATTAAATCGTCGCTGTATAATTCGTCGCATGCAAGTCGTCGTGTTCAGTCCATCGTTTTTCATATCGTCGTTAAATAATTTTGTCGCAGTTTTGTCGCAGTTTATTTAGTGTTGTATATTTATAATAGTACAATACAATTTCTCATCATGCAAAGCTAATTTAAAAACTGACATTTTATTAAACTGACGGTTACATAGCCAAGTAAAAAAAGGCTAAAACTTAAAGCACAATAAAACGTAAGCACGATATGTAGGCTAAGCCCTTACTGTCTAAGCCGACTGAATCAATCACATCGCCAGTAGCCTATGTCTTGCCGCTCACTTCTCTGTTGGGTTTATATACGTCGACTCCAAGTCTGGTGTCACGTCGACCAATTGAGGAATAACGACCAATACGCCTAAATGAATGCGACCAGTTGATTGCGACGATATTGACGGCGACCAATTAATTCGCGACCAATTAATTAACGACCATATGACTGCGACGAAATGATCTGCGACGAAATGATCTGCGACGATATGGATGGTCACCCACTTGCACTGCAAGTTCTGCACAGATGCTCCAGTTACGATTAAGAGTTGTACAGCTGCCAACTGACTGACCAACTGACTTCGTCTGAATCACTGATTGAAGTGTTGGTTGTATGAATTTGATTAATTGATTGATTGATTGACTGACTGATTGAATCTCTATTTGTTTGATTGAGCATAAATTATGGTCAGTTGATTGTCTTTATTTCAGTGTTTCGTTGTTACCTGCCGACCACATGTACGATTCCGAAATGTATTCGCATGTAAGGATTTTTTCATCCACTTTATTTTAACTATTTATGTCTACACTGACTGAATTAGATCACCTTATTTCTATGTAGAGTCAGTTGTCTTAGGAGGAGAACTGATGTCAGCAATTGTAGGATAGCATTTCAGTCTTGTGTTCTGTCAATTATTTATTTCATAAATTGTCTGGAGTAAATGTCTGGAATAAGAATCAGAAGCACTGAATGGGAGGATGGTGGTTCGTGTTTTTCCAGGCGGTGAAGCATCGGATTTCGGTTGGCATCAAAGGAGCGCTCAGCTTGACAACGCTCAGTATGTTGAGCGATGACATTGAGTTCAGTGATATGCATCTCGATAAGTCACAGGTCGCCGACAGTCAACATCCTTCGAGAGGTACAGCAGCAGCAGCAACGACGACTTCAATCACCAGTGTCATCATCATCATAGGTGTCATCACATCCACGGTCATCATCATAACCCACCACTACCATTATTGTTACATTATCATAATAAACACCAGCCTCTGTGTCATCATCATTCTGGCCGCTGAATAAATACGGTTGACTTGTTTTATTTTCTTTATTCAGTCGTGTTGTTTATTACTGTGATGTCTTCTCTGGATTTCACTTTGCATCTGTCTCTCTGTTTCTGTCTCTGTGTCTGTCTACATCTGTCTGTGTGTGTCTCTCTACATCTGTCTCTGTGTGTCTCTTTGGACCTGCATCTGTGCATCTAATAATAATAATAATTATTATAATAATTTTTTTCTTTAATTCAACGCCTGCAAACGCACTGCGCTTTACATTTACAAGTTATGCAGTCATCTTAATTAACATCAAACTTAACTATTAACAGACAGCCTGCAATACATGGCGCTGATAGCAGCCTACAAAGCATATATCCGCCCAGCGGGGGCTGAAACTCGCTACCTCTCATTCTCTATGCCAGCGTGTCATCCATTACTCTACTGGACCCTTGCTTGTCTCTCTGTCTCTGTGTCTCTCTGCATCTGTGTGTGTGTCTTTTTGTTGATGTCATTGTTGAGCTGAGCTGTGAGTTGTCTTCTGTAGATTTGGTGCTTGAAGGAGAGATCGGTCGTCTGATAGAGAAGGAGGAATTGTCCGTTGGAGCCGTTCCATTACGATATTTCATCGCCTATTTCCGGTCGGCCACTTGGCTGCTCACGATTCTCGCTGTGTCGTTCTACTCGACTCGTCTGGCCATTCGAATGGTCGGCGACTTCTGGCTGACGGAACTCATCGACGCTTCACATGACGAGAAGGTCCACGCGGCGGCGGAGGAGAGTGGAGGGGATAACTCAACCACAGCTGACCCCATTCAACCCAGAGTATGTCTATTCTTTTGCTCATTTGCAGAACAACAGAAAGAACTTACTCTTCTTTATCTTGCCTTTACAGGGATTTTATGAAACCTCTTCTTTTGTATTTAAACATTTCTTTTTATGCTCCTCTACATTGATCTACGGATCAAAACCTGCCTTGTCTCTCGGTGTTGCGCACAATAGGTGTTCTTCTGAGAGGCTCTTGCTGCGAGAAGCACTTTATAAATGGTCAGATCTATGCAATAAAATACAATAGGGCAGGTTTTTTGTTCATGCTTTCTATCCATTTACCGTCGTTCGTTCTTTCGTTGGTCCATTGTTCTGTGTGTGTTGTCTTTGATTCCATTGTTCTTTCTTCAGGCGCATGGAATGAATTATTACATTGGCATCTACTGCGCCTTATCCTTGGTTGCGGTCATCCTCGTTCCATTTGGAACCATCTTCCTCGAACTGATGGCGCTAACCGCTTCTCGAAATCTTCATCATCGGATGCTGCTGCAGGTCATCTCGGCGCCTCTCAGGTAGAACAGACACGGTCGGCTCAACTACTTGCAGAACTCCTCACAGATAAGCATTATTGTTATATGAATGTTTCTTCTTTGCAATATGACTTATTGGGAAAGTAAAGACTGTAAAAGTGTAGGTAGTAAATGATTTGCAGTTGCAACCTTTGAAGTCAGGCTGATAATGTGAATCTGATATTTATTTGGAAAGCAACAGTGGCAACAGCAGTTAGTGTTAGTTGCTTCTGTTGTTGTTAGTTGCAGTTATTTGTGTGCGATTATTCGAAGTCTTTTTCATTCGATTGTTTAAGATTCTTTGACACGAATCCAATCGGACGAATTGTCAACCGATTATCGTCCGATATGAACGTCATTGACGAGGTAAATTTTCAACACGTCTTATTACGTCTTCTTTCATTTCAATCCATGATCTTTTTCGTTATTTAATGTGTATTGGTTGTTTTTTTCTTGATGAAAATTTATGAGGAAAACTTTGCATAAATTGTCACATGGATCTGTAAATGAAAATTTGTGAATTGGTTGAATAATAATCGGAAGAATATATTTCGACTATAAGTGGAAAGTTTTTTGAATAACTTGCAAAATTGATGTTGTTGTTGTCTTTCAGAAACTCGTGATTGTCTTTGACGCTCTGCTCTTCTGCAGCCTTGCTGTCTTGGGTGGTGTTCTCATGAATAGCGTCTTTGTTCCATTCTTCCTTATTCCAGTTATTCCGATTCTCATCGTGTTTGTCGCCATTCAACGCTTCTGCATCGCATCCTGCAGGTATGTTGTTAATCAGCAGCAGCAGCATACGTTGGCTGTGAGATCTATGCCCTCAATCGCAGTCTTTGTGTTTCGCTTTCATTGTACTTTGGTTGTGCATAGGCTTACTTTATGATGAATCCATCTTAGAATCCATCTTATGGAAAGGTCATCATCTGTCATCTGTCATCTGTCTTCTCTATGTTTCAACTGCAACCATCCATTTCTAGGACCATATTTTATTGAGAATCATTATCCCATGACGAGCATATTTTCTGAGGTTTATTGTTTACTGAAGACTATTCTCATTGTCTGAGAACTATGGTCTTCTTAATCCTCTGGCAGACGATAAGTCTTTGATGTGATATTATAAACAGGTCTTTTTTGTTGTTTTGCTGGATTGATGATTGAAGTTCTTCGACTGTTTGTTCTGTTGAGCATTTTGTTCTTATTCTGATTTCTGTCATTTATTTCTAATTAGATCTTTGTCTTGATCTTTAATTGCAATTTTTGTGGCAGAGAGTTGCAGAGGTTGGACTGCAACACAAAGTCACCGATCTTGGCTCATTTCTCACAGATCTTGGCTGGATTATCAACAGTCAGAGCATACAGGTGAGTGACGAGACACGGGCCTGTCTAGCTGGCTGGCTGGCTGGTTGGCTGACTGGTTGGCTGGCTGGTTGGCTGACTGGCTGGCTGGCTGACTGGCTGGCTGGCTGACTGGCTGGCTGGTTGTGGTCATGCATGAACATTGAACCCATCTTGACCTGATTGTGGCACTTGGCATTTAATTTGTGTGCACTATCTGTTGATGACTAATTGTGCATTAGATGCTGGTGCTATAGAAGTGACTGATTAATGGTAATTTAGTAATTAATAATGAGCAGCCTGCTATTCAATCTCTAAAAAGACACTCAGGATCATCGTTTGGAACTTCAACATGAAAAATGAATTAACTAACTCTGGGGTTTGGCTTTCAATGGCGATTGATTGAATTGTCAGACTGTGTATCTCCTGGTTGTGAATCTGAGATGGAGTGAATAGTTCTGACAAAGAGACAGAGTAAGACAGCAGAAAAAGAACCTAGTCTGTTTGTATTGTATTGTATTGCATTGTATAGTATTGTATAGTATGTATTGTATACATTTATTGATCAGGGAGATTTGAACAGATTCTTCGTCTTTCATTAATCTGAACAAATCTGACTTATCTATCTCCTCCTCTGATCAGCTGCATGTGATGTGCTGTGTTACTGGGTGACCTCAGAATTCATGTGAAGCACAAACACATGTTGGTTATCACACATCCAGCTGAGAGCAGATCATCAATTTGTTCTGTGAATTTTTAGGTGTGAAAGAAGATTTCAGTTGGAGAATTTTGCGAAGATTGATTCGAACAACATCGCTTTCATGTTCTTTAACACGTGTCACATTTGGCTCGGACTGCGACTGGTTCGTCTTCATTTCATGTCTTCTTCTTATTTCGATCCATTTCGATTTAATTATAATCGATGCAGTCTGACAAAAGCTGATGCCATACGTTGAGTGTATATCACGGAGAACCAGTGCGATCATTTTCTAAAGTAATTCTTAGGAAGTGGTTTATGGTCGAAAATGAAATGGTTCGATATGAAGTTCACTGTATGTAATATGTGTGGAGAGATAAGGAGTCCAAAGCTTGGATTGAGTGCGTTACCGTAATCATGTGTTATCTGGCTCTACAAGGAATACCTTTATGATGTCTAACAATTGTTATTAGTTACTTGTATTTTGCCGATGGACCAGGCACTGACTGATGGTCATTATCTAACATCTGCCAAGACAGAGAGAGGCTGCCTGTGGTGAATGACTTTGGTAAGATTTGAAAAGATAAGAACCATAAGATACGAGAATATATTGTATGCCATTGTAATGTAGACGTTGTGTGACTGATTTGCTAATTGATCGAATGAATGACACAGCTGCTGCAGCAGCAGCGGCAACATACTACCTGTCTGACAATGTCTTTCTAATATTCCTGCGTTAGAACTGTTTCTATATTGGTCGTTCTTATTATGTAGGACTACCTTGGCAGTCTGCTCGTCTTGGCCGCCAGTCTGTCATCGATCACGGTTTGTCTGTTGGGCGTCATAGATGCAGCGACGGTTGGACTCGTTATGGCTTACGCTATCATGGTAGGTCAATGGTTGAATGCATTTACAGTTCTCTTAGAAGTTATCCAGTGTCCCCCACATCTACCTCTGCAGAAGCGTTTCAGTACACTGAATCTCACCTCTCTAGAACTGAAAATCTGCCTCATTCTCGAATTTCAACACTCAGTCTCACTGTGATTATTGACACCATCGAGTCATGCAGTAACCATGGTGGCATTTTTTCAAGTCTATCATCTGAAGAAAAATATGGAATAGTTTGAAACTGACATTCTCAGTTGCTCCATTCCTTCACTTCATTGCAATTTTTCTTAAATTCCAATCGTTTGTGTTGTGGTTTGAAGGGATGAGGTTTTCCTTTCTTGTTGTGTTTGATGGATGAGGTTTTCCTTTGTTGTTGTGTTTGATGTTTGAATAGTTGACTAAGTTCTCTTTCTCTCCCAGATTTCTTCTCTCCTCAACTGGACGATGCGCAATTTCACAGAAATGGAAGTCTACTTTGGTTCAGTGGAGCGTGTCATTCAATACGGAGCCATTGAATCGGAACCATATGAGAAAAGCAAAGGTAGGTCAAATCACACACACATACACACACACACGCGCACGCACACACACAATATATTTCTGCAGTTAAACCCACTTGGCTTCATTCGATGATTGTCACATAGATCTGTGTCAACACGATTTAACTTTGCTTCTTCGATGCAAATTTATCTCAGATTAACACAATTCATGAATTGTTCTCATGAACTCTCTTCTCTTCTTCCTGCCTCATCAGCCATTGTAGTATTGCATCTATTGTTATATATCAGAATGACCTTGTTTGTTGGCTTGAGTGTGTGTCAGTCTGTCTGTGTGCATCCTTTCCATTAACTAAACCGTAACTTTTAATTTAATTATTATTTCTGCCGTTAATTGGCCAACTCTCTTTTCTCTTTCAGTTCAATTCAGGTCTTTGTTGTCATCGTCATCTTCTCTCTATTCAGATCTTCTGGATTTGTTGTTCCGACCTAATTGCAGTTTGGTTACTGGAGCGCCATCAGTTGATGTCTACTCGTGCATTAGACGCCGGCTCAATAGAAGTCACTGATTATTAATAATTAACGAAGAGAGGTTGAAAGAAGAGAAGGAAAAGGTTTTGTTTAGCATAAGACAAAATGTACGTTATGTACGTTGGTGAATTGATGTGTGCGTTTGTCTGTATGTTTATGAAGGTGCTTTGCCCCCTGCTGAGTGGCCGTCTGAGGGAGAAATTGAATTCCACGCTGTTAGTCTCAAGTACAGTCCAGAACTTGACCCAGTTGTACGAAATTTCTCGCTCCTCATTAAACCTGGCAAAAAGGTTGATCACATTTCTGAGTTTATGATGCTTTGTTTTTTACATTCTGGTTCTAGTTTTTAAATATGAATTTTAAATGCATGAGAATTACATTTAATCTGTCTTTGACTTTGGTGGTTTTGTTGTTCTTCATGTTCTGTGTTGTTGAGAATGGCAGAATTTGACTTAGATTTATTGAAGTGTTTAAAATATGTAATCAGCGCACGTTCAGATGCGATGATGATGCATGAATAGAGAAATGAATTATATTTCCAAGGGTAAAATTTCTTTGTCAGAATTGTTTTGATTCGGTAAATTGGAAGGAGCTTTTGTTTGCGAGCAATTTGAAATTAAGATTAATTATCTATGACATGTCGTTTAATCGGGTCCAGTTGGCTTAAGGTTGCTGATGTTCTTTTCCAGGTTGGAATTTGTGGAAGAACTGGAAGTGGGAAGTCATCGCTAACATTGAGCATGTTCCGTATGGTGACGATTGCGGAAGGACGAATCCTTTTGGACGGAGTCGATATCTGTGACGTTCCACTTCAGTTGCTACGATCGAAACTGTCGATTATTCCACAAGATCCGGTTCTCTTCTCCGGAACCGTCAGGTCATTCATTCATTTCTAAAATGAGGAAGAGGAGGAGGAAGAGGAGGAGGAGACGTCTCTGTTTTCCTTCTTCTTATACTCTGTTCTTCCACGGATTTGTTTATTATCAATTTAATCATGTCCATCTCTGCTGTGTTCCTCCACCTGGCTCTGTCTTTATGTCTTTTTTGTCTTTACGTCTTTATGTCTTTACGTCTTTATGTCTTTATATCTTTACATCTTTACATCTTTATATCTTTACGTCTTTATGTCTTTATATCTTTACATCTTTATATCTTTACATCTTTATATCTTTACGTCTTTATATCTTTATGTCTTTATATCTTTACATCTTTATATCTTTACATCTTTATGTCTTTATATCTTTACATCTTTATATCTTTATGTCTTTATATCTTTACATCTTTATATCTTTACATCTTTATGTCTTTACATCTTTATGTCTTTACGTCTTTACATCTTTACATCTTTATATCTTTACATCTTTATATCTTTACGTCTTTATATCTTTATGTCTTTATATCTTTACATCTTTATGTCTTTACATCTTTATGTCTTTACGTCTTTATATCTTTACATCTTTATATTTTTACATCTTTATATCTTTATATCTTTACGTCTTTATATCTTTATGTCTTTATATCTTTACATCTTTATATCTTTACATCTTTATATCTTTACATCTTTATATCTTTACGTCTTTATATCTTTATGTCTTTATATCTTTACATCTTTATATCTTTACGTCTTGTTTTCCTTGATCTCTTCTGTATCTTTCGTGTCGTTTCATATTTAGTCAACACAAACTACTGGCAGAGCGTCATTTGTGTGATTTGATTTTCGAAATTCCATGTCGTGTTTCTGGTCTAAGAGTGGCTCTCATAAATTAATGCTCTGACATCTGCATTCATTCATGTTTATGTTTTAAGAGATACATTCATTCAGCTATTAATGTTTTGTGCTTCTAGGTTCAACCTCGATCCTCTGAAGACAAAAACTGATCAAGAAATCTGGGATGTTCTGAAAATCTCTCAGCTGTTAGAACTCGTCTTAAAGTTACCTGAACAGCTTGGTCAGTAGTAGACAGCACAAGTCTTGCTTTCTTTTATGTTGTAAGCAACACAAGTCAGGAAGATGATGACTATGTGTTGGAGTGGGATAGATTGGAATAGGAGCGAAATTGGATGGATTTGAGGCTGGTACTTTTTTAATGGCACTTTTGAAGGTCAGAGGAGGAGATGGATGATGTCTGTCATCTGTGACACCTGACTTTGTCAGAGGTCACTCATATAACAGGTGGAAGAAGAGGCATGGAGAAAAAGAGAGAGAGAGAAAGACAGACAGAGAGAGGGGCTTTCTTATTTGTATGGCAGTATTTTGCTAAATGATCGCAAATAGGAAAATTTTGGTTTTTCGCTCCACGTCATAAATCTATGGATTCTTTTAAAATGGTTCTGTAACTTTCGGCGACCAATCTTAAATATTGCGTTAACTTTCGGAAAGAAGATTAAAAGTTTCAAACTCGGGAAAAGGTAAGATTTTTGGATCGCGAACCCTGGTAGTTTTATCCGGGGGTGCTAAAAAGTATTTTTGTAAATATTGGGAAAAATCGGTCAGGCGGATAAGAAGAAAATTGTCCACATAAATAGTTACGACTTCGATTTTATAGGTTTAGATAAACAGTTAGGAACGTTTTGGGACAGATTCTTTCTCTGTGGTTTCAGATACAAATGTGTCAGAAGGTGGTGACAATATGAGTGTTGGACAGAGACAGGTCAGTCGTCATTTGTTATCTCACCGGGGGGGGTGCAGGGATGGGAGGGTTGGTTGACAGTGGCTTTCGCCAAATCATACCTTGTGTATTTGTTTAATATTGTTAATCATGTGCTATTAATCATTTGTTGTTATTTTGTTATATCTATGACATTGCTAATCCAGCCGCTTGTTTACAATGTCTAGGTGACTGATGTAAAGATGAAGAGCTGTGATGACATTTCTATATTGCTGTGTTGTTGGTTTTGGGTGGGGTGGGGTTGGTTGTCTTTGACATGTGAACGCCTGCCTGTCTCCATCTGTTCTCTTTGCCAACGCTCGAAAGTGCTTCTGACTTGAAAGGATCTGGTTTTTTAATTTATTGAGCAACCACTTTCATGCAGGTCATTAATAGTCTTAATGTGTTGCGTGCTTTTCTTGTGGAAATTTAAATTCTGCATAGATCTGACTGGCGGATGTTTTGAGAACTGATGATGCTGATGATGATGGTGAGTTGGAATTGTGTTGATGCTGTTGCAGTTGTTCTGTTTGGCTCGTGCTCTTCTGCGTCACTCGAAGGTTCTTGTGATGGATGAAGCGACGGCGTCAGTCGATCCAGAGACGGATCGACTCATTCAGAAGATCGTTAAGATCGCTTTCGTTCAATGCACCGTCGTAACAATAGCCGTACGTCATTGTCTTTGTCTCATAGATCGATGCTATGGACAGATGGTCGTTTCTCATCCTCTTCCATGTCCTCCTTGTCTTCCTCTTCGTCTTCCTCCTCCTCTTCATCATCTCTTTCTGAATTGGATTTCTAGTCTTCTCTGCATCTTACATTTTTCAAAATTATTCACAATTCATCAGAACCATGGATGATCGGTTGTAATGTGGGCGCAGTATTATTGAAAAGTGTAAATGATTTGATTTGCTTGTAAGTCGTTTCCGATGCCTCGTCTGAGCGCTGTAGTTTGTCAAAGTTTGTCTAAGTTCAATTAAACTTCACGTTCAAGCAAAGAAGACTAAATGTGAGCATGAGCTTAGCGGCTTTCTTCTGTTAAACATCCGGCATCCATTGTCTTTCACATTGACAATGCAGCTATTCATACACCTCTATCTACCACTGATGCTTGTAACAATGATGTTGCATTAAATTGCTGTTTCTCTTCACTGATTGGAATGTCATATTGTGATATCTTTGTCTTCTTCGTCTACTAACAGCATCGACTGAGCACGATAAAGAACTGTGACTTGGTGGTTGTACTGAAAGATGGACAGAAGATCGAAGAAGGTCCACCAGACGAACTGATCGCAAGCAACGGCGTCTTTGCTCAGATGCTGGCCGAGAATCAACTCTGATATCAGCCTCAGCGCAAGTCAATACACGTCTCTTAGAGAGAGGAGGAGGAGGAGGAGCAGGAGGAGGAGGAGGAGCAGGAGCAGGAGAAGAGACTCAACATCAGATGTGGAACACACACGTGTGTCTGTCTTTCTGGTGTCAGATCAGTGGCGGAAACAGCTGTCTGTGATTCACAGTCAATTTCCAGAATCGTTTTGTCGTTTTATTACTGAAGCAATTAATATTTCTAGATGCAGATTTCATATTATCTCACATTAATCAAAATCTTGCACAAACATTGTCCTTTATCTCTATAGTATGAATGCTTTATTATTAATATAGTTAAACAAGAGATATCGTGCAACAGGGTTCTTTCTTGTATTCTAATCTGACCGCAATGTATCTCATCTCACTTTTACTGCAATGATTTTTGTTACCATCAGGGTTTTCCTTTCTCCTATCTTCTTATACATTCGTATTTCTCTGTGATTTTCTGAATATTTGGGGAAAGTTTACAACTACAGCTGAGAGTTTTGAAGAAATCTTCATGGTTGTATTAGCGTTACAAGAAAAATGTTGAAGAAGCAGCTGCCAAAATTGCCAGAAACGAGATAAATTTTTTTTCTGAGGAGAATAATCTCTGTTAATGTGTGATTGAAATAATTGGAGACAGAAGGAGGCAGGAGACAGACGAGACAGTCATTTTCCACTAATAACTAATTTATACTTGTGCTATTTATTATTAATGTTTGCATAATAATGAAAGTCTCAGGTTGAATCGATTGGTTTTCTATATCGTAGAATTTCCTAGTGAATCAACCGTTGTTTACTTCGTAGCTCATTTGATGACCAGTTCTCTCCCGGTGTAAACTGTGATTGAAGGACTTTGGCTGACATTGCGATTATTGCATTGAGAACTTTTCGTTTGGTTGGGGGTCTGTTTGTTGGTCCAGTGTGGTCGGGATGGGGGCATGGGCGGAGTTTAGTTTCCGTTCTTGGAGGGCTAAAAAGGAACTTTGGAAGAACTTGGGCTTTGTTGGGGCTGAGACTCGGACCAGAACGAGCGACGCCGAAAAATATTTTCTCAGCCCAAAAAGTTGATGACCTTTTTTAGTCCTCGGGCTGATATCTTGCCGAAAAGTACAGATTTTCCCGGACAAAAAAGTTGATGACTTTTTTAAGTCATTCGGAAGTTTCGTGTTCATGAACTGCCATTTTCCCCGTACAAATTATGAGCCTGCGCCTTCTTGGGGTGGGGGGCTAAGCCCGGGAAAGGATACCATTTACATGGTAAATGGTATCTGGGTCTTCTTGGGGGACTTAGCCCTCATAAATTCCGCCCATGATGGGGGGGTTTCTGTTGGCCCATTAGTTTCTGCAGAAGTTTTATCGGTCTTTCTCCAGAAGTCGTTCAACAGATTTCTTACTTCAGCCAGACTTTCTTGGTTGATTCAGTTTTTGTCGTCATTTATGAGATTCTCTTCTTCAGAATTCATTGTTAATTATTAATGTGAATGTTAATTATTAATGTAATCGTTAATTATTAAGGTGAAAGTTTTCTATCTTGTGGGATCGTAAGTGAATTGAGAAGTGACTGGACGTTTAGCCATGTAACAGTTGTCATTGTCATAGGCTGTTTGTTGTAATTGTTCTCTTCTGCATTTGTCTTGTGATATTATGTGATGCCTATCAGTAACAGTAGTCCTTTGTTTGAACTGCCTTTTTGCTTATAGATGAAACGTTGTTCACTGCCAGCAGGGTCCGTTGTCTAACTGTGGTGTGCTATGTAATGGGGGGAGAAGGGGGACCTAATGGGGGGATGGGTGGGGAGCAAACGATTTTTCTCGTTTGATCTCACAAGTAGTAGTCTTGTGATTGTTGTTTGGTTTTTGCCCTTAACCGGTGATTTAATAGATTTTCAAACTTATTTTAAAACACAGTTGTTACGTTGTCAAATGTTGCACATATCGACAATGTATCTCTCGAGCAACCAATAAACGTCTTCATTTAAACAACCAATTCTATCAATTTTGTTTCATGGACTTTAGCGCTGAGTATCTCTAGGAATCCATTATTGATATAATTGACGATGAAAGAGGAGAAGGAGGAGGAGCGTATGAGCGTGTAATGGTGGTGGTGGTTGCTCAGAGAGTAGAATGCGGCTTTGTATGAAAATAATTACGAAAGAGAGTTGATATGAAAGAGGGAAGAGAGTGATCATATCACATCTCAATGAATGAGACATTACTTATTCACACGTTGAATTGTACTGTATCCGCATTCTGAAGGAATCTCTCTGGTGGTTTAAAAACTTAGATGTCACCTCACACTTAGACAAAGCATTGAGATTATATTTTGTTGGGTACCAACTGGTAAACTGGTAGACCTATTGCACATTTTTAGTCTTAATAACAATGTCATTTTGAAGTTTTGTGTTGCAGTAATTATTTATAATTAATGGACTTTTCCAGTTATGATTCTTGAAAGTAACGACAAACAACGCATGCGTGTTTTTATTACTTTCTTGAACTTCTAAGATATGAGCCGACTGTGCATAATTAATCGTTAATTGATTGATAGATCTATAGTTTAAATTATAAATGCTGACCACTTTCTGGCTCTTCATATTTAGCTACAGCAGCCGAAAAGAAGTGCCTGGACGCCCCTTACCTTTCCAGTCTGTGCTCGCCATGGCAATAATTAAGTGGCCGGACGGCGTTCAGATTTTAAAACAAGTGCATCCACGCCGTTGGTTGGCCTATTGATGAGCATAGGCCATCGAGTGCCTGCGGGCGTTGTGGAATGGCAAAAGTTGACAGCCTTAGATAAAACGCATCTGAACAACCCTAACCTAATATAAGGTGTAGGCCTAGGCCTGAGATCAGAAAAGCAGTGGAAGCCCATTTCCATACCCTGAAGTTAATAATAATAGCTGCTGAAAAAATACAGAAATTATTATTGCAATTATAAGTGTAGGCTACTTATATTCAGCCTACAAAATTATTTTAACAGTTCATTTAAATTATCAGCACCGAAACAGTGGGCCATCTAGGGTCTGCCATTACGACCTGAAACTCAAAAAGAAATTGTTATTATTTTATTGAAATCTTGGACCACTCAGCACTGAAATAGTAGAACAATTTTGAGATGACCATAGCTTAAAAGGCTGCCATTGCAATAGGCCTATGGAAATTTCCACACCCCAGCAACGTCCGCCAGAAACTCTGATTCCCCAGAATCGTAATCGTAATCAGAAGAGTGGTCTAGATTACGTGCTGCTCTTTATAGTCCTTTGTCTTACAAAGTTGACATGCAACACAGGTGGAATAAAATAATAATTGTTTTGCTACAAAAATGAATTTCTGAGTAGCTACAGATATAACGCCTCGGCGAAGAAATTAACGTACTTACTTATTTTAAATTTTATGTCCGCATATTTCATTAATGGAGTGGGTGCAAGTCTAAAACTCAAACCTGTAACGATAATGTAAGTTTAATTTTCAATAATTTTATAGTTACATTTGTCAGTTTTGTTTTTCCAATCGAAAATTGTAATAAAATGTTTGTTTTAATATGTAAAGATATCCGCTGACGTCACGATTTGATGCGCGCCTAAGTTTTTGCGAAAGGCAATAGTCGCATCAGGTGGCGTAAGAGTGCTAATATAAAGTAAACATAAATATTAAAACGAGTTTTTGTTTTGGCATTTGATTAATTTCGAAATTGGTGTTAGTGTTAGAATTTTCTTTTTAAAACTGGCAATAATGCTGTGATCGTCTGATAAGTTAGTGTAATTCGTACCCTACTTGGTGTGATGTTGTTGATCCCTGGACGAAGAAGGAGGAGATGTGTTATTCTTAATGTTACTGGTTTTATTTATTTACGATTTGTTTGTCGGTGGTTAGTGTCTGTCCTTGTAATACTCTACATTTTGTTGTAAATAGACGCTTTCCTAGTGGTCGAATGGAGTTGTTTGCTCGAGCTGTGGTACTTTTTAAACTGCATGCAGCGAATGTCGCCTCCATCTCTCGTCGGTCGGCTGATAGCTACCGTGCGTCTGTGTGATCGTTGTCGTCGTCGTCGTCTCTTCACAGCTGGTTGTCCTGTCAGTCAGTCTGTTTAAGGTATTTCCGCTTTATCTGCTCGCCAGCAATTATAAGCTCGTGCACGCTGTTTCAAACTGTCGTGGTGCTCTTGCCAGGAATTTTGGGAACTGATAGATTTCTTCCATGAAATTGCCCTACGCTTATGTTTACATGGTTTATGCAAAAAGTTGTGCAGGTTACGATGTTAAATTTTGCTTTCGGAGTTGATCACCTGCGAGCCATTTTTAAAATTAAAACTTGTAGTATTTTCTTGCATTCCTTAATGACAAAATGACAGGTAATTTTCCTCAGCAGCGTGGTATTTTAATTTGTAATAAATTTGTACATTGTACAAATTTGTACATTGTAAGTAGGTCTGAGTACTAATCACCTTTATTTATTGAAGATTAATTCTATCAATTTGAAGGTTATTGTTCTGACTGTACTAATATGTTTGATCGTTAGACATTCATGTAATCAGAGTACTTACAAGTACTCATGGGCGCCTGCACATTGGAGCAAGAGGGGGCCCTTGCCCCTCCCTGGAAAATTTACTCCTTGTTTTTTTGTGAAGTTCAAATTTGTTTGTTTTTGGCAAATTTCTTCTATCTATTTAAAGCGCTAATTATACTAATGATGCACAAAGTGAAACTGAGGAATTTGCATTTAGAAATATTTATTTCATTTTGTACCAGTGGCAGATGTTCAATTTTGTGAAGGAGACCAGATTTTTTCCAGAATTAATGTTAATTTTTGCAGAACTGGCCACAACCTTGGGAGAGTTTGGGCCAATATTATATAAAGTGTCAGGTAGCTGTTGACTTCGTGAAATAAGATGAATGCATTGATTTCAAAGGATGAAACATAGTGCAACACGAGCTTACATTGTACCAGACATATTATTAACAGAATCTTGGCTTCTAGCAGATCTTGCCATTTGTGTGTTGTCTGTTGCTCAGAGTTGGAACCGAGTTCTGATGGAAAAGGAAAAATCCGGGAACCGAATTCTCCGACGAACAACGAAGATGCCAACAGCAGCATCTGCATCAAACACACAGGATGTTACAGCAGCATCAGCAGCATCAGCTTCATCGCCTGCTGACAATTGTTCCATTGCTGTGGATAGTTCGTCCCCATCTAGACCGTCCAGTCCAACTGCCACTATGATGACAGCCGCCTCTTCTACAGCACCAGCAGCGCCATCGCCAGTCTCAGCAGCCTATCCAAAATATCACTATACTCGTGTGAGTTGGTGCTTCTCTCTCTTTTCTAGTATACGCATTGTTAAGATACAAAATTTGTAGGTGCAGTTGTTGACATTTTTTCTGTTAATGTGCAATTGGAGACATGCTCTTGCGTTTTTGTAGTAATTAATTTTTCAACTGACATTTGGTCAGAATTTTTAGCATGGCATAGAAATGTTTAGATGTCAAAGGGGATACTGTTTTGCCTTAAGTGTAACTTGACCTTTGTACATTGAGAGTGATTATTTTAAAACAAACGTATTTTGAAATTGGCTTATGCTTGTGTCTGGGTTGGTGTCTGGGCTGTCAGTTGGAACACAGACTTTAATGTATATATATATAGTACTCACTGTTTCTGGAGCAATCTGATTAACACTGTTTCCAAATGAGATTTAAATTGGCCTAAGGACTAAACGGGCCTAAGGACTAAACTGGTCTAAGGACTAAACGGGCCTAAGGACTAAACGGGCCTAAGGACTAAACTGGTCTAAGGACTGTCTGAAAGTCTATGAAAGTCTGACTATGACCATTCCTGCGATCAACCACTGAACGCTATATGATCCTTGCAGCCCTCTTCACAGTCTGCCATCCTTGAGTGTATCGTGGATTTTCTTTGAGTTGAGGCAAAGTACAATGCTGTCTTGGGTGCTGTGTATGCTCTGTGTTGCTGCCTCAAGGATTAAAGCTGATTATTAGCTTTTGTTTGATGTTTCTACTCTGTAAACAAAGACCTTAAAACTCATTATTTCTTTCTTTTTAACATTTGGATGACTAACTTCTCTTCGCCCAATGACCATTTAACCATCATATTAACACAGATTCTCATTTCTCTGTGTGACTTCTTTGGACCTTAGAAATTATCTTAAGAATAATATTGTGATTAGACAGCAAAGTTCGAAAGAATTTCATTTTGGTTGCATAATGTGTATGCGTGTGTGTGCGTGCGTGTGTCATTCAATGTTTGTTTTGCTTCTTCTTTGCATTTAAGGATGAGTTGTTGAATCTAAAGAACTGTCCACTTTCCAAGCTGAAGCCCAAGTTTCTGACACCAGTGCATGAACTGTAAGTTTCTGTAGCTCAATTGTACATTAGAATATTAGGGTCAGATTAGATATCAAACACAACATGTAATGCATGGCAATGTTGGAATTAGTCCTCACAACAGGAGGGTTGTTTTTGTAAAATGGATCCAGTGGTTCTGCTATGGCTGTAGACCGTATGAGCCAGTGGTACTGCTATGGCTGTAGACCATATGGTCCTGTGGTACTGCTTTGACTGTAGACCGCATGAGTCTTTTGTTGTTAGCCTCAATGCTGAGGAATTCTCGCCAGTCATTGAGATGATTATCAGCAAATCATTGAATTGTATTTCAGATGCGACATCTGCGTTGAGTTTGAATCTACTGCAACGACGATGACGACGACGTCTGCTGCATCAAGAAACGCGACGTCGTTCGATGAACAAACGTCTCTGCGTCCTGGGACGACTTCCAAAAGACAACTCAGCTTAGGTATCATGAGAATAAATGGGCTTGGAATTCTTCTCTGTGTCGTCAGTTTAAAAGAAGAAGACAGTTGATAAAAAAGAATTCTGATGACCTTTTACTTTAGGTACATGATTTAGATAAATGCATTAACCACATCTGCATCTGTTTGTGCTTTAGATACATGCAGGTGTGGGTATGTGTGGTTAATGCATTTATGATCATCTTTACCTTGATCCATGCATCCAAGTTGGTTCTGAGTTGAGAGGCTGGTAGTCTTTGTACTTATTTGGCCCTAAATGACCCGAACATTTCTAATGTAGATGAATGACTTGTAAACCGCTTTGAAACACTACAGTGATTGTTGGTTAGGAATTTCAAGAACAATTGGGTGGATTGAACAAAAGGCTGTGAGTGATTGTCTGCAACGGATCTGTTTCTGTTGTCTTTCACATTGCTGTTGTTGATTATTCAGTGGAACAGAGGTCATCTGCAGGTCAACTGAACAATGACTGTGATGCCGATGCGCACATTGTTCTCGTTCCCCAGCGCTCCAGCTTTGGCACCGGTTGCCATGTTGCACCTGGAAGGAACGTCAACAGCCCGGAAGCAAAGCGCGAAAGGTGAACAGCGTTCATCCATTGTTCATCCTCCTCCTCCTCCTCCTCTTCCTCCTCCTCCTCCTCCTCGTCTTCCTCCTCGTCTTCCTCCTCCTTCTTCTCACCCTTCAACGCAATTACAATCGCTTCAAATATTCTGCTTGGCTTTGACTCAATAATTAATTATATCTTATATTGAGACTTTTGCTCCAATTTGATATAATTAATTTATTTATTCAAATTGCTAAAGACACAGTTAGATTACATGATTATAATCATGTAATCTTAATCAGTTAATCAGTGAGATTACATAATCATGTGATAATGTAATCTTACTGCGTACAAGTTTGTCAGTCAAATTTATTTATTTGGCCGCCTGTGAGGTTGAATTTAACTGTATTACTGCCTGCAAGGTTGAATTTAACTGTATTACTGCCTGCAAGGTTGAATTTAACTCTATTACTGCCTGCAAGGTTGAATTTAACTCTATTACTGTCTGCAAGGTTGAATTTAACTGTATTACTGCCTGCAAGGTTGAATTTAACTCTATTACTGCCTGCAAGGTTGAATTTAACTCTATTACTGCCTGCAAGGTTGAATTTAACTCTATTACTGTCTGCAAGGTTGAATTTAACTCTATTACTGCCTGCAAGTTTGAATTTGACTCTATTACTGCCTGCAAGGTTGAATTTGACTCTGTTACTGCCTGCAAGGTTGAATTTGACTCTATTACTATAAATTTGTTTTTTTGCTCATTTTACAGTCGCCTATAGTGAATGGAAGGGTGAGTGAATCTTATTTTGCAGTTTATCATATTTTATAGTTTTCTTCTGTTGTGTCGTCTTCACATATCATCTAGGAATCGTCGTGATGGACATCGCATTGGAAGCGGACGAATCCAGATCTCGTCAGAGAAATATGTCGACCGAGAAGTTCTTCATGATCATCGTGGAAGCGTTCCTTCTGATCGAGAACGTGATCGAAATGATCGATGGTACGATCGATGTGGAAACGGGTCAAAGGTCATGAAGGTAGCACTTGTATTCTTCTTATACATATACCGTACTAGATGTGAGATGTTGGCCGAGAAATTTTAAGTTTTCGACACTACTCATCTGGGTTACCCGGCATTGAGGGCTAAATTCATGGGTGGAGTTTATCAGGGGCTAGGGGGGGCTAAAGCCCTCCCCAAGAAGACCCAGATTCATTTTTTACCGTGTAAATGGTATCTTTTTCCGGATTAGCCCTCCCCAGAAGGCTTTAGCCCCTCCAAGAACGGAAGCCAAACTCCGCCCATGGCTAAATTTCTGGTTTTCGCCAACCCTACACCACCCCGCTTCCACCAAAAAAGCCGAACATGACCTGCCACTGCGGGGCGGGTGTGTGTGCTGACTGTGGGTGGTGACCCTGGTTGGTCTCTATCTCTAGCTGCAAGGTTTGAGGTGTAAAGCTGCGAAACTGCAAATATATGAAAATAGCGAAATTTTGGCTTTTCGTTTCCACGCAGGCCTCCGTGGTGAGAGAGATTCACCAACCCCTCTACTGGGGTGTTCAGTTGGTCAATAGCTGTGAAACTATAGACGTATAATTCTGAGCAAACACGCACACACACAATGTCGCACTTCCATGTTCTCCTTTCTCTGTTTTTTCTGTACTGCATGAGATTTCCTATTAGTAACTTGGTTAATACAATTATTGCAGGCTGTCTGTTCTGTTAGTAAAGTTAAAATTTCTATGATCTGCGTCCTTGTGAATATTGTTGTTTCAACTGCATAATTGTACACTGTAATCGGTTGCGGTTTTGTCAACCGGATCGTTGAATAAACGAAAAGCGAGAATGACGTCAAGACATGGCGAACTCATGCGAACTCTCGTCTGCTGTTTAATGGCGACGGACGTGCAACGGTAGACATGGCTTCGCGCTAGGCTAACTATGCGCGTCGAATTAAAACGCTCGTATCTCGTGTTTTAAAGTGAATTGAGAACTGAAAATAGTTGCGATGACCTACAAATTTGGGTAAGAATAAATTGCCAAAATTTTCGTAAACCGAAACTGTCATTTCAGAGTGTTTCTTGGGACAAAAATTCAAAATACATCCAGACATACACGCAAACAGAAGAACAAACATTGAGACTTGTAATGTAGATTTAGTTTCTGCTGTACACAATACACATGGCTTGAGGTGTCTCTTGGCTGGTTCTTATCCAGTATACATTTAAAAGTTCACATAATTCATTTTAACAATAATAATTCTGAGCTATGTTTTCGCGCATCATTGGATGACGGATGTTGCTTGTGAGTGACGTTCTCAATTCTCTTCGATGCTTTCAGATTGTATGCACGAGAAATCTACGATATCTAATCTGGATTTTTTTTGGCATTTCAGCGAGATTATGATGGAAGGCGTTCTGAAGGTGGGCAGGTTTTCCTTCCTTTTAGTTTTGGCTTGTGATCAGATGGGGAGTAAAAGCATCGATTGATTGACTGATTGATTGATTGATTGATTGATTGATGTGAAGTACATTTTTTCTTTCAAACCTGCCTCTCTCTTTTGAGTCTTCTTCTTTTGAGCCTCATTCAAGGCAGTTTTGCTGTAGAAGGGACTGTGAACAAATCTTTGACACTCAGTTGCTCAGTGCCACCTATGTTCTGTCCATGTCTGTGCTCTTCTTAGCCCATTTGGAAGGGGAGGGTAGTATAAAAGATGCAGCTCTTCTTTTTGTCTTTGTAAGCTTGTTGTTACCATTGTGACTAGTGGTGACTGTTGTTTTGTCAGCAGCCTACCGTGATGGACGTTATATGGGCGACTCAACGATGAGGATCGGTGTAGAACCGGAGTGGTTCACTGAGGGTCCTATCAGCCAATCTGACACCATCGAACTTCATGGCTTTGAATGCTTACAGAAGACGAAAAGAAGTGCATCAAAAGAACGGATGATGGCCAGTTCTTCCAGTGCTGCTGCTGCTGCTGCTGCTGCTGCTGCTGGTAAGGATGAGACAAAGATGCAGCAGCGACCAAATTCATTGCCTAAAACAACACAGCTGGTTGCCACGGAAACAGCAGCTGTGCCACGAGGAAGGAAAGGTGAAGAAGAAGCATCTGCTCTTTCTGATGAAGGTCAGTTCTTCTTTTATGTCTCCAAGTCTTCTTCATCATCATCATCATCATCATCATCAACATCATCTTCCTCTTTATCAGAATGATCATCATCTTCATCATCTTCATCAACATCATCATCATCAACATGATCATCATCATCATCGTCATCATCATTTACATCAGACTTTTGTCGTGAAGCACTGAAAGCGTGTCTGATGACGTAATTTGCCTTTTAGAGGTTCAATGTGGCTGATGTCAGGATGATGCTAAGTTAACTCTTACGGATTAGGTTTCGCTGGTTATCACTGGTTGCTATGGTTACCAAAATGATTGTTGTGTGATAACAGCAGTTACTAGCAGTTTGTTAATAGATTGACAATGAAGTTGGACACTTGTTCTCGTCACAGGAATGGTTTGGTCATTTTCAGGTGATGGAAGGAATGGTGTGAGAGGCGTTGAAAGAGGAGAACGAGAGGAGGAGCTGGAGGAGGGGCAGTCATCCATTGTTTCTATGGTTACCGATCCATCAAATCCTCTTTCGATGTTTGTGAGTGGGAAAGATGTGAGTCGCCAGTCATCTTCCGTAACTACATCTCTTCCACCAGAACCTCCGCCTCCTCCGCATCCCCCTCCTCCTCCCCCTCCGCCTCACCAGACGAGCGAACTTGACTTCAACGCTTTCTTCAATGCGGATTCCATTCCAGGATTAAATGTGAGACGTCTGCTCTTCATCTTCATCCGTTTGAGCTGCGTATTAATACGTTTCCAACCAACGCTTCTCAGTTCTTCATTTATTCATTCATGCATTTATACGGTATATGTCACATGCAATTAAACTATTCAAAGGTGCTCACGACTCCAGCATGTACAAACAGAACAGTTTTCAAGTGCTTATAGAATGCGTGTCAGAGAGTGACCTAGGGGAACAGATGTTAAAATCTCCTGCCATAATTCTAACCTAATCTAATTTTACCTGATCCACGGTTGAATTCCTTGCGTGGCATTGTTGTTATGATGGAAGAGAAGACATTAATGATTGGCCGTTGGTCTGTCGTCGTTTTCAGTCATTGAAGGAGGAGACTTGGAAGGAAGTGAGGTTACGTTGTTGTTTTGAGCATTGTGTTGTCTCCGTTCTGTTAGGATTTGTTCAGCCTGGAAGCGGGTGGAGAGGAGCAGGCGGTGAAGGGTGGAAGTCGATTCCAGCAGTGGTTCCACTTCAGTAGCCATGGCAACAGCCACTGCGAGAGTCGTCGGTCATCACTTACGGATGAATTCGGTTACATAAACGGTATCTCTCGTTACATAAACGGTATCTCTCGTTACATAAATGGTATCTATCGTTACATAAATGGTATCTCTCGTTACATAAACGGTATCTCTCGTTACATAAACGGTATCTCTCGTTACATAAACGGTATGATCAGAAAAGTCTCGTCACGATGTAAACAATTTGATGAAATCTACAAATGTTACGACAACAGCTGCCATTTCTTTAGTTGAACTGCATTGCAACGATTTCACTGAGTTTCATTTAACCACCTTCAAGATAATTTCTACTCAGAAACACTTCCAACAACCCAAACGCCGTCAAAAAGGAAGGTTATAAGTAGTTTTGAATGGTGTGAAAGGACCTTGTTATGCTTACGTTGATTCACTGGTTGAACGTGAGGTCACTGAGGTCGTTAATTTGCGACTAGTTATGCATACCTGCCAGTAAGACTTGAGTGGCAAGCCATGTGTTGTCACTGGTTGATTCTTAATAGGATTGATTGATTGATTGATTGATTGAAAAAGAATCTTAATCTATGAATTTTACGAATGTTTTCATTGCAGACATCATCTATGGTCACAACAGTCCTCTCCACCAGATGTCTCCTCCACCTACCGGTAATCCTCTTCCTCCTCCTCCTCCTCTTCCTGCCGCTACCTGTGGCAGCTCTCAGCTGACTTTTCCGGCTGAGAGGTATTCCGATGAGACTCAGAACCTTCTGGAGATGTTGCAGAGAGCAAATGCTGCTGACGGATGCGTTGGAGGATCATCCGTTCCATTCAACGCCTCCAGACGGGATGCGGCATCAGCTGCTGCTGCTGCTGAGAACCGAATGATGAACTACTGTATGCCAAATGAAGGTTAGTTATGTTGTCGGCATCATCTTCTTCTCTGGGTCGGTCAGTTAGAAAGAACTGCTTGGGAGAATGAGAAACTGTCTTTGATCGCAAGAAGACTGCTAGACAGAACAGTAGAAGAATTGACAAAGAGGTTTCTAGAAGAGAGTGAGACAGACAAAGACGGACAAAGACAGACACAGTGAGACACAGACACAGAGAGAGATACAGAGAGAAAGAGAGACAGACATATAGAGACATATGGAGACAGTTTTTATGTCCTTTTGTCGCGAAGAAAAAGCCATTTATGTAACGAAATTCATTGATGAGCGTTGACCGACAACTCTCGCCGTGATTGTTGCGAGTGGCTGAACAAATGCTAACACAACAGAGACAGCAAATGACAATACAAGAGATGCTGTAAGCAAAGAAAGGTTTCTGATCATGAAATGTCTTTGCAGGCGATTGCGACGGTCGAATGGTGGACCGAGCGAGAGACGTTGAGGCCGGACTGAAAGCGATTCTCAGCGGAGGATCCATCTTTGCCGCCAACTCCTCTTCTCCTCTTCTCTCGATGGGATTCTTGTCTCCATCGATCGTTGCGTCACTCGGTTCGTCGTCTTCGCCACTCTCAACTCATGCGGTTATGCTGCTGCTGCTGCTGCTGCTGCTGCTGCTCTCTGTCTATCTCTGTGTCTCTGTCTCTCTCTGTGTCTCTGTCTATCTCTGTGCATATTTGTCTCTGTATCTCTTTGTGCATATCTGTCTCTCTTCTTCTTTTTCATATGTTGGCCAATCAACCTTTGATTATGATTATGATGATGATGATGATGATGATAGTTTGAAGACTTTCTCTTGACCATCTGTGGGATTTGAACTCTGAACTGGAATGGGAGGGAGGGAGGGATTGAGGAGTGAAAGAAGGAAAGAAAAGGAGGGAGTGGGAAAGAAGAGCAACGGGAGAGGGGAAAAGAGAGGAGAAATATATAGGGAGGGAGGGATGATGGGGAATGGAGGGAGGTGAAAGAGAAAGAAGGAGAGAAAAAAATGAGAGAAGCAGAGATAGAAAGATTTAAGCAGAGCTTGTCTTTATTCCATTGTGTTCTGAGGTTGATCGCTGCCATTCTAACCTTTGTGGACAGTTGAAAGATTAATTTATCGGTTCTCAGTGGCTGTGAATGTGCTTAAGCCTTTGGTGGAAATGTTTTTCTTTAAGTATTTTAAATTTTGTTAACCTAGACTTTGTTGACCATGTGTAATATTACTACATTGATCCCTGGGGGGCTGCTCAATGGCAGATCGTCATTGCGTTAGATTACTACGTTGCTCGATTAATTATTTAGCAGCAATGTTGGTTGGCGTAGCTTATGTTGACTACCTTATCAGGTGTTGACTGGCCTCACAGATGTTGGCTGCTTTAGTAGATGTTGACTGGCTTAGCAGATGTTGGCTGACTGAAGAGATGTTGACTTGAGGAGTGATCAGAGATCATGACTTTCTGTCCATCAGTTTATCGTTGTTGCCCTGTTTCGAGTCTTTCTTATCTTTCTTTTAATTTTAAAGATGTCTCAGTTTTCATTTAACTTCCAGGATTATCCTAACTTTTTAGTTAGCTTTTCTTTGTTAGATTTTTGTACTTTTCTTTCAGTTAGTTTTATTTTCTGCATTAATTGCAATGTCATGCAAATGACAAAGTTACGCATTTTTTCAGTTGCTATCATTGCTGTAATTCATTAATTCATTTGCTAATGAATCATCAGCTCGCATCAGCTGAATATTTTTTTATCAGTGTATGATTTGGTGGTTGTGTTGTTATTTGATTACTGCTGTGAATGTTGATTGTTATTATTGTTGTTGAGCCTAATTGAATGACTTCATTGTTGGTGATGATAATTATTCAATCATTTGTTTATTTCAAGAATTTATTCATTCATCCACTCAGGTAAAGTCATTGTCATAATATTGGCTAAAGCGTTGATTCGCGTCAGTTTCCAGTGAATTCGTAATCAGAACGATATCCCTTGGAGAAGAATTTGCGTTGAAGTTGGGTTGGTCATCTGAGAATTGAGAAGTTAAGCCACGAGGTATACAGGTCTCTTTTAGTGATGCCAATGGGAAGTGAGTTGCAGTCGTCAAGTTGACTAGAAAGCAGGACTTTATCTGGTTATGTTAAGCAAAACAGTTTGATGCATGTGAGATGTGATTCAGTGAATGGAACGGAGATAAGTCATGAAGGAGATTGAGAGTTCTGGTTACTAGTAGACCACATGTGGTCTATTGCGATGTGAAGTCTGGGAACATTTTCAGGTAGTACAGTGTCAGTAGAATGACGTAAGTTGTGGTTGAGGCAGAGGATGGAGGTTGTGGCTTGGAAGATAACAACCAAGACATCAACTGTTCGTGGACTTTGGAAATAAAGCTGAGATATGGATGATAGATAATTTTGTGGATGATGAAAGAAGGAGAGAGAGGGAGGGACAGCAAGAATATGTTCTTCTGTTTCTGTGTGTAGCTGTTCTATTGTTTCTGCTTCTGATCAGAAAGTTTTTTTGTTCTTTTGGTTGTCATAGTGACTGAGTTATTGTTCGTCTGTTGTTCTCGATCCGTCATTGTTGTTGCATGTTGTCTTGTTGTTTTTGTGCTGCATCTTGTAGCTCTAGCTGGTCCTCCTCCTCCGCCTCCTCTTCCTCCTCCATTTGGCGCCAAGGTCCTCTTGGCAGAGGAACTAGAGGCAGCACACCTAGTGGCGGCTGGGGCGGCTGCAGTTGGCAGCAGTGGTCAGGGCCATCACAGCACCAGCAGCAGCAGTGCTCTCCGCACAATGCAGCAGCAGCAGCAGGATGTGTATAGTACGTCGTCCGGTGGCCATTCCCATTGCCCTCCAACGTCTCCTTGGAATAATTCTGGAACGCTTTCTTTCTTCTCACTTCCAGTTCTTCCGGTTGGAACAAAGGTCACGCTGCTGTCTGACCTTGAGGCTGGTCTTAAGGGTCTTAGCGTTGTCAACGGCAACCACGGAGGAGGTGGCATCATCCATGCAGCCTCTCAGCCACTGCTGGGCAGCGGTGCCAATGATTGCCATGGCAACAGCAGCCTCCCTGTCGGAGGCGGTCCTCCTCCTCCTCCTCCTCCTCGGCCTGCGTCCTCTTCCCATGGAGACGACGATGCGTTCGTTGGAGGTCAGCTGATGTCGTCATCCGCTGGAAGCGTCTTCTCCGGTCGACCGCCTCCTCCTCCGTCGGATCTGGCGGCTTATAAGAAGCTGCTTGGACTGATCGCCGAGCCACATGGCACCAGCAGCACCACCAGCAGCAGCCACATGGCAGCCAACAACAACAATCTACCAGTAAGTACATTGTAGCGTTGTTGCCAACAGTTTTCTTAATTATCTCATCGAATTATTGTTATTGTTATACTGATAACGTCGCTTTGAAGTTTAAAAGCAAAATTGTCTCTGAGGTATTTCCAAAGGTCTCCCTCCTCCTTGTCATCCCCCCCCCCCATTTTTCTTCCCTTATTCCTCCTCCTCTTCCTTATTTTCCTCTTCCTTGTTTTCCTCATCCTCATAGAGGGGAGAGGTTTGAATTGAAGATTGAAAAGGTTTCGTTGTTTTCTGAATTTCATTCTCATTGTTTTCATCCGGTTACACCGTGTGTCCTCCGTTCATTTCTTTGTCTTTCTTCGTCTTCTTAGATTGTGACGTCTCCAACGAGTGTTTCGATGAGTAACCTTGAAGCCAATCAACCAAACAATTCACTTGCCAACAATCAGAGAGATTTCATTCAGGCAAGCAATGCACCATTCTCATAAAATCCATGCATGGTCAATGCAAACAATGCACCATTCTCATAAAATCCATGCATAGTCAATGCAGTGATGCAGGTTTTCTTTACAGGGAGCAGAACTCAATGTGTGCTGCTTCAATGATAGTTGCTTGGAATTGTTGGCGTTTTTCTGCTTTTGTCTTAGCCAGCAATGAAGTCAGTTAATAGACATGGAAAAATGATGCTAGCAGTCAGTAATAATTGTAATAATAATAATAATAATAATAATAATAATAATAATAATAATAAAAGTAATAGTAAAATAATGATGATTATGGTGGTAATATTACTACTAGCATGAGTAGCGCAAGAGCTAACCCTCGCTCCTCAGACTCATATTCACAGCCTCTGTCATCATTCATCCAAACTGTTGCTCTTGATTGCTTACTGCAGTCATAGCCACTGCCACATTCTTCATCCATTGCTTCATTGCCACCTGCCTAGATCACTGCTACTCACTCTATGTCAGCGTCTGCCGTCGAAACTAATCTAATTGTGATGCATGTGATATTTTGTTTCCAGAGATACCTGTTGCAACAACAGCAGCTGAAGATGTTGCATCACCAACAGCCTCCTCCGCCACCCCCTCCTCAGCCAACGGAAGGTCCATCTTTTTCCCTGCCTCAGTCTGGTTTACCACCTCACTTGATGCCCCACCCATCCTCATCTGACCCCCTTCCTCCTCATCAGTCCTACCTGAGTCCTGGCATTGGTCTCACTGACCCAACGATGTCTTCAGGAGGCCGGTTGCTGATGATGGGTTCCCCTCAGCAGCAGCAGCAGCAGCCGCACAGTAGAACGGATTTTGCCCTCAGCCCTGGCGCTGAGCTCCAACACCAGCATCATCATCACCATCATCAACAGCAGCAGCAGCAGCAGCAGGGGTCATCATCTTGTGGCTACGACAGCAGCAGACGCACTGGTGGTGGTGGTGGTCTCCTTGGTCTGTCTCTTAATCTCGCATCTTCAGATGACCTCGCTGCTCTGATTCCAGATGAATTCTCTGGCTGTCCATATCCAACTTCACATCTACAAGGAAGTCAGGCGCACATGACTGCAATGACCAGCAGAGGTCATTACCCTGGAGCAGGAGCAGGAGGACAACAGATCCAGGGCGGTAGTCTCCTGCCTCCTCATCATCATCATCAACAACAGCAACAACAACAACATCATGAGATGACTACAATGACGACAACTCTCCCCATCAGTCAACTGTCGTCTTCTCAGTCCAACCATCATCATCATCATCATCATCATCTGCTCTTGCAGGAGTCTGCCAAGCAGGCCATCATCCATCAAGCATCCTTACAACAACACCACCACCACCAGCAGCAGCACCAGCAGATGGCTAGAATGACTCATCATCTCACTGCTCTACACGACCCATTGTTCAACTGTTCAACGAGAATGAAGCCGTGTCATCCTCCTCCGCCTCCTCTGTCTCCGCATCCTGGCCTTCCTCCTCATCTCACCCTCCAGCCACCACCTGTTTCATCGCATCCATCACCTGTTGGGCTCTCAATGCTTGGACCTCCTCAGTCGCTCTTGCAGCAGCCTCCGCAGTCACCGAGAAGAGCTCCATCACCAATCAGTTAGTACTGCATCTCATGTCATCATCAGTGCTTAGGAAAGTCATGTTAAGTGTTAGACAAAAGCGCCACATATCTTAGCATTGTCTCACATTATCTGCTGCTCTCTAGAGTTGTGTCTCTTCATCAGAGGATGAATGACATAATTTTATTGAAGCCTTTCAGCTCTTATTATTGTTGTATTCTTGCTGAATTTCTGCAAAGCACTCTCTGTTTTATCATTATTATTTTTCTTTGTTTGCACTGAGGTGCATATGATCCCTCAGGGGCTTAAAACATTAATTAATTAAAGGAAACAAGTCTGCAACGACACCTATTCATTGTTGTTATTATTGTTATGATTATATTGTTACTAGATGTGTAACCCGGCGTTGCCCGGGAAATTTAGGGTTTTAAACACCACTCCCCTATGGTACCCAACATTGACCGCTAAATTTCGAGTTTTCGCCAACCCTCTACCCCACCCCGCTTCCCCAAAAAGCCAAACGTAACACGCCCCGCTAGGGAAATTATTACTGGGCTTGTATGACGTCATTCGGGCTGTAGACTCTTTTACTGAAGCTCGATACTGTTTACCAACGCGTGAGCGATGAAATCTGTTTTGAAACGCTTCTGTCTTAAAACGCTAATAACTCGAGTTCTAAAGTGAAATTTCGGGTTTTAAACACTTCCCCACTCTGGTACCCATCGTTGACTGCTAAATTTCGGGTTTTCGCCAACCCTCCACCCCACCTCGCTTCTCCAAAAAGCCAAACGTAACCCGTCCCTGCGGGGCGCTACGGATAGTATTAATGGGCGGGTATGACGTCATGCGGTGTAGACTCTTGACTTACGCGCTCGTGTGGTCAATTACTGATGAAATCTGTCTTAAAACGCAAATATTTCTTGTTTTAAAGTGAGTTAAAACCTGAAAATAGTTGATATGACCTTATAATTTGGGTGAGAATCGATTGCAAGAATTTTTATAAACCGACGCTGTTTCATTTCCGAGCCTATTCTGCAGGGGAGAGTCAAAAAGCGTACAAACAAATAAACAAACAAACAAACATATGGAATTTCGGAATTATAATATAGATTGTTGTTATTGTTTATTATTGTTATTATTCGAAAGTCAATACTGAGATTAATTGTACTATGTGTGTTTGTAGTGTTTGGGAATCAGCCGCCTATGAATCTGACCGCTCCATTGCCTGTCCATCTCGGTCCAATGACTCCGATCCTGTCTCCGACGCTCTCTCCCAACACTCTACAAGTCGCTCAGGTAGATAGTAGGTGGCTGTCATCTTTTGTTAGTCTTTGTTAGGATGGATCAGTTGATGCTGTGTAATGAATGCAGCAGCAGCAGCGATGCTCTACTTGAAGGGAATGATCCTATGATCAACTGAACGAAGAATCTTGTGAGTGGATGGATTGAATGATTTTTTCATCTCCAGAGGGAAATGAAAGCATCCAGAGGAGGAGGAGGAGGAGGAGAAGAAGGAGGAGGAGGAGGAGAAGAAGGAAGAGGAGGAGAAGAAGGAAGAGAAAGAGAATGAGGAGAGGTAGAAAAGAAGTACTTAAGGAGGAGGACGTTGAGGAGGAGGAGGAAGAAGTTGGACTGTTTTTGTTGAAAATGAGTTCATTGTTTGCTTGAGGATTATTGTCTGTCTCTGTGTCTCTATGTCTGTATAGATTATTGTCTGTATGTGTGTCTGTATTGATTATTGTGTGTCTGTATAGACTGGGTCGAACCTGAGTTCTCCGGTGATGCGCGTCCCGTCTCCTCAGGAGCTGAGTGGTCTCGCTCAGTCGATCCTACAGAATGCTCTCATTAAGAAGCAACTGGAGGAACAGAAAGAAAGATTCATCAGAAGACAACAAGAAAGGCAAGACACGTGCATCCAATTGAAGACCGACAGACAGACCGACAGGCAGACTGACCAACAGGCACGCTGACCAACAGACCGACCGACAGACAGACCAGACTGACAGTCCGTTGTCCTCTGCCTCACGGCCCATAGATGACTTATTCATAGATGGACTCTGCATCCAATCGTTTTTGAATAATCTACCAAGTAAATTACGTCAGCATAGTCTATTATTCATTGTTTTAAGAAGTCTTGCTAAGATCATGGAGCGTACGAAGCTCAAGTTAGATGAGCTGAAAGAGTAAGTTTACACAATTATGCTGAAGTTAGCCTTGAGGTTGGTATCAGCAGCAATGTTTATTATGAAAATTGTGCTGTGACATATTGTGTATGTTTATTATGAAAATTGTGCTGTAACATATTGTGTATACGTTTATATTTGTGCTAAAAATGTTACTTACATATCTATACGTGTCTGTTTGATAAAGGATTTTGTTGATCAGTGAATTTGTTATCTGGAGATGGGTTCCATTAGTCTTTTAAATTCAAAGCAGAAATTGGTTCCTGTTGTACAATGTATACATTGTATACATTTGTACAATGTATAGTTTTGTATACATGTGTGTGTCTGTGTTTCATCAATTATTTGCTTTAATATGCAATTTATGCATATAATAATTTAATATGTGTCATCTGATGATAGGAACAAATCGCCAAAGCCACAGCAGGCGCCATCTAGTGTTGGTGTTGCTATGACGACAGCCTCATCCAGGGTTGCTGCTGCTGCTGCGTCTTCTACGGTGGCGCCATCTATGCTGAGTCAGTCGTTTCTGCCGACTTCTGTGTTGCGGAAGATGGCGTCAACGAGCAGAGCAGATGAGAGGACACGCCTCACTGATTCGCTGTCATCATCATCTTGTTCCGGTCAGTTGCCTTCGCTTCCTCCCTTCAGTCTACAAGATGACAGTTCTTCTTCCATAACTGCAACGTTATCTGTCTTAACTTAGAGCATTGCAATACTACGAAGTCTGCAATATTTGATATCGCTTTTCATAGTAGACTTCAGAAGCACATAACAGGACTCGATGACACAACTCGGATTATATTGCAGAGCACAGTTAACCGCCTCAGAGGACGAGGAGGAGGAAGAAAAAGGAGGAGGAAGAAGAGGAGAAGAAGAAGAAGGAGGATGAAGAGGAGGAGGAGAATTGAAGAAGTACTGTTCACATTACATACCGACTGGATGAAATATGTTTTGTTGATTTGCTGATATGTCGTTGTTGTTTGATTCAGGAGAGAAGAATGTTCCTCTGCTGAAGGTCGTTAAACCAGACGAAGACAGCGCTGCTGAAGATGAAGACAAAGAGAACAAAGGCCTGATGACAAACGTCGTTGTCTTCAACAACAGCAGCAGCAGCAGCCGCCTTGAACAAGAGACAACGACAACGACGAACAACAACAATCGTCTGCCGTTCATTTCGGATGATCATCGACTCTCATCAGAGATGGAGAACGTGGCCGCATCCTCCTCCATCATCAGCAGCCATGCGGTTGCTGGTGCGACTGCTGCCACCGCCACTGCTTCTAAGACTGTGGACGCGTTGTCTTCGTCTATTGCCAAGCAACTGTCGCAGCAGCAACAGCTGCAGTCAGTGCATGCATCAACGCCATCATCGTCATCATTGTCGTCATCTGCCGTCTGTTCTTCATCCACAGAGACAGCAGGGTTGCAGAGCCAGGCAGCGGCAACTGAGCGCCTCCTTGGACACGGTGGTCTGATGAACAATGCTTCTTCATCTGCTTCAGCCACTGGCGTTGGTCAGGTGCCACCGCCTCCTTCTCATCCTAATCCTACTCCTCCAGGTCAAGTGAGTCCAGCTGCACTCCATCCCAGCTCTTCTTCACCTGCTGCAGCAGCAGCTGGTGCTGGTGGTGTGAGTGGACGGCAGATAAAAGGTGAGCAGCAGCCTCCTCATCGTCCTCTGTGTTTCTGTCTCTCATCATCCATCATCACCATCATCATCCATCATCATCATGATCCATTATTATCATCATCATCATCATCATCATCATCCATTATCATCATCATCCGTTATCATCATCATCATCATCATCATCATCATCCATTATCATCATCATCCATTATCATCATCCATCATCTTCATCATCTAATTATTGTCAGTTTGTTGTTTACATCTGATTCTTACAAATGACACTGGCTGCACTGTGTGGGATGTCGTCGTATGTTGCCACGAATTGGTTGGAGAAGCGTTTGCTGCCTGGTAAGTGCGAAGGAAGGATTAGGGTTCTGTCCTCCTCTCATCAGATGAGATGACCAAAGGTGGTTGATGCGTTTGGATGACATTGACACTCATCCTCAAGTCTCATTCACTCGCAATATAGGTCGGCGCCATCAAATGTTACGTTGGTCATTGGAGACAGCGGTTCTCAATAAATACATGATGATAAAGATGATGATGATGATGACGACGACGATGATGATGATGATGAGGAGGAGGAGGAGCAGGAGGAGGAGGACGAAGATGACTAGCTGCTGCTGCAGCATATGAATTACACTTGGTGGCTTTGGATGCTGAATGTAGGTAAGGAAGTAAGCATGCCCTCCTTTAGTTTGTCAATTTGCAAACTGCACTTTGATCTGCATACAACAATGACCTATTGTCTCTAATGAGGCAGACTAAATTCGATTGTTCTTTTATCTAAAGCAGACTGTTTGTGTCTTGACAGTAAAGTCTCTTGTTGTTGATTGTGTCTTTCTAGGCAAGAAGATGCCAGAGCATATGTCTGTTGCAGCTTCAACCAGCAAAAGCAGAGCATCTGAGTACCATCACCAACTGCAGCAGCAGCAGCAGCAGCAGTTCTTTGCTGCTGGTGGCAGCAGCAGCTGTGGCAATGCCATGGTCAGCACCAGCAGCAGCATTGGTAGTAGGACAGCGCCTACACTGAATGTGCATGCTATGGAGATGGCAAAGCTGGTTGATCAGCAGAGAAAGCAGGGATTGCTGTCTTCGTCGTCTCCAATGCCATCACCTGCTCCACATGCTCCTCCACATGCTCCACACGCTCCATCCATCGCAACACAGTTTGTCTCTGCTGGACCAGAAAACGGATCGTATGGAGTGGCACCGCTGCAGAGGATGCTTGTTCATCCGACCCCATTTGGAGTCAACTCTCCGGCTGCAGCAGCTGCTGCTGCTGCGTCAAATGCTCTTCTGCTACAGAGGCTGGCATATCCAAACCTACAGAGAGGTAAGAGGCACTGATTGCTGTCAGTGCTTACCAACAGACAAAGCCATTGTCTGTTGGCTAACAATTGCTTCCACTTCTTTTAGCAACCATTCACACCCTAACCCTTGAGCCCTGGTTCCCAAAGGCCCCACCATGGCATCATTAGATGATTTACTTCAAAGCAACATTTGAAACTGATTGTATGTGGTGAATGGTTTTTATTAGAAAAACTATCGAAGTCTGTATTTTGATCTGTTAGTCGTTCTGAGCTCAGATCTTGGAATTATTGGAAGAGGATGAGCTCATGATTCCCAGATTCCCATTCATGCCATTCAAAGGAAAGACTTCTAGCAGTTATCCCATTGACCTCTGACCCAAAGAGCAAGCATATACGGATGTCTGTGTGCGCGTGTGTGTGTGAATATTGTTCTGCGTCGCTCTTTGTGGCAGATCTTTTGTTCGGAAGAAGGAGAGGGGTGATGGGGGGTGGGGGTGTGGTGCAGCCACTGGTTGCTGGACGTATAATTTATCAGTTCAAAGAGTTGCAACAATCCAATGTGATATAACGGTGATACTGTGATGTACTGATGATTATGTGAAACTGTGATAGTGTGAAACTAATGTGAAACTGTGATAGTGCGAAACTAATGTGAAACTGTGATAGTGTGAAACTAATGTGAGACTGTGATGTTCAAAGCATCTGTTGCTCTTTCATTCATTAGTCAGATTCTTTGTCAACATTTAAATCCGATGACATTTGATTGACATTTGATTGACGTTTGATTGACATTTGACTGACATTTGATTGACATTTGACTGACATTTGATTGACATTTGATTGATGTTTGATTGACATTTGACTGACATTTGATTGACATTTGATTGACATTTGACTGACATTTGATTGACATTTGACTGACATTTGATTGACATTTGATTGATGTTTGATTGACATTTGACTGACATTTGATTGACATTTGACGGACATTTGATTGACATTTGATTGACATTTGATTGATGTTTGATTGACATTTGATTGACATTTGATTGACATTTGACTGACATTTGATTGACATTTGACTGACATTTGATTGACATTTGATTGACATTTGATTGATGGATGTTTTCTGTGCAGCTGGTGTTGCTGGTCTATCGTCTGTCAATCACCTCAACTTGAACCAGTTGGCGCTGATGCAGGCTGTCCAGCTACAGGCCCAGCAGCAACAGCAGCAACAGCAGCAGCAGCTTTGGAACCGGAATGCCATGCGGAATCTAAACAACCACCGAGGAGGTCCGTATCCATCATTTGCAAGTTCATCTTCATTGCCTCCTCATCCTTCAGCTGCCACGACTGTCGTTGCTGCTGCTGCTTCATCTAGTAAGCAGCCAGGAGGAGGCAGAGTAGGAGGAGCAGGAGTAGGAGGAATGGCAGGAGGAGGAGTTGGTGGTGTCAATGGTTTGAAGACGACGACTTCAGTTGGCTTGAGTGGCAACAACAATGCCATGCAACAGATGATGATGACAACAGGTAATGCTGCAAACTTTGCATTGATGCTCGATAGAAGTCAGTCTCTCAGTTCTGATGCATTGATGAGAATTCTTTTCATCATCATCATCGTCATCATCATCATCATCATTAGTAGTAGACGACAGACTGAACATTGCTAGTTCTATGCAGAAGAATGAATGCATGTGTGTGTGTGTGTGTGTGTGTGTGTGTGTGTGTGTGTGTGTGTGTGTGTGTGTGTGTGTGTGTGTGTGTGTGTGTGTGTGTGTGTGTGTGTGTGTGTGTGTGTGTGTGTGTGTGTGTGTGTGTGTGTGTGTGTGTGTGTGTGTGTGTGTGTGTGTGTGTGTGTGTGTGTGTGTGTGTGTGTGTGTGTGTGTGTGTGTGTGTGTGTGTGTGTGTGTGTGTGTGTGTGTGTGTGTGTGTGTGTGTGATTGATTCTGATGACTGAGCTGAGTCGACAGCAAATCAGTCTTTATAAAATTATGCTCTTCTTCATTCGAATACTCGATAATGGTAACTGTCTAACTGAAGTGCAAATCGTGCGTCAGTGCAAACGTGCGTCAGTGCAGATCGTACGTCGATGCAGACTGTGCATCGTACAGTTTTCTAGTGGCTGGACTATCAACCGAGAGGTTGTGGCATCATGGAAGATATTTACTTCAAGATATTATATCAGATTCACTTGCCTCTAACTTAGCTATAATTAGAACACATCGACCATAGATAGCTATTAATAGATGGGAGGATGAGAAAGAGAGAGATTGTTGGCCAAACGAACAACCCTCATTATATGCTGAGTCTAAGAAAATGATGTCATATCATCACCGATGCAGCCATGCACCTTGTTCTCAGTGGTCAATTATGGATTTCTCTTCTTCTGCTTCAAATTCTAATATTAATCTGAAACTGTTGTTTATACATGAAGTTATTCAGACAATAGAACTGCTGTTTGTCTCTTGTAGACAATGGCCAGTTTATGTCTGGCACCAATCTGCCTCAGCATCTGCATGATGCTGCCAACCGTTCATCTGGACGAAGTGACCAGCCTGCACCAGCAGGTACTGATGCTGGTGGTCGACGTGAGCATGAGAGGGATGAGCAGGAGGGAGCAAAGGGAGCGAGCAGCAGCAGCCGTCGACCTGATCTCGCCACCGCATCATCATCAACGACATCGACGATGACGTCATCGATGGATGTTGGTAATCTGGCGAAATGGTTTGGATCGGATGTCTTCAGTCACCAGCTGCCACCTCTCGTCACATCGGCTGGAGGACAGAAGGTTCTCACAGTCGATGAAATCGAAGGATGGCAACGCGCGATTGGCGAATCGTGAAGATGAGGGGGATGGATGGAGGGAGGCATCACCCTGGTTGGTGGTCCTTCCTTCAGGTTGGTTGAAGGTAAACACTCCAGAGAAAGAGAGTGAGCTAAAGGAAGTTGTATTGTATTGTATTGTATGCTGATGGTTTAAATGATTGATGCTATCCTGTTATGAAACAAGCAAGAGGTTGAGGAGCATTTTTTGGCTGATGATGTGTCTGTGAATTCGACAATTATTGGTTTTGGTCGACTAAACATACGTCTGCTGCTTTCGTGATCATCGCTGAATGATGTCTGTCTATGACTTTCGTAATAATTGTCTTGTTAGAGCTTTTGTTTCCTTTGTAAAGTCTACATCTTTCTTCCATTTTCTAATTTTTCGCTTGATGTTTTAGCAACGCTTTTCCTACCGCTTCTGCCTGCATTCTCTCCTCTCATCATCATCGTCCTTTGACCATTGTTCATTGTCCTTTGACCATTGTTCTTTGACCATTTTTCATTGTCCATTGACCATTGACCTTCTCTTGCAATTGATTCCATCAACAACTAAGTTTTGCTTTGCATTTTCACATGAAGCGAAGGACATTTCTGGTCATTGAGTTGTGATTGCTTTTCATCCACCTTCTTCTCATCATCGTTTTCAATGGAGACCAACGTCACCACCACCGCCTTCTTCTCTCACTCGTTTTCTTTCGTCTATCATGTCTGTCTGTCTGTCTGTCTGTCTGTCTGTCTGTCTGTCTGTCTGTCTGTCTCTCTCTCTCTCATTCAGTTATTCTTGCCACAGGATTCAACATTCTGTTCGCTTTGTCACTTGAATTGCCGTCGCGAGCATCTTTGCACAGCATTTACATTCACATTGGATTTTAACGACGATGGTTGGAGGAGTAGGAGGAAGAGGAAGAGCAGGTGGAGGAGGAGATGAATTGAATTGAGTAGGAACTGTTGACAGATTAGATTGATGATGATGATGTTGATGATGATGATCAGTTGCTATCATCTCGTGGATATCGGGATTTGTAACTGACTGAAACACACTCAGCTCTTGTTGTTGTTGTTGTTGTTGATTTACAAATCTGTTTCAGTGGCTTCTATGTTTTTTTTTCTGTTCGTTGTGTGTGTACAATTTGTCTAGTGCTTCAGTTAAATAGCGAGACAGAGACAGAGAGAGACTGAGTATGAGTTCTGTGCTTTAAGATTTTAACCCCACTCAGACGTAACGTGGGATTTCTTTCGGTTGCCTTCTCGTCATCTTCGTCATCGATTTGACGAATCTTGTCATCTCTAACGATATTATTATGTGCTCCGTCGTCATCATTGTCATCGTCGTCGTCATTGTCATCATTGTCGTCGTGTGATCAATGATTTTTTTGCTAATGCTGCTGCTTCTGCCGTTAAGGGTTTCTGCCATTATATTATCACTATTATTATTATTATTATTGTTGTTAGTAGTAGTAGTCATAGTGGTAGTCAGAGTAGTAGTCATAGCCTGTGAATGTGATGCATGTATCTTTCTTTTCTGTTCTTAAGTTTCTGGTTTCCATCCAGAATAACAGGAGAATAAATTAGATTTTAAATGAAGTGAAATTCTCTGCCCTGACGTTTCAACTAGCGTCTCGTTACTAGTACTGCTGCTGCTATTACTACTACTTAATCTATTACTATTGCTTAACTTTATTGCTATTATTACTACTCTTATTATTATTATTATTATTATCAAATGTTATGATTTTTGTTGTAATGAATTTAAGAACATTTGTACAATTTTGTTCCTTTGGATGTGTATTATTGTTGTGGATATGAATCATGAGATATAATTTGATAAATAATTAATTGAAGCATGACATTGTGATGAAGCCACAATGTTTAGAATGTGTGTATGATATTCATTCTTTGCCATAGATGACTTTGATGACTGTTATTAGTAATATTGCTATTATTGTGTAGCTACTCATTACTGTTATTTTTGTATTAGTGACTGCGCTTGATTTTGTGATGTGAAGATTCCGTTATAGGTGGATTTCTGATGTTGCAACGTGTCAAGTAGTAATTGTGTACAGACGAAGTTGGATATCATAACATGTCCACTGCATCATCCTCTCTGGCTGCACGGATTTTGTGGCCCTGTATTTAGAAGGGACAGTGGAGAACGCTAGCTAACGTTGACTTTTTGTTGATGATATACAGTACGTACGTATTGTGAGTTTGGTGAAGAAGTTCTAGCAATGATACGATGTGCTGCATGGAGTGGTTTTCGAAATTGAATTTTTACCGATGCTGTTTGATGTGTTGCACTGGTCGTATTTATTCTGAGAAAATATGAACTATTTGATGTCCAATGACGACCCCCACTGACCTTTGTAACCTTTTGTTGTGTAGGTCATTTTGTCGTTGTTGATCATCTGAAATGATCGAGAGTCATTTTGGTCATTTTGATCAGAGTAGACTTTGTGTCATAGGTCATTTGGTCATTTTGATCAGAGTAGACTTTGTGTCATAGGTCATTTGGTGATTTTGATCAGAGGTCATTTGGTCATTTTGATGAGAGGTCATTTGGTGATTTGAGCAGATGAAGTTTCGACACGCATCGTCCTATTCTACTTTGAAAACGGAATTTGTAAATAGCAATTTAATTTCTTTTGATTCTGTTCTTCTTGTTGTGATGTCGACTTTCGTTGTAATTAGTCGAAGGCTGCGTCGTTGTCGTCGTCGTTGTCATCCGTTGTCTTCATCTCTGTTGTCATCGTAACAACAAGTTGACAGACTTTGGATATTTTTCGTTGAGTTTCTTTCGTGATGATGATGATGATGAGAATGAGGATGATTTTGTGTTTGTGTTGATTGTAAAGTGCGTGACTGTTGTTTGTATTTGAGCGTTTTGTTGTCATCGTTCTCTGACTTTCTTCTGCTGCTATTAAATAGCTACATAACAGTATATCCTCTTCTTCTTCTTTCTGTTTTGCTTGTCTGCCATCCATCCATCCATCTATCCATCCATCCTCCTCGCTCGCTGACTGCTGTTCGCTTCGGTTCTGTTGAAGTCGATTTACTTGTGACATTCATATTAGAAGATTTCGCAACTGTTTACCGTCATTACTAAACCAACGACTTCTTCTCTCATAAACACACACACACACACACACCCCCCAACATACACACACCCCCCCAACATACACACACACACACCCCAGCATACACACATACACCAACACCCCAACACGCACACACACCAACATACGCGCACCAACCAGGGGCGGATCCAGAGGCAAATTCGGCCATTTCCCCCCACCCCATTAAGAATCGCCATGGAACGTGGCCCCTCCATTAGCTTTCAACGAGCTTTCAACAGTTGGTATCAATGGTATATTTTGCAGACAATTCAGTTACATCACAACTAGAAAATGGTCGTCAATTTTTTCGGATGAAAGATCAAAAAAATTCGCACAAATTGACCCCCTTTGAAAATTTCTGTATCCAGCCCTGACACCAACATACACACATGCACTCACACACACACCCCAACACACACACGCACACACACCAACATACACCAACCAACATACACCAACCAACATACACACACCAACATAACACACACTACTGTCTAATTTAATGAATGTGTTGCTGAAATTCCCAGCAGGCCATGCAGTTGAAATTAAATTGAAGCAGGAAGCAAAGAATTGAAGGAGTCTGACGTTATTGCTTGTGTGTTACAATTGTTTATTGTTACCAGTGGCGGCGCCAGGATTTCAGTTTCGGGGGGCTGAAGCCTCGCGGCGAAAATTTCACATTTTCATCCGTCAAAATTTCTGACAACTTTTTTTTAGTCATCTACCGAAATCTCATGAAAATGTTCCATTTTCGACGCCAAAATTTCGGACGGCCTTTTTTTAGTCGTCAGCCGAAAATCGTGGATATTTCAATGTAAAAAATTCGGATGTTTTTTTAGGGGGGCTGAGCCTCTTGTCCCAGCCCCCCTAGCGCCGCCACTGATTGTTACAATTGTTTATTGTTATGCATTTATGAAACGACGAAGCATTGATGGGGACAGGGTGCAGAGTGGCTATTAAGGGGTGTAGGGTGGCGTCTATAGGTCGAGAATGGGGGTGACGACCCAGATGCGTCTGGGTAACGAGATGGCACTTAGTTTCAAGTGGAACTACAGAAGGGTGACAGAGAGAGGAGCCGAGGAAGGTGATCCTTGCAATGCTCACAGCCCAAATATCTTCGCGAACTGTTCACCATTCAGTCAACCCATTCTACCCGTTCATCCACCTGTCTTACTCTCTCTCGACCGCCGGTCACAAGTCATCTCAAGTTCTCTAACCGAGTCATTTCCAACTCGACACCACGCCTTTGGAATTATCTGCCTCCTGAATTCCGATCCTTTTCATTTCCTCGATCATCATTACAAATCACACACCACCACCTTCCTCAGGCTCCTCTATCCATCACACCTCGGGATTTTCATTCGAAACTTTAGACTTCTTAAGTCACTCCTTTTCCATAGCTTTTAGGCCTATACCCTATCTCATCTGATCCTCCACCCTCCAATGGTAACTCGACCCGGACCACCATGCACTACTCTTGTGGACAACCCTTTTGACTCGACGCAGCGCTCGTGAATAAGCTGGTGTCCCGCGCTTGGCTTTCGAGTGGCGCTTCAGAAATTCGAGTTTACGATATCGTCGTACTAGTATTGAGGGGCGGATCCTGGAGGCAATCCGGCCATGTCCCCCCCCCATTCCAAAAGTGCATAGGACGTGGCCCCCACGCCCCCCTCCAATTTGTTTTCAACAAGCTCATAGATCAATGCAGCGAGATAAGGCGAGAGAGAAAATGTAGCATACGACAAGAGAGATCATTTATATTCTCAAGAGATTAGATTACTACCAGACGACTAAAAACGGTCATCAGATTTTTCCTGGCAATGATCACCGAAAATTTTGGTCCCCTCGAAAATGTTGAATCTGTCCCTGTTGGTGGCCACTGACCGCCCCAAGAATGTCACCGCAGTGTCACCGCAGTACAACCTCCAAATAATACATAGACCACTCTCCACTCAATTGCTACGACCGACTGATTCACATCAGAGAAGAAGAGAGACTTTTGCATGAGAAGAATTTAATACTCGTCCAGCAAAAGACGACGACGACGACCAGATAAACCAACTTGCTTGTCTCTGTCTCTGTCTGTCTGTCTGTCTGTCTCTCTCTCTCACACACACACACGTCGATCAAGTCGACGATTTTTCGATCGATTCGATAACCGACTGCGAGTTCTAATTATTATTATTATTATTATTAATTATTATCTCTGCCTGTATTCTTCTCTGGCTCCACGATCTGTCGTCCTGAGATCATTGCTCGCTTTTCCTCTCCTTTCTCCCCCTCACTCCATTCCTCTCCTCCATCCATCCCCTCTCCTCCCTCCCTCCCCTACCTGTGTTGCGCTAAATGCATTGTCGTCGATTCGGTCATTTGTTGTCTTTGGCGCCCCATCCAATCGTCGTCGTCGTCGTCGTCTTGAGGACAGTTCGTGTGCTTCTGCTTCTACGCTGAGCCATTGAAAGCAGACCCCTTCACGCATTTGCCTTCGTAGGCAGTCGCTGCAGGGTATACACTATACAGTGCATGCGTTCAGTCACGGCCTAAGGAGCAGTAAGGGGGTCGTCAGTTGGATGTCGCAATCTTTATGTTCACTCTATACCACTCTATACATAATTATTATTGCACTGTATATACACATCGCACCGTCGTTCGTTGGCAGATATTATTATACGGAGCAGTATTTTTGAGACGACGACGAAGTCAGTGTGTGCGTTGCTAACTTCCTGGTTTTACCAGAGCAAAACAATAGACGATAATCGAGGAGAGAGAGAGAGAGAGAGAGAGAGAGAGAGAGAGAGAGAGAGAGAGAGAGAGAGAGAGAGAGAGAGAGCAAATGGTTTCGACTCATTCTTCGACCACAATCGTTGTTGTTGTTGTCATCGTCTGATTTCCGAAAGTTGTTTCTGTCCAGGTGAGAGAAATTCTTTCTACGGTTGTGTCCCAGTGGAAAGTTCTACGAACTGTTGTTACCCCCACCCCCTACGCAGCTGTTGTTGTTGATATAGATAGATAGATAGATAGATAGATAGATAGATAGATAGATAGATAGATAGATAGATAGATAGATAGATCATAGATAGATCATAGATAGATCATAGATAGATCATAGATAGATAGACAGACAGACATACAGACATAGATCTATAGATAGATAGACTGCAGACAGAGACGTACGTGGTGGGTGTCAAGGTATAGGCAGCGTGGTATTGCGTTGGAATCGCGAACTCTACTGTAGGTTATAGGCTAGAATACACTTCCTCTTCTGTCCATTTAAGGTTTTAATTTTCTCATTTTAATTATGCCATAATGCCAACTATTCTGCTTGGCGTTGGCCTATATATATTATATATATATATATATATATATATCATTTAGTAATGATCACAAGAAGACATATAGCTCTTAATTATATATATATATATATATATATATATATATATATATAATTAATAGCTATATGTCTTCTTGTGATCATTACTAAATGATATATATATATATATATATATATATATATATATATATATACGTTGCTCAATTACATCCGGATTTGGAGAGACAACGAATTAAGAGCTACATGTATATTTAATATTTATGTCTTCTTGTGATCATTACTAAAGGATATGCTTCTAAGCAAGAGTAGGAATTACCTATCATTATTGACATTGACCCAATCGAGAAAAGCTGCTATAAACATAGATCTCTTCCTATATGCAAACGACTGTCATAATAATATAATTCGCTCTTCAGCCATCTGCAGCTGCTGGTCAGTTATAGTCGTTGATGATATCCACTTGTACGGACAAGTGTAGAACTAAGTCATGCATGCACTTTCAGCCACAGTGAGTTTAATTAATAGCTTAATTAATGGCGTGTACTGTACGTGCTTGAGTGTGTTTCACAGTCAATTACTCTTCTAACGAGTGGTCGGGTTTTAATTTAGGTCTTCTCAGTTACCGTTGTGATGTCGAATACGTTGTTTGTTGCAGCCTGCTCCACACATTGTCCGTTTCATATTACACTGGCCAACCCTGGAAAGTAAATAAGACGATTTGAAGACGACTTGTAATCTCACGAGATAATATTATGCCACGAGAGTTGAAGTGCGTCAAGTGCACGAAAGTTGACAGAAGCACAGGACATGCGGTAAGTGATAAGTGATAGGCCTATTGTAGGCTTAATTTCTACTGCTACAGAACGCCTGATACCTCAAAATTAGTAGGACAGGCTACTACTGTAGGACCCCAAGGACATCTTTGTGTAGGACCCTAATGGAAATGTAAATCTAATAATTCACAGTGCCACACAAGAAACCCTATAGTGAGAGAGACGAGTTTAACAACAAGCCCGCAATACCAGGTTGTTTCATATGTTCCGGTGCCAGGTCAGGTTCTGGGGAGGTCAAGTCTAGATAGAGACAGGATTGTGCAATGTATACGGTGTTAATCGTTGTTGATGGTAGTCGTGCAGACCTTCGATAATTTGTACTTGCACTCCCACAATGGAAGAATTAATTGAACATGTAAACAATAATTTATACTTGCACTCCGCAATGTAAGAATTAATTGAAGATGTAAATAATTTATACTTGCACTCCACAATGGAAGAATTAATTGAAGATGTAAACAAAAATTAATACTTGCACTCCCACAATGGAAGAATTAATTGGATGTAAACAATAATTTATACTTGCACTCCACAATGGAAGAATTAATTGGATGTAAACAATAATTTATACTTGCACTCCGCAATGGAAGAATTAATTGAAGATGTAAACAATAATTTATACTTGCACTCCACAATGAAAGAAGTAATTGAAGATGTAAACAATAAACTTGGTAGAAAAAATCTGATTGGTTTCAGTTGAATAAACTAAATTTCTTGACAAGAATTTTCTAGAAGTATTTAGCCGATGATGCATGATGAGCTCAGAGCAGGCGCACACCATAATAGACCTTTTATGAAGTCCTACAAAGTGGAGACTATATGATTTTAACATAAGTATAAAGTAATCTTTAATAGCACGAGACAAACGTTCATCCTTTACAAGAACTATGTAGATACAATGGCGAAAAGTAGCACATTAACACATTAGTAGCACATTGGCACATTAGTAGCACATTGGCACATTAGTAGCACAGTGGCAGAGTAAATACAGAAGCAGTATAAAACAAGTACAGGCATGGAAATTAATTTAATTTATTAGTTAAATTTAACTTTAATTTAATAACAAAATATATATTATATATACGGTCATTTTCTCAGTTCTCACAGACCTGTAGGCCTATATGAATTGATCTGGTCTTAGAAACACTGATAATTGTTTATAGTCAAATTGGTAGTACTTAGACTAAAGCATGTGGAAGTGACTTTTTACTACAGTAACCTACTTGAAGATGGTAATGTTGTCAGGAGCACTTTCAACTATGGTAATTGTAATTATAGCACTGCTTGAAAGCAAGCTAATCTAAAGCGATATTATATCCTTTCTTCTTTATTTTTAAACTAGGTTTTTGTTATCGTGTCCACTTTTGAAGGCGACAACGGACGGATAGAAAACTGTTATGTCGCAAAAACTCTTTCCGATCTGACCAACTTCCGTGTAAGTTGCTTTCGATATAATCATTTGCAAGTTCAAACTCTCTCTCTCTCTCTCTCTCTCTCTCTCTCTCTCTCTCTCTCTCTCTCTCTCTCTCTCTCTCTCTCTCTCTCTCTCTCTCTCTCTCTCTCTCTCTCTCTCTCTCTCTCTCTCTCTCTCTATATATATATATATATATATATATATATAATATATTTATATATATATATTTTGATAATCAATACTTTCAGGCAATGCAGTGAAAACAGGAAGGTGAGAGAGAAGAAAAAGCATATGACTAAAAGAAAGGCCATCAGATTTTAAATAACTGGAGTTGTCATCGGTTTTTAGAAGTTTTTTGAAGAAAGACTAAAAAAGTCATCAGATTTTTCAGCGTAAGACCAACAAAAATTGCTGTGGACCCAAGACCAAAAATGTTGGCCTCCTTCCAAAATTTCTGTATCCGCCCCTGGTTGTGTGTAAATCAGTTGACAGCAAATTAAACAGCAAATTAAACAGCAGGGTCATGCAGTTTGAGAGAGTTTGCTTTATTTACTCTCACATGATTTTCTGCCGTCGACTCACTTCCTTAATTGTTGTCACACATCTATGATCCATCATAGCATCGCCAGAAATAAGTAAACTAGAGCTTTAAATATACAGAATTGATTCTCATTATCTCATAATATTATGCAAGGTGTTGGCCTAGAGCAAATAGTCAAGTGATGGTTGGCTGCAGAGCACCTGAATCAAAATGGACAAATTAAAACAGCCAGCATGGGTTCATTAAAGGCCGTTTAAGGGACAATCCTGTTCAACAAACCTGTTGGATGGATATCTTTGAGGAGGTTTGCGATAATCTGAAGACGAATATCTTGGTGTAGCTGGTTTATTTGAACTTGGCGAAGGCATTTGACAAAGTGCCCCGAAAAACATTTGCAAAAAGGCGGCAGGTATGTGGAACGCATAGCAGTGAAGTTCAATCAAATGAACTGGTCAAAGGAGAGGAGACAATGCATATGGATAATGGCAGGAACTGGATCTGGATTAATGCCATAAGTTCTCATAAGTGGAGAATCTACGAATCGATCGGTCTTGGAATCATTGAACTGTGTTTCTAAGACAAGTCAATCATAAAAGTCTCTAAGTTTAGGCGTATACTAATAATGTAATTAATGACACAAAACTCTGCGCGATTAGACAAATTAAGTTTGGTTATAATTGGCTGAGGAAACTATAGTCACGAATACAGACCAACAGACTGACCGACAGACCAACCAATCAGTGGCGTAGGCAAGGGGGGGTTTCGGGGGTTAAAACCCCCCCATTGGCTCCGGGGAAAAGATTTTTTAAAGGTTATTTTTCCATTTAAGTAAGAAAAATAGCAAAAAACAGGGTTTCCGGCCATAAAACCCCCCCATGAAAAATTCCTGGCCACGCCACTGCAACCAATAGACGTATACTAATAATAGACAGACAGGCTGACCGACCTACAGACAGGCAGAATGACCAACAGACCAAAGCATGTCAGCTTGCTTTCTTTTCTCTTTCGCTTCTGACATTACCATGAGTGTCACACATACAAAACACATTCATGTATTTTGCGTCTAATTATCGTGACGCTTTTTCTCGTTTGTATGTATGTATATTAGAAAGTAATCAAGTATACTTTGTATGCCATAAAACGTTAAACGTTATTGTAAACTTTATGAAGCGCCGTTTAAGTTAGTATGTTCACTGAATATACTTATAATGCCAAATTTTATTTTAATGCTCATGTTGTGATGCGTTTTTATATAGCGGCCTACTAAGAATCATTGTTCCTCAAAATCAAATGAACTGGCCACAAGAGAGGAGACAATGCATATGGATAATGGCAAAACTCTGCGCGATTAGACAAATTAAGTTTGGTTATAATAGGCTGAGGAAACTATAGTCACGAATACAGACCAACAGACTGACCGACCTACAGACAGACAGAATGACCAACAGACCAAAGCATGTCAGCTTGCTTTCTTTTCTCTTTCGCTTCTGCCAGTTTCACCATGGGCGGATAGTTTGGTTTCCGTTGCCCCTCCCCTTATAGCGTCTGATAAACTCCGCCCATGAGTGTCACACATACAAAACATATCCATGTATTTTGCGTCTAATTATCGTGACGCATTTTTCTCGTTTGTATGTATATTAGAAAGTAATCAAGTATACTTTGTATGCCATCAAATACTTAGTATGTTCACTGAATATACTTATAATGCCAACTTTTATTTTAATGCTCAATTGCTCATGTTGTGATGCGTTTTCATATAGCCTACATAACTAAGAATCATTGTTCCTCAAAATAGAGCGTGGAAGACAGAGTCGTTACGAGTTGTAGGCCTACTCACAAATCAGTCATGCATTGATTATCAATTATTATACTGATATAATTTCAACGCCCCTCCCACTCAATATATTTTAACCCACCCCAGCTGCCCGCCTTCCACGTCTCGGTTGATTTGACGGTTATACGTTAATCGCTGATTGCAGGGCTTTTTTAACGTGCAGTTCTACACAAAATGTGCAGTTCTAAATGGATTCGTGCAGTTGTAGAAGCACTTCCGTCACGTTCCGTGCAGTAAAAACTAGTAAAAAATAGGTCATTTTCCTCGAACTGGAAGTAATTAACTATGGAGGCTGAGAAAGGAGAGTAGAGGATGTGCAGTTCTAAAAATTCCTTAAAAACAGCTGATTGTGAACTTTATGAAGGGCGCCGTTTAAGTTATTTGCCTGCGTCGATAGATCTAGTCAGAATCTGACGTGTTGTCCAGCCAGAGACGTCAGATGGAGATCCTGCATTACAGCGTATAGTTAGAGAGAGGATGCGGGTGGAGGGAAGGGGAGATGTAGATTTTTCTTTGTTTAAGAGAGAGGAGAGAGACAGACAGACAGACAGACAGAGAGAGACAGAGAGAGACAGACAGAGACAGACAGACAGACAGACAGAGAGAGAGAGAGAGAGAGAGAGAGAGAGAGAGAGAGAGAGAGAGAGAGAGAGAGAGTCGAGGACGATTACTGTATAGACGTGATCTACAATGATTCTATGCCAGTCATTAGAACGTTGAAAGGACTTTGATAATATTATCATGTTTGCTTGTGGTTTATAGAAGTGCTTCAGATATGAATGAGTTTGACCTACTGACCCCGATCGATGCATCGATCATTTTAGGGGCAAATAGAAGTCTATGTTTGTATATGTTCTATGTATGTATATGTATGTATATAATATTGTCTTTATTCAACATTCTATATAATAATGTATATATAATGTATATATATATATATATATAGGCCTATGCATATAGCGACTGAATGCAGGAGAGGCGGGAGAGAGATGAGAGCAGAGATTAACAAACACTGCAGCAAAAGTCATGCGACTGCAGTTTAATTAATTACTGGATATATATATATATATAATATATATAATATATATATCATGTGTATATATATTTATATATGTATCATGTGTGTATGATTAAAGGCTGGTTTACAATGTCATAGACGACGATTATTAAGAGAACGTAGCATTATAGGTCTAAGCTTAGGCCTATATGGTTTCGGCTGCTATCGGTGGTTGCGACGACGACGACGATGACGACGATGACGACGACGATGATGATAATGATGATGATGAAAAAACCGCCTGCTAGCTGTGGCTTGCCACCTACGCTTGATGGAAGGTCTCCTCGTGAATAGTCATGACCTGTTGCGACTGTGTTACCTAACGCTACTTCTACGGTTTCATCTGAATCGAATCAGAGGCAGACAGACAGGGAGGTAGGCAGGCAGACACACAGACAGATGGGCAGACAGACAGAGAGGTAGACAGAAACACAGACGGACAGACAGACAGACATGGCCTGCTTAATTCCCTCTGCCAATGGTCCATGTATCATAATATAATTAAGTTGGCCTATGCAGCATGGATTGAGTCTGTTGTTACCTGTGAGAGGAGGAGGAGAGGAGAGGTCGAGATTTACTTGAAACGAAGTCTATCCATACACATACATTAGATTGTACTTCTGCTGCTTAATAATCAGCTGACCTCTATGAATAATTCATGAGATTCCAATACAACAGTCTCCTCTGCCCCCATTCCCTCCCCCATCTCTACCCTTCTTTACCCCTTCGCTCTTCGCAGCTGAATTCATTTCGGCATCGTCATCTCGTTAGCTGCTCTTCTTCTGCTCTCGTTCGTTCCATCGTTCGGTCGACAAATAACTTTGCGATATAATTTCTCTTCGTAGTTCGAACGTTTTAATTTTTAAAAGTCTGTTCGAACAGGAATAGACGGATCTTTTTCAGTGGTTCAACGTTAGTTAGGACTGTCTGGAGAATTTCCTGGATTATTACTAGAGAGAGAGAGACAGGTAGAGAGGGGGTCATAGAGGAAGGGACAAGCGAGAGGAGGGAGGAGGGCAGACAGAAGAAGTGATGTTGTGATAAAATGACGGATTGTTGGTCGTGTATTCAACTCTCCATCGTCAGAATGTTTTCACGGAAACGCGTTCTTAAGGGGAAGAAGAAAGACAACAACAACAAAGACTCTTCATCATCAGGGAACAAAGCACTCCCTCTTCCTCCTCCTCCTTCTCCCCATCCTCATCCTCCGCACCAGCCATCGTCGTTTTTCGCCAGGATCCTTGGAAATGCCCGCGGAACGGCTTCCTGCATCGATCTATCGAAATCGACGACGCTTTCCATGTCAGGTCAAGGCAACCTTCCAGTCGATGACCTTCCACCAGCGACGATGACCTCTAAAGCCTTTCTCAATGGAGAAAGGATTTCCATCGTCAATCTTCCAGACGCCTCCCCATCCTCCCCATCCTCTCCATCCTCCCCCTCCTCCGCACCTGGAGTGGATGCATCGTCGGAGGAGAAGCGAAGGTCAACGGAATGCAGACGATCGGAAACGATGCCTGGAGGTCATGACCTGATGGTGAATGCAAGGAACCACTCCGCATCATTCCAGCCTCCGATCAGCAACAGCAGCATCAGCAGCAACATTGGATGGCATCATGGTGCTACTGCGACGTACGTGCAATACGAAGAAGCCATTCCAGTGAATATAATTTGTGGGAAGGAGAGAGATGGAATGAGGATGGAATCGGATGGGAAGGCAATTCTTTCCACTGGAAGAGTCAACAGACAGATGCCATCATCGATTGGAACGAATCCTCTTCCTTCTCCTCCTCCTCCCGTCTCCACTACCACTACCTCCTCCGCCCCCGTCTCTTCCTCCTCCTCTCCACAGAGTCACAAATCTTCCATCAAAAGATGGAACGACGTGTCACGATTGCGCCTCCACACTCCTCCTCCTCCTCCCCTTCCTCCTTCTCCAGTGACAGTCGACCTCAGCAGTCGTCAGAGGTCGTTTTCCATCCGCGATGACTCTTCGCTTCTCTCTCACTTGATGGCGACGGATGAAGATTTGAGTGGAGAAGATGGAGGAGGAGAAGAAGACGGAGAAGGAGGAGGAGGAGGAGGAGGAGGAGGAGAAGGAGGAGGAGGAGAAGGAGGAGAAGGAGGAGGAGGAGGAGGAGGAGGAGTGGAA
>OX457047.1:45826665-45906665 GCA_949752735.1 Lumbricus terrestris | reverse complement strand
CTGGTTTATCTGTTCGATCTGTTGTCATGTGTTTCAATGTGGTTGATCTCTGGTCATCGTTTTAATCTGTGCTAATATTTGTTTAAGGGCCATTGAGTTATTCAAAGCGAAGGATTCGTCAGGCTCTAAGAAAACGACCAAAGGTAAAAAGCCCAACTCATTTCATTTTCTCATCTGCCTCTAGACACTGTATTCATTAAGAAGTGATGATGGCATTGACAGTGGCAGAAATAGAATGGCAAAGAGATTGACAGTGGCAGTGATAGTATCATAGTCTGGAGACTGACAGTGGCAGAGATAGAATGGCAGAGAGATTGACAGTGGCAGAAAAGTCATGTGACTATCATTTGCTCCGATCAGAATTCAATGACTATTTTTCAAAGAAGAAATCAGTTTAGAATTATTTATGTGAATGAAAGGAAGAGGCAAAACATTTGAAGTCTTTCTGAATTGTCTTTGTGTGTGTTTTTGAGTTGGTGGCAGTGAAGTAAAGCCACGACAACTACTTCGAGAGACTGAACCATCTGCTGCTCAATCGACCTCATCATCATCACCAGCAACAACAACAACAACAGCAGCATCATCATCCCGGACTCCTTCATCAGCTTCTACTACATCTCGGTTAACAAGTGAGACGTCATCTTCCTCTCTCATACCCCCCTTCGTCCAATCTTAGATTCAGTCAGTATTCATCAAAAGGCTCAGAGAGCAAGTTCCATATACATCATGCATATTCATTAATCCTGTAGATCATGCATATTCATTATTCATATACATTATGCATATTCATTAATCTTGTAGATCATGCATATTCATTATGCATGTGCATTATGCATATTCACTAAGCTTGCGTGTGCTATATATACAATGCACCCATCCGTATTTGGATAATGAGATTAATGACGTAGGAATGTAGGACCCTTTAAGAATATCTGACGTTTCCTATGCTTCCTATGATAACATTGATTGACGTTCTGTCTTACGCTCTATCTCTGTCTGTATCTCTGTCTGTATCTCTGTCTCTTTCTCTGTCTCTGTCTTTGTCTCTGTCTCTGTCTGTATCTATGTCTCTGTCTCTGTCTCTATTTCTGTCTCTGTCTCTGTCTATGTTTCCTGTGCAGAGTATGAGTGACCCCCCCCGTGGTAGGGTTGGTGCTTATGAAATCTGTTTTGTTTGAGATATTGAGGCAGCTTATGCTGAGATCACCGACATCGGACCAGGACGACCTACAGCTGCTGGTGACCTTCGTGGACGACCTTCGTTGACCTGTGAATATTCTGAGGTGCAGACGATGAAAGAAGGTGAAGGACCAAACACAAGAATCATCTTCACAGATGACAATGCAACGTATGACGAATGCAATCAACCAGGAACCAATTCTCATCAGAACCAGTAATTCAACCACATCCATATCTAACTATATATCTCTCTCTCTGTCTGTGTCTACCTACTTGTCTGTGTCTTCCTATCTATCTGTATCTCTGTCTGTCTGTGTCTCCATTCCTGTGTGTATGTCTTTTGTCTGTCTTCCTATCTCTCAGTCTGAGACAATTCCAAGACTCAAGTTGAGCGCTTCTGATAATGAATTAATGATATTTTGTTAATTGTGCTTTTTCAGAAGATAATTTATGCTTTGCTGCCACTTTGCAGATGATTTATCCGGTCCTCTCTCCATTCATTCATCCATTCACTCATCCTTTGATTGATTGATTGATTGATTCATTCATTCATTCATTCATGTATTCATTCATGCATTCATTCATCCATTAACTCATCCATTGATTCATATATTCATTCATCCATTCATCCATCCATTCATTCATTCATCCATCCATTCATTCATTCATCCATTCATTAATCCATTCATCCATTCATTCATCCTTTCATTCATCCATTCATTAATCCATTCATTCATACATTCATTCACTCATCCATTCATCCATCCATTCATTCATCCATTCATTCATCTATTCATTCACCCATTCATTCATCCATTCATCCATTCATTCATCCATTCAGTCACCCATTCATTCATCCATCGTTCTTCCTCTGACTTTTTCTTCCTCATTTAGTTTGGAGACGGTTAAGCTGCGTGATCGACCGGGTCGACCAATTGCAGAAGAAGCGCTCTACGCGTCTGTCTTCAAGCCAAAGACGACTGCAACTCCTCCACCCAACCCCCCACATCAACATCAACATAATCAACCCATCCAACCTTCATCAAATGGAGATGAACTGTACGAAGACACAGCGTAAGCAAAGAAGAGGAATCAACAGCTTGATCTTTCTATCAACCGTTATCTTATCTGTATATTGTTCTTCCTCTCTTTCCTTATTTCTCTCTCATTCTCTATCATTCTCCTTTCCCCCAATTTCTATTCCTCTTTATTTCTCTCTCTTACACTCCATCATCATTTGCTGTTGCTGTTCATCTCCTCTTCCCTCATCTTCTTCTTCGTTCGGTCTGAGAATCTTCTTCATTGAAATTCTGACACTAGATATAATTAAGTATTACTTTCCTGCACAGTTGGAATAACTCTTTACTCTCCAATAAAAAAATAATGGACAATGCAACAATGCAAGTGGGTTGGAAAATGCCTTTAGTAGGATAGCCTTTGAGAATGAATGAATGAATAGATGAATGAATGAACGAATGAATGAACGAATAGACGAATGAATAGACGAATGAATAAATGGATGGATGAATGAATGAACAAACGAATGAATGCTGCATGAATATAGGTGAGGATAGACATTCTTCATATATATGACTAAGATAATAATTACTTCTGACTCAAGTTGTGCGACAAGCAGTTTGCAATTACTTGTTAATTGAGGAGAAGGAGGAGGAGGAGGAGGAGGAGGAGGAGGAGGAGGAGAAGAAGAAGAAGAAGAAGAAGAAGAAGAAGAAGAAGAAGCTCTTCTCCATTTGAATTGAAGGTCAATTGGGAATTGAGAAAACATTATTTTAATAGCACCATTATGTCTGGAGAGTTGCACGGAATGAGAATGTTATTCCCAACGTAAAAGTTAAAATGGTTTTGGAGAAGAAAAGTTTTCTGTTGGTGGAGATCTAATAAAAATAAAGAATGCAAAGTGTCTGATGCAACCAGATGTTGCTTGTTGTTCCCAGGGTCTTTGGTCCGCAGAAGCGTGAACAGGAACCTCCTGTCTTATACGAAGATGCTATGTGCTCTGGAGCATCTTATCAACACCACCAGCACCAGCAGCCTCCGACTCCGCCTAGACCTCGTGGGCAAAGCAACACTTCGGTCAGTCTCTCTCCTTCTCTCCTTCTCTCTGTCCGTCCGTCTGTCTGTCTGTCTGTCTGTCTGTCCGTCTGTCTGTCTGTCTGTCTGTCTGTCTGTCTGTCTGTCTGTCTGTCTGTCTGTCTGTCTGTCTGTCTGTCTGTGTCTTCTAACCAGCCAGGAACACTGAACGGACGACTGATTGAGATGAATTAACTCTTTTCTTTGTGACGAGATCTTTCTGAGTTTTTATTTGCTCCTAATAGGACTACACAGAGTTTCTGGCTAAAGGAAGACACGCAGTGATTAGTAAGTGAGTGAGTGAGTGAGTGAGTGAGTGAGTATTCACTCAATGTTTGATCCTCCAACGTATAATAAGAGTTGAGAGGCAATTAATTAAACGAATCATCTGACGATGACGATGCAGTTGTTGCTGTTGAAGATGATGTTGGATATATTGTTCTGTCTTTCAGGAGATGGACTCGAAACTGACCAGCTCTCCCACAAAACCTCTTCCGTCATCATCATCAGCAGCAGCAGCAGCAGGTGAGATGTCTATTGTGACCTGTACGATAACGTCTAACTTACTTCTTACTTACTTACTTACTTAACCGTCTAATGCTTTGCAAATCTTTACATAGCACCAAGAGCAACACATCGTGCCATTCGTGTGGTAGAGTTTATTCATTGGCAATTAATTGTTGCTTGTTCTTTTAAATCTCCGTTTCTTTTGTTGACAAATCTCTGAAATTATTTGTGAAGAGTTGTTCTCTCTGCTTTGATTGAAATTGTTGAAGACAACAACTTGTGAATTGTGAGATTCATTGTTGATTGTCTTTGACGAGAGAAAATTTAACGATTGATGGCATTCGATTGTTAATCATCTCTTTCACCTGTTTTAGTTCCATCTTCCAGTTTCACACCGTTGACTCCGATTCCACCAATGCCACAGTTTCCATCTCCAAGTATACTCAATCCAGAAACTGTGCAGAATGTAAGTTTCAAATGTTACATTGTCTTAATACAAAATCATTTCTCATTATTTGCATATCACTTTCATCCACAAAGCAAAACACATTCGCAAAACACATTCAGGTCATTAACATAATAATTATTACGTTGAAACCATCTTCAAAACCGTCTTCTCTTTGACCTCGCCCATGCTTCAGCTCTATGGACTTATTATATTGCTATTATTGGGACAGTTTTTCTTCAGCATCCACTGACTGACTACAGAAGCTAACCAGACTTTGATCTTGCTGCCGTTTGGTTGATTGATTGATTGACTGATTGATTGCTTGATTGCTTAGTAGATCTGTGAATGTTCTGGCTGTGTTCTGCTGTAGTGACCAATGAACAAAGGACATCAGATATGAATTGCTGAGGTAGAGATGTGTGTGTTGTGTGTTTGGTTCAGGGTGGATCGAGGGGTGATGGGTTGGCGATGAGTGATGGGGGTTCATCTGGTGTTGGGGAGATTGAGGTGGTGGCGATCGGAGACTACGACAGCTCTTCAGACAACATCCTGTCCTTCCGACGAGGAACCCTGGCCGCTCTCCTCCTCCAGAGCGACTCCAACTGGTGGTGCATCCGCCTCGGATCAGCGCACGGATGGGTGCCAGCAGCCTACTGGAGGATGCTCAACGTCAGTAGTATCCATGGCAACCAACCATTCACCCATCCATTATTCATCATCATCATCGTCGTCGTCATCATCATCATCATTATCATCGCCATCATCGTCGTCGTCACCGTCGTCGTTGTCGTCGTTGTCGCCGTCGTCGTCATCATCATCATCATCAATGTGACTACACAAAGGTCAAATGGTGTAGAGATGTTATAGTCATTATTACTACTAGTTCCTATTATCATTCTTGTTTTTAATATTGTTATTATTCATTTTAATACTGTTAATGATCCCTGTTGTTTGCCTCGGTGTTAGGTAGGATTGATCCTGGATAAAATATCAAATCAGAGTCATTATTTTTATATAAATAATCTTATTATATTAGTCTTGTCTGATGGAAAGACCCAAGAATTTCCTGGAATCTAAAAGCAAAACATAATAATAGCAATAACAAATAGTTATTTGTTATTGGCAACTTATTGCTATAACTATTTGTTATTGCTAATTTCCTTTTATTATTGTTAAGCAGTGATTGTTTTGTTTATTTATTTATTTATTGAGAATTTGATATAGCGCTCCTTCAAGGTCTTCTACTCAGAAGCGCTCCAAGTCCACCCCCGGTCGAATAAGACAGTCCTAAGAAGAGAAAGAAAAAAAGCAGAAAGGCCAATAGGTATTTGACGAAGGATAACAGGAGCTCATTCCAGGTCGCAGGGCCAGCCACGGAGAAAGCACACCGCTGCCTGATTGCAGTCCGTGAGCGGGGAACAATAAGTTCCGCTTGTGCAGCTGAGCGGAAAGAGCAGCGGCGTTGAACGTGCGTGGTGGAGCTGCTTGTTGATTATAGAGTATAGTCCTTATAGACTGGTGATTGTGCTGTTGATTGCAGACCGGTGATTGTGCCGTTGATTGTAGACTGGTGATTGTGCCGTTGATTGTAGACTGGTGATTGTGCTGTTGATTGTAGACTGGTGATTGTGCCAGTCTCATAACGAGAGGCAATTCTCCGTGGTTCGTTGGTAAACTGAGTCGAGCGGAATGTGAGGCTCTGCTCATGGAGCATGGAAAACAACAGCACTTTGTCGTCAGGGAAAGTGATTCGGTGAGTCATTTCTCTCTCTCTCTCTCTCTGCCTATGTCTGTCTCTCTCTCTATGTTTGTCTGTGTGTTTGTCTGCAGTCCACTCTACCAGGACCCCAAAATGAAAATGGGAATCACTTGGATGAGACTGTTGAGCATCACGTGCAACTGGTAATGATGGTACAACCATAGGCGTAGGAGACGGGGGTCCAGGGGGGGCAAATGCCCCCCCAAATTTCGGGCAAGTCTGTTTTTTCGGGCAAGCAGACCCGGAAAAATATTAACCCAACTTCTTGAAGCCCAACGTTCATTAGTATACCACATTATCTCCTAGTCTCATCTTGCCCGAATCGAGTTACATGTACATATTAGCTCACAACAACCATGGTTAGCAGAAATTCCCGAAAAAGTTCTGAATTCACGGTAGCATTTTATAAATAAGCTTAATGGCGAGAATCGCAGCAAATTCAAGAGCAAAAATTTGCCCGAGAATCTTGCCCGAATCGAGTTAGATATTAACTCACAACCATTGATAGCAGAAATTCCCGAAAAATTCTGAATTCACAGTAGCATTTTGTAAACAATGGCGAGAATCGAAACAAATTCAAGAGCCGAAATTTGCCCGAAAATCTTGCCCGAGTCGAGTTATTAGCTCACAAAAACTATGGATGGCAGAAATTTTCGAAAAAGTTCTGAATTCACGGTAAATAATGGCTAGAGTCGCAGCAAATTCAAGAGCCGAAATTTGACCGAAAATTGCGACTATTCGTGGCATTTGGAGAAATTCACAGCCTGCAAGCTAGGGGAACAGAACACGGAATTCACTGCCTGAATGACATTGAAATTTTTACTGGTCATGAGGCAAAATAGACACGATAATCTGGCGATCATCAACATTGAACGTGCAGATCTTGACCTGCTCTCTGAAAATTTACAATCTTTCCCTTCTTGTCAAGTGTGCGGGATTAGGGTGTTGCACTTGATAGCTCACTTATATTACGGGTAGGATAATACCTTAACTGAGCACATTTCCAAAAGCACACTTTCCTTTTATTTTCATTTAAGGTGTCTCAGGATCTCTCGATGTTCTGTCCCCACCCATTGGCTTCCTCTCCGTGCTCACATTCATTCTAAATTCCTCACTCTGATCTTCAAGGCTCAGCGGGGTTTTGCAAAGGCCTCACTCAGCTTCCTCCAACCGTCCACTTCGTTCATCCAACAGACTTTACTCTTGCTTCCGCCTTCTAGAACTGCAATGGCTCAGTCTTGATCACTTGCCTCATCATTGATCTCTTTGAAATGAGCTTTCTCCTTGCGTTCGCTCTATACACTTTCTGTGTCAGTCTCTCTTCAGACTCGTCTTCATTCTCTCATCTTAAAACCTGCCTCTTCGAGCGCGGTTTTGCGCATTATTAGCGCCTCTGAACGGTTCACCCTACTGAGGCGCTTTGTAGATGATTAGATACAATACAAAACAATTTACAATTATGAATTTAATCATGCAGTTGCCCGTGTGAAGTTTGAACTGGTTAAGCGTCAGGAATATATACATAGGCTACATAATAAATTTGCATATATGCCTAAAATTGCCCAGCCTGGTCCCTATAATAGACTGTATGGCCGGGTCCCGGTGTATTTGTCCCTTGTCCCTGGGTGTGGGTGCAAGAACAAAGGTGGCTATGTGTGCACGACGTCAATTATTCCGGGTTTAATTTTTCGGGCAAAAGTAAAATTTTTGCCCCCCCACTGCTGAAATGTCCCCTACGCCTATGGGTACAACAGTTGGGAGTATGGTGATGTTACATACTGTTTATTGGTGTTTGTGATGCATTCATGACTAAGATGATGACGACCTCATCAGGTTGGAGTAACAATGGGGAATTGGTGTTACATGACTGTGAGAATGGTGTCTGCAGTGGTCAGCATGGTGTTACAATGAGGAACACATGCAATGAGTAGCATGCAGTAGCATGCAGACTAGTTCAATCACGATCTTGTAACCCTCGTCTTCTCTGGAAAACGGTAAACCAACTCCTACATCGGAACTCCTCTAGCCCACTTCCAAACTCTCTACCATCTTCTTCAATCGCTGACTCATTTTGCTCGTTCTTCTCTGGCAAAGTAACTACTATCCGTCTCTCTCTGCAATCACTCCTCTCAAAATCTACCATCGATTCACCTGCAGATACACCCTCCTCCACTCACGACCTTCCGTCTTCCCCACCTCAATCATCGCTATCTGCTTTTAACCCAACATCAGAGTCTGAAGTGTCCAATTTATTACAATCTCTCCCAAACAAGCAGTGCGAACTCGACCCTATACCTACCTCCCTACTGAAAGAGTGCGCATCTATCATTGTCCCCATCATCACAAAAATAATCAACCTCTCCTTATCCACTGGCAACTTTCCCCTCCTCTTCAAACATTCTTTGGTAACTCCACTTCTAAAAAAACCATCACTTGATAAGGAAATCCTTTCTAATTATCGACCTGTTTCCAACCTGTCATTCATCTCTAAACTAACAGAACGTGTTGTACTCTCTCGCATCAATGACTACTTGACTTCAAATTCACTCCTTAACCCAAACCAGTCCGGCTTTACTAAAAAGCACTCCACCGAAACACTTCTCACTTCGCTCTACAATAAACTTGTCTCTGCCATCTCTCATCAACAAGTCTCCTGCCTTTGCCTCCTTGATGTCTCTGCAGCCTTTGACACCATCGACCATAACATACTACTCCAAAGACTATCCTCCTGCTTTGGCTTTACCGACACTGCTCTCCTTTGGATTCAGTCTTATCTCTCATCACGCTCTTTCTCAGTCAAAACACTTGAAACGTCTTCTCAATCATGCCCTCTCACCTGTGGTGTTCCGCAAGGTTCTGTCCTCGGACCCCTCTTGTTCATCCTCTACACCACTCCACTCAGCTCACTCATAAAAGCATCCACAGTCGACCATCATCTATATGCTGACGACACCCAACTATTCATCTCTTTCTCTCCAAGCAGCTTCTCTGACTCCATAGACAATCTTCTCTCCGTGGTCACCCAAATCACCTCTTGGATGACCTCAAATCTCCTCTGCCTTAACCCCTCCAAGACAGAATTTATACTAATTGGCCTCAGAGAACAACTCAAGAAAATTCCTGATCCCTCTATTTCCTTCAACAATGACTCTTCTTCCAACCACACTTTCTCCGCAAATTCTCCTGTCCGAAACCTAGGTGTAATCTTTGACCAGCATCTTAGCTTCTCCGACCACATAACCCAACTTTCCCGCACTTGTTTCATGCACATACGAGATCTCCGCAGAATCCGACCTATGCTCGACTTTAAAACTGCATCCACAATAGCCACATCCATAGTTCATGCGAAACTTGATTACTGCAACTCTCTCTTCCTAAACATTGATATAACCCAAATTAACCGCCTCCAAGCTATCCAGAATGCCCTCGCCCGTGCAGTGACGAAAACCCCCAAACGTCACCACATCACTCCTGTCCTGAAATCACTTCACTGGCTCAAAATACCTGAACGCATTGAATACAAAGTCCTCTCACTCACTTACAATACACTTCAATCATCCCAGCCGTTCTACCTTCGTCAGTTGTTCACCATCCAGCCACCTCGTTCAACACGCTCTTCATCCTCCATTACACTGCTTCGCCCTCCCATCACTTCATCACTGAAATTCGCAAACCGCTCCATAGCCATTGCCGTTCCACCTCTCTGGAACAAACTTCCGCCAGCACTTCGGCAAACTTCCGACCCATCATACGAACTCACCAAAACTCCACCTCTCGCTATCTCCCCACAGGTCTTTCACTCAAAACTGAAAACATTGCTCTTTCAAAAATCCTATCCTGATTCTTCCTCTTCTCCTCACATCCTCCGCCACTTCAACTCTAAACATCACCCACCTTAGTCGTCCATCTATCCGCCTGCCTGACTCTCCGGACTTGACCTGCTGCCTATCGATTTTGTTTTGATTGAGCGCCTGTGAATAAGCTGGTTCCCGCGACTTGGCTTTTGTGAGCGCTGTAGAAGTCTCGAGATTACGATTACGATTACGATAGGATGTTTAAACGCTATCATCATCATCATCATCAGGTGAATTTTGTTGAGTATGTATTCAAAGGAGATCTTGATGGCACTTCTTTGTGAACATGGTGGTCACAAGTGATAAGATGGAAAGCAGCGTTAAGAGAAGAATGCTGCCATGTTGGAATTGGCTGAATGGTAGGCCTATTACAGGGCAGAGGAGAAGGAGGAGGAGAAGATGGAGGAGGAGGACGAGGAGAGGTAGGAGGGGCGAAGGAGGAGCTGTATTACTGATTGAGGTTGGGTGAAATGAACAATTATTTTTGATGTTATTTTTAATGTTATTTTTAATGTTATTATTAATGTTATTTTTAATGTTATTCAGGGTCACTACGCTCTGTCGATAAAGTACGACGGTCGAATCCACCATTTTCCGATTGAAGTGACGGCTGACAAGAAGTACAACATTGGAAAGCACGACTTCAAGACGGTCAACAACATCATCTTATACTACCAGAAGAACGCTCTCTTCCACGACGAACACGGAAGACAAGTGATGCTCGGAAGTCCACTCGTCATCATCAAACACTGACACTCACATATCTCTCAACGCCTCTCTCTCTCTCTCTCTCTGGCTCTCTGTCTTTCTGTCTCTCTTGTTGTGTGTGTGTGTGTCTTGCCACATCTCCATTCCATTCTCATTCAAGTTTCCCCGTCTCTTTCGCTCTCGTTGTAGCGTTCATGAACATTCACAATTATTATTTGTTCATCTCTCTCTCTCTCCACATGTATCTACCTCTCTCTCTCTCTCTCTCTCTATTGCTCTGTGTGTCTGTCTCGGAATATACCATCCGTTGTAATGAGGTGCAGAGAAGTCCTTTCATCTGATACGAGATCTTGGATGACTTCAGATGAACTGTACTCTGATGATGATGATGATGACGACGATGATGATGATGAAGACACTAACATCTGTGTTGAACTTGTACATTTCCTATAAATAGGCGTCAGCTCCTCTCCCGCCCCAAGGACTGAAAACTCCTCTGTATGGCGAAGAAGGCGCTTCACTTGGAAGTCTTAAAAATTAATTATGAATTTTATTATGATCAATAATATCAATTAATTATGAATATTATTATGATCAATAATATCAATTAATTATGAATATATTATGATCAATAATATCAATTAATTATGAATTTTATTATGATCAATAATATCAATTAATTATGAATATATTATGATCAATAATATCAATTAATTATGAATATTATTCTGATCAATAATATCAATTAATTATGAATATTATTATGATCAATAATATCAATTAATTATGAATATTATTATGATCAATAATATCAATTAATTATGAATATTATTATGATCAATAATATCAATTAATTATGAATATTATTATGATCAATAATATCAATTAATTATGAATATTATTATGATCAATAATATCAATTAATTATGAATATTATTATGATCAATAATATCAATTAATTATGAATATTATTATGATCAATAATATCAATTAATTATGAATATATTATGATCAATAATATCAATTAATTATGAATTTTATTATGATCAATAATATCAATTAATTATGAATATATTATGATCAATAATATCAATTAATTATGAATATTATTCTGATCAATAATATCAATTAATTATGAATATTATTATGATCAATAATATCAATTAATTATGAATATATTATGATCAATAATATCAATTAATTATGAATATTATTATGATCAATAATATCAATTAATTATGAATATATTATGATCAATAATATCAATTAATTATGAATATTATTCTGATCAATAATATCAATTAATTATGAATATTATTATGATCAATAATATCAATTAATTATGAATATATTATGATCAATAATATCAATTAATTATGAATATTATTATGATCAATAATATCAATTAATTATGAATATTATTATGATCAATAATATCAATTAATTATGAATATTATTATGATCAATAATATCAGTTTAAAAAAGATGATTCCTGTCTCCACTCATCAACTGCTTCGCTTGCAACTAACCAATGACACATGATTAACGCATTTGTTTGCTGATGATGATGCTGTTGTAGATTATTGTCGTCGTTTGATGTCCTGGTGAACATTCGGTGAATTATTATTCAATGTCTTCTTGTTAGTTAGTTCTGCAGTTGAACAGATCTGCTACAAAGGTCATTGTTGTTGTTGTTGTTGTTGTTGTATACTCAACTGTCACAAGACAATTGACCGGCTGAGAACAAAAGACTTGATTGTTTATTTTACTACTTCTTTGTTCTTATATTGATGGTTGGTGTCATAATGACATTGCATGCATTTAAATAGAAATGAGAAAGGCGGGGGAGGTGACCCTGCTAGCGGAATGACATTCTTCATTTTGAGTTTGACGTGCATGAACTGTTTTTTGAAGATGTACATATTATACTCTTTTTGTGATCAATAAAGCTGATGAATGAATGAATGAAAAAAAGTTTTGACAGCGGGGTGCTTTAGTATAAGGGGGAGAGGGGTGGAGTACCCCCTCGTCATAATGAGGGCATTCCTCAGAAGTGTTAGTTTCAGATTTGTTTTATATAAAAATTTTGCTTAGAACTAAAGACAACACACATTATTATTTTAGCAAATTGTTAAAATAAGCAGATCAACAAAGAAATCCAGCAGATAATAATTATTATATCAGACAGTCATCAGCTGAAAAAACTCTTCTAAAAGTCAATGTTTTCATTAAATAACGATATCCATGATTATCTGGAAGGCGTTGTTGATAAAACATCGGAAGACCAGCTCAATGTTTTAACTGCACTTGGGTTTCATCAAGCTCACACATATTATATTAACTAAACTGTACATCCCACACTGAAATCTCGCTTCACTTAAGAACAAATGAAAAAGCAAACAACATCCGCAATAAAATAATTGATCAAACATGATTTAAGAAAAACAATTTCTGATAATAATTCACAACATTCGTCAGAAAATATATTTGTTGTTAGCAAAAGCTCTGAATAAAATCTGATATGTTGAAAGATCAAAGATGGACACAACATACAAAAATAGGTCGAACAGACAAAGGTCAGCAGCAGTAGCAGCAGCAGCAGCAGCAGCAGAGAGAAATCTATATATAGGCACACTGACGTCAATCAGGTCAAAGTTGAAAAGATCAGCAGAGTGAGATGGAGAATTGAGAAATTGATAAAAAAAATGGGAAAATCTCGACTGTTGCAACGCACTTGCTGAAAAGTGAGACAATTCTAATTGTTAGTATTCATTCCTTCATTCAAGTATTCATATATCAGCTCTTCAAGACAACTACTCTGAGGTGCTCCCGACTCTTGTAAAAACGAACAGTTTTCAGGTGCTTCAATGATGTAGAAAGACTAAATAAATGAAAAGAATGAGTTGCTTAAGGTGGCAGAGAGAGAGAAATGATGTTCAGCTGTGGGTCGTAATGGGGCAGAGGGTCAGCAGAGCAAAGGGCAAAGGTCATGCTGTAGCTGGAGAGCAGAGACTGATGGATGTTGTGACAGCAATGAATCAATGATGCAGGAAATTAAAACTGATTATATAATTAATATGTCAGCTAAGTTTCAAGTAGCAAGGGGGATCATGGTGGCTACAGCAGTGGCTACAGCATCAATCTCTGTGTTTTACCAGATCTAATAAATCTCAGTATCATCATTGTTTGATTGTTACTAAGGCACCAGATGAATAATCTGCAGTTGTCTCACTTCTTCTCTCTCTCTCTCTGTCTCCATCCCCCTCTCTGTCTGTCGTCATGACTCACTGACCTCCCCCTCTTCCTCCTCATCATCCTCATCTTCATCATCATGGTATTGTTTGGTCAGTAGACAAACATCTGGATGCTGCTGACCATTTCCATCTCCCCCTCCTCCTCCCCCTCCTCTCTTGTGGTTCCTGTGGGGTACGGAGGATGATGACGATCGAATGCTGAGGCTGATGTGATCCTCATCATCGATCGTCGTCTTCAGTAGACCGTAACCTTTCGTTGATCTCCTCTTCAGTCGTATGAAGACAATGACCAAGACAGGAATGAGCAACAATAGAATGACAACGCCTGTTGTTCAGAAATAAACAAATGGAAAATCATCCAATTAACCAAATGACAACAACTCAACTAAAATCAATTAAATACAACCACATCAACTAATTTTCAGCTTCATAGATTCATTCTTTAGCCGATGATCAAAAGCTCAAGAACAATAGGCCTAATCCGTAATGTAAAAAAATCTATGTAGATCCTTTCATTCACAGATACGTTACAGTCAAATTTATAGAGTTCCTTTAAGCAATGCTATGTTATAAATTGAAATTTTAATAGAAAATTTATATAGCACCACAAACATCAAAATCCAACGTAAGGTGTTGATTAAGAGAAGATGGAAGATGAGATGAGTGCTAGAGATGTCGACGATGAAGACAACTTACCACAGAGAGAGAAGACGACGAATGCGGTCGTCCAGAGATTGCGTTTCAACGTAAAGAAAACGACTTTTGAGTTCTTCTGTCCCACGTGACCAACAAACTGTAGATGAAGACAAAGAAACATATATTGCAGAAGAGATAATATAACGAGAGATAATATAACAAGAGAAACAATCACGAAAAAACATTTAGAAAGTTCTCACTTTCTTTTAGCAACCTCTCATTTCAGACTGGAATGATGTTTCAGGTCTGTAGAGAAAAAGTGAGATTGAAGAAGAGTCTGCTCCATCATAGACACACATACAATAATGATTATTTGAACCAATGCCACATACACAATCAAAATCCATTACACTCAAAAGGTAAACGGTCTTGATGAGAGCTAGATACACCTTCTCAGACTGCATCTTCCTTATCGTCATCGCCACCACTCCCCCACCCACCATCCCACACTACCACCACCATCAAGAAGCAAGCATCATTGGAGAGAGACTCTTGCCTGTGTCTGCGTGCCATAGTCATCTGCTGTGGCTGTGATTCTATACCATCCTGGAAGGAGGATCTTGTAGAAGCGACCCGCCTCAGACGTCCTTACGCTTGAGAACTGTGTGCCATTGAAGCTGATGACTGCATTTGCAACTGCTATCTTTGACTCATCAACCACGAATCCCTCCATTCCTAGATCCACCTGCAACAACAATAACAACAACAATAACAGGTCATACAGATGTGATGTGCTTTCCTCTCCTCCTCCTCCTCCTCCTACTCTTCCTCCTCATCCGCTAATCAAAATTGTTTTGAGATATTTCGATTATAAAAACCACAAAATAACAAATAAAACATCTGGCCATTTAACCATTTTTTACTTTTTCTTATAGTCGAAAGAGAAACGTCAAAATGAAAATAGTATCGCAAGTCGATAGCAGAGATTGCAAAGCGAAAACTTGTTTAGCAATGATCAGAAGGCCTCTAGATACACAACCAATGCCATGAAAATCAGATGAAACCAACACCAGTTATATATAAATGTAGGTCATGCATCTTCTCTATTGAAGCACAATTATACACTCTCTCTGTCTGTCTTTTTATCCCTCTGTCTCTGTCTGTGTCTGTCTGTCTCTTTCTGTCCCTCAGACAGACTCCCCATCTCAACCACCTCCTCAACGTCATCGAGTAGTGCACATGTGTACAAAAGAAGACGAATGCAGAAGTGCACATGTGCATACAAAGGAAGAAGACGAGAAATGATCAACTAAAGAATCGTTCGTCGTCATCGTCGTCGTTCATTACCTGACGAATGAAGTTGCGAATGGCCGTTCGATGGTTCGTCCATTCAGTCGCCACCTGACCTGACGCAGCAGATGGATAACTGCAACATCCGACACGTATTCCAATCTCCAGACATCCAATGGACGCATAATTCCAGTCCTAAACACAAACATTCCACTGCTCAACAAATCCAATTCCAAGCGAACATCATTGTCTCATGTCATCAGAAGCATTGTCTGATGATGACATTCATCTATAAATAATCTGTAACGTTTATAAAGATTGTAATTCTGCCTCTTCACTCTAAATATTCGCAGACTCAGTTCAGCCACACTTGCTCATTCTTTCTCATTCAAAGTCGATTGAAGAGAGGATTTCCTTTGAAATCTCAAGATTGCTAAGAATGAATATGTCATACTCATCAATGCGTAAACAACAGAAAACCATAACAGCGCCAATGTCAAAAATTAACGACTTTCTGAGGTATTCAACAGACTATATGTATAGTCCTTCACTAAATGCCAAACATACATGACAACCAACAACAACAACAGCAACAACAAACATCCTTAATGACGGCCACCACCACCAACACCAACAACAAACATCCTTAATAACGGCCACCACCACCAACACCAAACATTTTTAATAATGGCCACCACCACCGACACCAAAGACACGACACCTGTCTCTTGAAATTCACTCCAATGTATTTCAGTCGCACTGTCATCTTCCAAAATGCCACTCTGCAATCAGAATCTGAATTCAATTAAACTAAGACAGATTCAGCCGATCCAATTCCATAATTGACGACCAAACAACCATCCGTGCGTGTGTGCGTGCGTAGTTCATATACTGACCATCATCGAGTCATTCTGTGCATTGAAGATCGCTCCATTCAAAATGGCCGTGCTCCCATCTGGAAAAAGAGGAAAAGAAGAGCAAGTTCAACAAGATGACACAAAACATGGACAACTGAGAAGAACATTTTTACGATAGCAAAACCACCAACGGTCATTGTTTCAATAGATCTCTTAAATGTATTGTCTCAATAGATCTCTTAAATGTATTGTCTCAATAGATCTTTTAAATGTATTGTCTCAATAGAATAGATCTCTTAAGTGTCAGCAGCAGATCAAATGAAAAACACATGTTGTTGTAATGCGAAAAAAGAATTGAACGCATGAAGTTATATCATTATTTCTTAACCGATCAAATTAAAAAAGCATTTGAACAAACGAAAACAATAAAGAGAAGATTCTGACCAAAAAAATAGTGAGATTGTTTACCTTCATCATCATTCTGTTTCTGACAGACTGCAGATGATTCTGCTGCAATCGATTTAACGTAGACGTGAGATAAATAACGAAATGTCGCATCATCAGCTGTTGCGTGACCCTTGACCTCTCCTCCAATAAAAAAGTACACAACAAACAGAATCTCAATTTTGAAGGACAAACAAACAAATGTTCTGAAGTCCATAGACAACCGTGGATGACACACTTCACAGCTAATGATGCAAAGCTCTTATATTCCATATGAAATCATTATCATCATCATTAACATCAACATCATCATCATCATCACCAATATCATTCTCTGTGTAGAGAATCCCTAGAAAAAGAAGTTTTAAGAGATTGCATAGCAAACAGCCAAAAGAGGCAAAAACACAATGTGGCAGTCCAAGAACGAGGTACAAGAATGTCATGACAGAAGAGGTCATGACAGAAGAGGTCATGACAGAAGAGGTCATGACAGAAGAGGTCATGACAGAAGAGGTCATGACAGAAGAAGGCACCTAATAAGATCACAGAGGTAGCAGGGACTATGACCAAAACATCTTATAGGTAAAAATGAGAATTTTATATATTGAATCCGGGCAGTTAAGGGAAGCCAATGAAGGTGTTCAGTCATAAAAGTCGAGATGTGAAACGAGGGAGGCGGGCAATCAAGCGAGCAGATGCATCAAGTATCGATTGAGAGTGGAGACAGGCGGAGTTTTGGTGGGCCAATGAGTAACGAGAGAGTAGCCGTGGTAGACCTTACCATTGGCAGATGCTGACAGGGAGTTGTATGGGTAGATGACAACTGGGCTTCCCCTGCCCCCTCCTCCAGCACCTCCTCCTCCTCCTGCTCCTCCTGCTCCTCCTCCTCCTGCCCAAAGACTGATGGACAGAGCAAAGTCTGTCTTGCGCATCCACGACATCAAAGCATCTGTCTCTGGCTGAAGACCAGAGGCACCATCTACAACAACACAATACCACCATATGACCTCACATGACCTCATTTGAATTTACATCTGAACTGACCTGACCTACCTTACATCAAGGATAGACTGTTGGCATCAGAGCAGGAGAGAAGTCATCTGCATCAGCAGCAGCTGCAATCGCTCTCAGACTCTCCGCTCGTCCATCCACCATCTGACATAGAATGGATGCGAGACAATAGCAGTGAGACAACAATACGTTCACTCGACCGTCACAGCCAAAGTCCAAGGCCGTGAAAAAGGAAGATAGCAAAGCTAATCATCACGTTTGCTATTAAGAGACCTGCTCAGTATTCAAAACGAAAAAGAATCTCTAGAGGAAGAGCGTTCCTCATCTTCTCACCAACTCCTCCTTCCGTTGATTACCTTTGAAATCCATGTTGAGATCTGATTACCTTTGAAATCCATGTTGAGATCTGATTACCTTTGAAATCCAAGTTGAGATCTGATTACCTTTGAAATCCATGAATTGAGATCTGATTACCTTTGAAATCCATGTTGAGATCAACTCCATGTGCGTTTGTCAATCCCACTTTTCCACTGCAGTCTCCTTCAACCGCTTTCTCCGATCCATCGGGATTGGCCGACACCAGGAAATGAAGCTCAGCTGACCTCAGCAACTGCAACAGATTCAACCAATCACAACAAAGGTCACAAAATTATTAAAGATGGATGAAACAACTCAAGAATCATCCGATATAATAATACTGTTACTCACATACACACACATGTACACACACACAGACATGCATATAAACACACACACACACAAAAGAATGGCAACACGTGCTGCGTCCTATTGTCTGCCTGGCTCAGTCATTCTATCTTCTTCTGATTGTCTCTCCCCCCTCTGCCTGACTCTCTCCCTCTGTCTCTCTCCCTCTGACTGTCTCTCTCCCTCTGACTATCTCTCTCCCTCTGCCTGTCTCCCTCTGCCTGTCTCTCTCCCTCTGCCTGTCTCTCTCCCTCTGCCTGTCTTTCTCCCTCTGCCTGTCTCTCTCCCTCTGCCTGTCTCTCTCTGCCTGTGTCAACACCTCTGCCATGTAAGTCTGTGCGTCATACCGTGATCGTGTCCCTGTATGATGCGTGGTATTCCTTGCAGATGGTCTTCAACAGCTGAATGAGAATCTCTCGACCAACGACGTCGTTGCCATGGAGACCGGCCACCAGCTTCACTTTCGGCAGATAATCCGAATCAGTGTCAGGTGGCAGACCCAACGCCAGCACCCACAGGTCACGACCTTCAACCGATTTCCCAATGCTGCAAAGAAATAATAGAATTTTCAATTAATCATTTCAGAAAAGGAATTAACTTTCAGAACTTGGTGAAGAATCGCAAAGAAAGAACGACTTTGACTTTCATGAAGAAACCAGAGAGCAACCTGTCTTATGTCATCTGCTGTTGACTTGATTTGATGAAGTTCTGACGAAAGATATCTGACGATGATATATCTGGCTGAAAATGCGGATTTTTATCATTAATTTCTATCAAGAATCACTATTTTCTTTTAGAGAAATTCCCAGAAAAGAGAAAGCACAACAAAAGTTGTTTTTATTTTTCTGTATCATTTCAGTATGAAAACTTTTCGCAAGTCCTACATTAATGCAAATCTAAGGCTCACAGGATCAAGTCAATTATCAGATGAAGTACAGCCAGAGACATTCAGATGCTAAGATGTTATATCTTGAAAACCAGGTTTCATCTCTTCACCATAAATTAACACTAATATTCTCATGATCACTATAAATACATATTTTATTATTATTATTTATACTTATTACTATTAATCATCCAACTAGTGTTGGGAGGATAAAAGGAGGTAGAATTGCAAATAACAAAAATGCTGCTAAAATCTAGACGAGAGAAGACAAGTTCTTGGTCAGCAACGAATCAACGCACAGCACTCACCTGTAGAGGTGAGCAATGGCACTGCAGGTGAGTGAGATGTTAACGAGTTCGCTGTGCATTGTCTCATAGGTGTGATAGGCAAGAGGCATGACCTCTGGGCTGAGGTCAAAGACAACTTCTGTATTCTCACCCGACAGAACAATCGACGGCTGACTCTGGCTCTCATAACCTAAAACAACAATGTCCAACGTTACAACCAAGACAACACAAACAGAACAACACAAACAGAACAACACAAACAGAACAACACAAACAGAACAACACAAACAGAACAACACAAACAAAGATACATATATACCGGTATATATTTATATAGCACCATTAAGAGCAGCTTACCAAAACAATGCTACAGTTCTGGAAAACAGGCAGACTCAATGACTCTGAGAAAGTTGTCTTTAGGTGGCACAATATAAATTTCATAGACAGACAGACAAGACAGACAGACAGACAGACAGACAGACAGACAGATCTATAGACAGATAGATAGACAGGCAGATAGATATTATAGTCAAGTGTCATAATCTGAAGATAGAAGACGTGGATGGCAAGCAATGTCCGATAACATCTGCAAGATTATCTGATGAGCGACATACGGATCGCCATCAGTTGATGCTTGTGTCTGCATCAGACAACACATATAGCAAAGTAGAATCTACTAGCAATATAATTACGTGATGATTAACAGACTTTGAGATTCGCTTAAACGAGATACATCATGATGTCTTCTAACAAAGATATAAACATAACACACTACGCAGTGGTGATCAGCGTATACCAACCAAGAATGTCAGCAGAAACCATTGAGAATATTTCTAGCATTTAACGCATGCTCTGCTTTGCAAGCAGTTATGTCATCAGGCACACCCCATTGCCACAATGACTTAGCGTTAATAAGTCTCCACTGTTATTTGTTTGAGTCAACTGTTGAGTTTAAGAGGAGATTAAAACAAAATGGTCAATATTAACTGCGATCAATGCAAAATGAGTTTTCTTTGTTTTCCTCGTTAGACTAATTTCCATATGAATCATTACTCATGCTCACTGGGCAGTGGCGTAGCCAGAAATTTTTCATGGGGGGTTTTATGGCCGAAAAACCTGTTTTTTGCTATTTTTTCTTACTTAAATGGAAAAATAACCTTAAAAAAACCTTTTTTCCGGAGCCAATGGGGGGGTTTTAACCCCCGAAACCCCCCCCTTGCCTACGCCACTGTCACTGGGCATCCCAATCAACTGCTAAAGCATAGATAGGTGAAAAGCAGGAGGAGGAGGTCACCTGGAACGTTGATTGAAATGTCGTAGCTCCCTCTAGCGAGAATTCGATGAACTCTTCCTTCAGACGACAGTGAAAGGAGATTCTCATGGTTCCCTATTCGCACTTTGCCCTCTCGCACTGGTTCCTTGGAAGGACCAAACACACGGACAGTGACACCTGGATGAAAGACGACAGATCACCAAGAAAGAATTAGAAACAAGACCCGATGTCAGTCACAGAAATCATAAATGCACGGTCATTTTAAATACAACGTAGACCATCACTTTTTCTGCATTAGCATGCGCTTTAAATGCCAGCGCTGCATTAAATATAATTATGCATAATTACTCATTCACACTATTTATTGACATCATCTGCTTTACCGTTCAGTTACAAACAGTGAAAGTGTCTTAGTTAGTGAAATAGCAACGGATGAAGTTTCTGTGATCAGAAGTTTTTCTCTTTTCTTCCCGACCTTGTTGAGCTTTTTCGACGACGCTAAGAATCGACTCAAGATTCTCTCTCCAGAGATTCGGTAGAAACGATTCATCGGGATATTTGCAGCAACTGATGTGAGCCGAGATCTGTTGATGATAAAAGAAAGACATAAAAAAACAGACAAAAATCAGAGCAAAACTTCATCCCAACTGAATTTCATATCACGGTAAATGTTAAGCAACTGAAAAATGCAGAATAACCAATCATGGGTGCTCACACATAGAAGCAAGGGGCGTTTGCCAGCCCCTCAAATTGACGCTTTAGTTATCATGGTTTTTAACAAATTTTTTGCTCTAAAGTACATATGATACATGCAGTGAAAATGAGAAATTCCTATTTATAAACCTTGATGCACTATGTTCTTAATTTCTTGGGTTGCATTTTCAAGCTTTGTGCAAAATTTAACTGAGACCAATGTTGTGTTTTGTCCCTTCCTGGCAAAATGTCTGTGGTCGCCCATCTAACCAATATTCTTGTCTCATTAGTTTCATCTTAAGAGAACAATTGACATTTAAAATCCTCTGCACATTGCAATGGAACAGACATTCAGTACCAATGTACCAGCTAACACTTCGTCACTCGTCCATTTTCACCATAAATGTTCTGAACTGCGCCAAAGTCTTAAGAACCACAGAGAGAGACAGAGAGAGACAGAACATCAGATTTGTCTCTTGCTGCGCTAACCATGTAAGTCGAGAATGTGAAATAGACGTAATCCATGAGCGCTCCCTTTTCCACGTGAACATCCGCTCCATGGATGAATCCAGTTGCGTCGCTTCCATCGCATCTTTCCTTTCCCTTCAACACTGGATTCGAAAGCGCATACGCCTCGGCGAGCATCCGAAACGTCGCCTCATCCTCCGTAGCTGAACTGCCTTCACCGAGACTGTTTCGAATGATCCCATTCAACGGATACCTACCAACCAGATCATAAACAGACATTTATATGATGGAGCACTTTGGAAAATCCTTAAGAATTCAGTTTAGTTTTCGATTGCAAAGAGAAAGAACTTTGTTTAGAAAATCAGTCACCAAAATAATAAACAGAGGTTGAAACGGTCGAAATAATTTCTCAAATAAATAAATAAAACTTGGGGCAGTTAATTTCCAAGTTCAGATTCTTAACGAATCACACACAATTACGAATAAAATTATTTATTAAGTTTGATAAAAGCAAAAGCTGTTTAATTGCAAGAGCCAAGTCAATCTCTGAGAAGAAGAAGACAAGAGAGAGAGAGAGACCTGATAAACCGTCCACCAGCCTCAAGACTCAAAGCGAAATGAATTGAGTTCTTCTCAAAGAATTCATTCATAAGCGCAACACCAACAGGAGCGGAGTTTGTCTGAAACAGAAACGAAAACAAGTTGAATATTAAAATCACTCGGCTCACCAATAATCCAATGAATCCTGGGTAGAAGGAAGTTCTCAAACTCAGCTCAGCTTCAACCGACTTTCATCTGATCATTTAATCTCATCGTTTAACACATAATGTGTTTAATTCATGGAAGTAATAAATTGATTTGATTTGATTTTCAAAGATACTTCTGTCCATGTCATTCATTCAATTTATATAGCACCTCTCCATGATCCCCACTCAGTGTTGCTCCCAGTTCAAGATTGGAGGAAAAGAACAGAACCACTTTCCAAGTGTTTTTGGACAGTGTATGTCGAGAGACAAGAGGTGGATGAAATGGAAAAGGTCATTCCAGATGGATGGAACAATCACAGAGAAAGCGTAACAATCGCTGGATTGCGAAAAGAAACAACCGACGTCAGGTGCATATAAACAAAACCGATTCCTAGACAACCAACAATCATCAAATGAAAATATAATAAAAATAAAATTAAAATAAAATAATATAATTGTGAAAGCAAATGAGATTAGAAACGACATTTGACCTCTGTCGTGTTGAATAGATTGTCAAAGTCATTGCCAGCAAAGTTGTCTCCCGTGCAGTCTCCCTTCTTGGCGGCAGACATTCCGCCCTCCATGTTGGCGACAGGAATCAAGTGCAGATGGGTCGTTTCCATGACAGCCATCACTCGCTTGTCCTGTCTCTGCAACCCTATGTCCACAGCATCAACACCACCACAGCATCAACACTCAGTCAGATCGACTGTCTGTTTCAGTCTGTCTGTTTCAGTCTGTCTGTTCTGTCTGTCTGTGTATATCTGTCTGTGTCTGTGTGTATTTGAATAGAGACAGAATATTTGTCTGTTAATCAGACTGAACTTTCAGTCATTCTAGAAAGAAGTTAAGCAGATATGTTTTAAAACTTTCTCATGCATATTCAACATCAGTATATTTTTTCTCATGCATATTCAACATCGATATATTTTTTCTCATGCATATTCAACATCTAGTTGTCTGTACAATCAATCAATCAATCAATCAATCAATCAATCAATCAATCAATCAATCAATCAATCAATCAACCAACCAACCAGCCAGTCAGTCAGTCAGTCAGTCAGTCAGTCAATCAATCAATCAATCAATGTTATTCATATAAATCAACAAATCGAGTTGTCAAACGCACAACTAATTACAATTATTCACACAGCTGCATAGTAAGGGCTCAGGCAACAATATTAGACATCAGAGAATTTTGTGTTAACTAATGTACATCTTTAAATAAGACTTGTTGAGTAATAGTTCTGTTTGTCCGTATACCTTAGTTGGGAGAGGGAAGTTATGCATACAAAGATGCAAGTCGCATAAATGGTTTTGTCATGAGACCAGCATCCATCATCAGTGGCCTCAACCAATCAGACACAGCATGGAGGGTCGGGGGTGTGGGGGGAAGGAAGAGAGGTAGCAGAGGGAAAGGAAGCTTCTGCCTTTCATGCGGTCAACAATCACATCAACCTATCAACCTGTCAGCCAAACATTCATTATTACACTCACAACAACTGATGACAAAGTCTTCATAATCATAAAAATAACCGGTCACCTGTCACAAGAAATCGCAGGAATCGCATCACCATTTCCGTTCCAACCGGTTCGGCTCCTCTCAACCGTCCAATCAGAGCAACGTTTACTTTCTGGCTTTTGTTTCCTGTCGTGTGATTGGTCACTTCGATGACGTGCAGATCTCGCCCCTGATGTCCGTACGGAGTGACTTTGACGACGTCAGGATAATCGGACGCAAACGCCGTCACCTCCTCCGCTATTTCATCCAGCTCCAAATACTCGTGGACTTGGATGTTCTTCTCAATTGAGAAGTCATTCTTCTCCGACCAAATATTCAGAAGAATTGGTTGCAGAGTGAAATTAACGACAACAGCCGATCCTTCTGTTACAGTTACGGTCTGTGTAGCACTTTCGTAACTGAAATAACAATTTACAAAAACAACACATCAGGTTTCATCTATAGAGTGAGAAATATTGTAAAAAAACAATTAAACTGTGAAACCATCGTCGTTGTCCTTTGTCTTCCAATAGATTTATGTGAAAAATTGGTTCATTGTGCTTAGATGTAGATAGCACCTCAGCAAGTTAGAGATTATGATCACGATAATTCATTCATTCATTCACTTCTATAGCACCTCTTCAAGGAGATTACTCAGAAGCACTCCCAACTACAACACAGCAAAAAAAGTACATTTTCGAGTTGAACAAAAAATGCTTCAAGAGTAAGAAACCAAGGAAGCAGAGTCAAAGTTTCTGTTCTGTGGCATTTCGATCTGTCCAGAAAACAATTTGCAAATATCTTAAAATTCACTTCCTTAGATCAGTCACTGGAGTGTTCGCCTAACATGCATCTTCATTTACAGAAATCATCAGTTCATTTAAGATTAGACAGATCCAGACCATCACACAGACAGATAAACCAATATAGAGGCAGACAGACCAACAAACAGACAGACCAACAAACAGACAGACCAACAAACAGACAGACCAACAAACAGACAGACCAACAAACAGACAGACCAACATACAGACAGACCAACAAACAGACAGACCAACAAACAGACAGACCAACAAACAGACAGACCAACATACAGACAGACCAACAAACAGACAGACCAACATACAGACAGACCAACAAACAGACAGACCAACAAACAGACAGACCAACAAACAGACAGACCAACAAACAGACAGACCAACATACAGACAGACCAACAAACAGACAGACCAACAAACAGACAGACCAACAAACAGACAGACCAACAAACAGACAGACCAACATACAGACAGACCAACAAACAGACAGACCAACATACAGACAGACCAACAAACAGACAGACCAACATACACAGACATGTAGACATGCAAAGGTAGAGAGACTGTTGGTTGTACTGACTCTTTCTTGGCGACTGTGACTTCATAAGATCCTGGACTGAGAAGTCGCCAGTAGTCGCCATCAGCGGCTGACATGACTTCGTGTGAGATGCTTTGAACCATGACGGACGCATTCGCAATGCCAAGAAGGGTGCTGCCATCCAGAACAAAACCATTGATGCCCTTGTGAACCTAAGGTCAAAAACCATAAACTCATCAAATCTTTATCAAAAACCTCAAAACCAACCCCCAAAGTGGCCACTGGGTCGAACTGGGGTTCACTCTGCACCCCTCACCCACAAGAGGCACTGGGGTTCCCCGGGCACTGTCTGAAATCGCAATCTTGAGAGACTGCCAAACTACAGCTGTACTTCACAGAACAAGAGTAATATCAGTTCCTTCATCTGAATCAAAACCTAACAACAGATTCATCACTGCTCGGAACTTAAGCTTAAAAGAAACAACTTCAGTGACAGACTGGTTAGAGCAATCACCTTATAATACCCACAATTCCTTTTCCTCCTACTCCTCTTCCTCCTCCTCCACGGACGTGGTCACTGTGCAGCGACCTTGAGTAACGTCCTTCACTCACAAAATTTTGCACACAGCATTATCAACTGATGATATATAATATTATATGGTGAGTAGATAGAACGTGAAGGCAAGACATTCGTTCCCTCCCTCACAGCAACTCATCTATCTACTGAACCTATTCTTCTGTTGATACGCTAATAATACCATACCATTATACCATTCATTCATATATACATCAGTTCACTTGGGTTGAATATCTTCCCCTGCCTGACACCGATTTCAACCCACTCCTTCCCCCTCCACACACATCTAGTAACCATGAATCATTTTCACTTCAACTGCTGGGAATTTCTTTTACCAGTCATCACGTTTAACAACAGCTAAGACTTCAATCAAGTGCCACTGCCCAACATCAGTGCGAGAATAATTCATCTAACAGAAGAATGAATATTCATAGATTACCTGAGCCATGAAGACAAGCAATGAATATTCATAGATTACCTGAGCCATGAATACAAGCAATGAATATTCATAGATTACCTGAGCCATGAAGACAAGCAATGAATATTCATTAGCAGCCCAGTAGCTCTGAAGATCTTTAGCAGGCGGATATTTCTGGCATCCCACTTCAACGGTTATTTCGAAGCAGTTGCTGTGTAGATAATTCCAGTCCTGCATTCCACCTGGAAGCAGAGGAGGAAAATAATCCGAAGCAGTCACCTTCACTTAACCCAATTTCTACCATCTATGACGTACCATAGGTTCATCTTCATTTCAATTAAGATAAACAATAATTAGAAGTAACCAAAAACAATTAAGATAAACAATAAATAGAAGCTACTAATAACAATTAAGATAAACAATAAATAGAAGTTACTAACAACAATTAAGATAAACAATAAATAGAAGTTAATAATAACAATTAAGAAAACAAAAAACAGAAGTTACTAATAACAATTAAGATAAACAATAAACAGAAGTTACTAACAACAATTAAGATAAACAATAAACAGAAGTTACTAATAACAATTAAGATAAATAAATAGAAGTTACCAATAACAATTAAGATAAACAATCAATAGAAGTTACTAATAACAATTAAGATAAACAATATTGTTTATCTTTATTGTTATTAGTAACTTCTGTTTATTGTTTATCTTAATTGTTATTAGTAACTTTTATTTATTGTTTATCTTAAACAGAAGTTACTAACAACAATTAAGATAAACAATAATTAGAAGTAACCAAAAACAATTAAGATAAACAATAAATAGAAGCTACTAATAACAATTAAGATAAACAATAAATAGAAGTTACTAACAACAATTAAGATAAACAATAAATAGAAGTTAATAATAACAATTAAGAAAACAAAAAACAGAAGTTACTAATAACAATTAAGATAAACAATAAACAGAAGTTACTAACAACAATTAAGATAAACAATCAATAGAAGTTACTAATAACAGTTAAGATAAACAATAAATAGAAGTTACTAACAACAATTAAGATAAACAATAAATAGAAGTTACCAATAACAATTAAGATAAACAATAAATAGAAGTTACTAACAACAATTAAGATAAACAATAAATAGAAGTTCCTAATAACAATTAAGATAAACAATAAACAGAAGTTACTAATAACAATTAAGATAAACAATAAACAGAAGTTACTAACAACAATTAAGATAAACAATAAACAGAAGTTACTAATAACAATTAAGATAAACAATAAATAGAAGTTACCAATAACAATTAAGATAAACAATCAATAGAAGTTACTAATAACAGTTAAGATAAACAATAAACAGAAGCTACTAACAACAATTAAGATAAACAATAAATAGAAGTTAATAATAACAATTAAGAAAACAAAAAACAGAAGTTACTAATAACAATTAAGATAAACAATAAACAGAAGTTACTAACAACAATTAAGATAAACAATCAATAGAAGTTACTAATAACAGTTAAGATAAACAATAAATAGAAGTTACTAACAACAATTAAGATAAACAATAAATAGAAGTTACCAATAACAATTAAGATAAACAATAAATAGAAGTTACTAACAACAATTAAGATAAACAATAAATAGAAGTTCCTAATAACAATTAAGATAAACAATAAATAGAAGTTCCTAACAACAATTAAGATAAACAATAAACAGAAGTTACTAATAACAATTAAGATAAACAATAAACAGAAGTTACTAACAACAATTAAGATAAACAATAAACAGAAGTTACTAATAACAATTAAGATAAACAATAAACAGAAGTTACTAATAACAATTAAGATAAACAATAAAGAGAAGTTACTAATAACAATTAAGATAAACAATAAACAGAAGTTACTAATAACAATTAAGATAAACAATAAATAGAAGTTACCAATAACAATTAAGATAAACAATCAATAGAAGTTACTAATAACAGTTAAGATAAACAATAAACAGAAGCTACTAACAACAATTAAGATAAACAATAAACAGAAGTTACTAATAACAATTAAGATAAACAATAAACAGAAGCTACTAACAACAATTAAGATAAACAATAAATAGAAGTTACTAACAACAATTAAGATAAACAATAAATAGAAGTTACTAATAACAATTAAGATAAACAATAAACAGAAGTTACTAACAACAATTAAGATAAACAATAAACAGAAGTTACTAACAACAATTAAGATAAACAATAAATAGAAATTACCAATAACAATTAAGATAAACAATAAATAGAAGTTACTAATAACAATTAAGTTAAACAATAAATAGAAGTTACTAATAACAATTAAGATAAACAATAAATAGAAGTTCCTAATAACAATTAAGATAAACAATAAATAGAAGTTACTAATAACAATTAAGATAAACAATAAACAGAAGTTACTAATAACAATTAAGATAAACAATAAACAGAAGTTACTAACAACAATTAAGATAAACAATAAATAGAAGTTACTAACAACAATTAAGATAAACAATAAACAGAAGTTACTAATAACAATTAAGATAAACAATAAATAGAAGCTACTAACAACAATTAAGAAAAACAATAAACAGAAGTTACTAATAACAATTAAGATAAAGAATAAATAGAAGTTACTAACAACAATTAAGATAAACAATAAATAGAAGTTACCAATAACAATTAAGATAAACAATAAATAGAAGTTACTAACAACAATTAAGATAAACAATAAATAGAAGTTCCTAATAACAATTAAGATAAACAATAAATAGAAGTTCCTAACAACAATTAAGATAAACAATAAACAGAAGTTACTAATAACAATTAAGATAAACAATAAACAGAAGTTACTAACAACAATTAAGATAAACAATAAACAGAAGTTACTAATAACAATTAAGATAAACAATAAACAGAAGTTACTAATAACAATTAAGATAAACAATAAAGAGAAGTTACTAACAACAATTAAGATAAACAATAAACAGAAGTTACTAATAACAATTAAGATGAACAATAAATAGAAGTTACCAATAACAATTAAGATAAACAATCAATAGAAGTTACTAATAACAGTTAAGATAAACAATAAATAGAAGTTACTAACAACAATTAAGATAAACAATAAATAGAAGTTACTAACAACAATTAAGATAAACAATAAACAGAAGTTACTAATAACAATTAAGATAAACAATAAACAGAAGTTACTAATAACAATTAAGATAAACAATAAATAGAAGTTACTAATAACAATTAAGTTAAACAATAAATAGAAGTTACTAATAACAATTAAGATAAACAATAAATAGAAGTTACTAATAACAACTAAGACAAACAATAAATAGAAGTTACTAATAACAATTAAGATAAACAAATAGAATCAAAGAAGAAAGGAGATGAGATTGCAACTTAGACAATGACCTGCAACGCTGTACCACTGCGCTCCATTTGTGATGCCATCCTTAAAGTATTCATCATAAGGTTTGCCTTCTTTACAAGGATGACCGTCGTGCATTGTTGAATGAGCCTACAACAATGGCATTGTTCACAACATTACACTCCTATTGTTAGTGAAATTCCAAAGGATGACATTGTAAAATGTCGAAGAGGAAAATCTATGCAAAAGAAGATATTACTTCCTGATGCAAATTGGTCTAAACCACTTTGTGTCAGACAATCAACCACAACTGATGCGACCACAATATTACTATTATTATTATCATCATCGTTTCTGATTTTATAATCCTCATCACTGTCAGTAGTTCTTATCAAAATCCTCATCACTGTCAGTAGTTCTTATCACAATCCTCATCACTTTCAGTAGTTCTTATCACAATCCTCATCACTGTCAGTAGTTCTTATCATAATCCTCATCACTGTCAGTAGTTCTTATCATAATCCTCATCACTTTCAGTAGTTCTTATCACAATCCTCATCACTGTCAGTAGTTCTTATCATAATCCTCATCACTGTCAGTAGTTCTTATCATAATCCTTATTGCTATGACAAGTTAATATTGAGCTGATAGCAACATATTCCATTAGAGGAAGAGGAAATGGGAGGAGCAGCAGGAAGAAGCAGATGAGGAGCAGGAAGAGGAAGAAGAAGAAGAGGACGAAGAAGAGGAGGAGGAAGAAGAGGAGGAGGAAGAAGAAGAGGAGGAAAAGGAGGAAAAGAAGGAAGAGGAGGAGGAAAGAAGGAAGAGGAGGAGGAAGAGGAGGAGGAAGAAGAGGAGGAGGAAGAAGAAGAGGAGGAAAAGGAGGAAAAGAAGGAAGAGGAGGAGGAAAGAAGGAAGAGGAGGAAAGAAGGAAGAGGAGGAGGAAGAAGAAGAGGAGGAAAAGGAGGAAAAGAAGGAAGAGGAGGAGGAAAGAAGGAAGAGGAGGAGGAAGAGGAGGAGGAAGAAGAGGAGGAGGAAGAAGAAGAGGAGGAAAAGGAGGAAAAGAAGGAAGAGGAGGAGGAAGAGGAGGAGGAAGAAGAGGAGGAGGAAGAAGAAGAGGAGGAAAAGGAGGAAAAGAAGGAAGAGGAGGAGGAAGAGGAGGAGGAAGAAGAGGAGGAAGAAAAGAAGGAAAAGAAGGAAGAGGAGAAAGAGAAGGAGGCAAAGTGGAAGCACTGATATTCTCTGTCTGCTCACAAGTGAGTAAGATTCGGCGAGCATTCGGAACGTCCCATCATCTGGACTTTTGCTGTAGGACGCTGTTCCACTGCGACTGTCATCAAACGGATAGTTGGCGACGAGAGTGCCTCCGTGTAGGTTGGCCGATAGAGCGAATGGAAGAGACTGGATCCATTGCATGACAGCCAATGTCTCCATCTCCTGCACCTTGTTCTCCACCGTCTGCTCAAACTGATCGGGAAAATTACGGTTGAGATCAACGTCGTTATGGTTCGCACGACCAACGACGCTGCTGTAATCTCCTGAAAATTAAAAAATTTCGCTTTATTATATTCAACAAAATAGAAACATCTGATTGAATGAATGTATGGATGCATGTAGGTACGTACGTAAATGTATGTACTGTGGGGCATGGTGGTTGGTGTAGCGGCATGTTTGGTGCCTTGGAGCTGGAAGGTCACAGGTTTGAATCCACCTCAATCCGCCGCAAAGGACCTTGAGTAAGTCCTTCACTAGTAATTGATCATGCACTTCAGCATGAAACTCCAATTCAGCGTCCACGCTGTAGTCGGGAGGAGTGCCTCTGAGAGTAAAAATCTTGAAGGGGGTGCTATAGCAAGTGCTCATACAAACATACATACACACGTATGTATGTATGTATAAGTGTGCAGGTATGTATGTTTGAGCTTCTTCTGTACACAGCACTGTTTAAGTAGCTCATAAGGTTGTTCCTTCCAGCACAGCTACCTACGAAAGTACGAATCACCAAACAAATGTGTCTTGAGTTGAACAGATAAAACTTACGGCACTGCTAAAGATGCCAGTCTTCGTATATATATATATATAATATATACACACATATATATATAATATATATATAATAATATATATTAATATAATATATATATTAATATAATATATATATTATATTAATATATATTAATATGTATTACATATATATATATATATATATATATACATATATGTGTGTGTGTTTGTGTGTGTCAGGTTGGAAGGTTGTTCCAGAGAAGACAACGACGTGCCTACATTGAAGTCAGTCACTTCCAAAGCGCCATTACCCATAATGCACTGGACATCTCAACGGAAAGAGCGAAAACAAAAACACAGAAAATGTGGCATTTAACTCCAATCTAATCCCCACCAACCACCATTCCCTTCTCAGCTGCTCCCATCCACTCTCTCTCCTCCTCCTCCACCAACTCACCTTCGACGGAATGAGCAAATCCATCGGGATTCATCGTCGGCATGATGTGGATGCGAGTCTCATTCACAAACAAGGTCAAAAGGTCATCGACGGCGTAGTTCTCACACAGCAACTGGATGAGGTTGATGAGAAGAACGCGACCTGTCACCTCATTACCATGCATGTTCCCGATGTACTTGAACTCCGGCTCACCTAAACAATGTAACATATATGCAAAATGAAAATGTTAAACCTAAACATATACCTAAACATAAACATATCAACATGAAATGTAAAAATGCATATATGTAAAATTTATGCAAATGTAAATTTTAAATATAAAATGCAAAATTTAAAACGTATATTGTGCTTTACAGCGACGATTGTGTGGTCCCAATGTGTGTGTGTATGTGTGTGTGTGTGTGTGTGTGTCATTGATGTGAATTCAATGAGTCACCTGTTTGCCATTCACATTCAAAAGAGACGTTCCCATGTAAGAAACTATATTTTCTCTCTCTGAACTTTATAACGAGACAATTTGAAAATTACAGTATAAAATTTTAATTGCAATGAAACACAAGTTCAGAGGAATCGAAACGCAAGTCAAATGGGAAATCAGCGCAAATCAAATGGGAAATCAACGCAAGTCAAATGGGAAATGAAGTTAACATGACTCCAATTTATGTGATTGAGGGAAAAGCAAATCAGCAGTTGAGGTCGGCCGCTGTTGATAAAAGCAGAACGAATAAATAACTTCTTACCCGGTTCATGAATTCCTGGATTGTCTGTGACCTCCATGACCCACAGCTCTTTACCAAGAACGGACTTTCCAACGCTGTAGAGACGTGTGATGGATGGATAGCGTTGAGCGTAGTCTTGAAGCCACAACGTCAGAGTGTCATGTGACAGATGCGCAAAGGTCGAAGGTTCGTTGAACGTTAGTCTCTCTCGATGTGAAGCATCTCGCAGTTTGTTGACGACTCGGATGAGACTTTCGACTGGATGATTCGGGTCAAGGTCACTGATGAACGGATGCAAAGTGGTAGCGGAAGATCTGGTGGTGGTAGTAGCAGAGGTGGCAGTGGTGGGGGTGGCAGTGGTGGGGGTGGTGGTGGTGTCAGTGGTGGGGGTGACAGTGGTGGTGTCAGTGGTGGTGTCAGTGGTGGTGGTGTCAGTGGTGGTGGTGTCAGTGGTGGTGGTAGTAGTGGTAGAGGCAGTGGTGGTAGATGACACGGTTGGATAATCAGTTGAATCACTGAAATATTGCAACAATTGAAATTAATACAACCAATGTCCACGATAAAGACAATTTCATAAACACAGAACTATCTGTCTCCTCCACAGCTCCCATCATCAAGACATCTTTCTTAATTCAAACAGACAGACAGAGCCACACAGACAGACAGACCTTGTTTTAATCGTTCAAGTATCATGTGACAGTAATGAAGTTAATAAGACGCAATGTTCAACCTCGTAGCATCCGAGAGAACAGTTGGAGTTGGAGCAACGAGTTTACCCTTTACAACGACCCTAAAGAAAAACAGAAGAACATCAAGGTTCACCTCATTGAAACATCAGATCAATTAGACATCGGGTCTCTTACCATTAGTGTGTGCGACTGTGCGTGCATGTTTGTGTGTGTCATTCTCATGGTCCAACCAGCTGAGGCATTTCTCGCTTTACCATGGTGATAAAACAGACCATTTCTCCAGCCATAACAACTAACTTTCTATTCCTATGCCATCAAACAAACTACCATTGTTTAAAGAACAGCTATGTTTAAAAAACCAATATCTTGCTTCTCTGAAGTCCCAGAATTTGACGCAATTTCTTCACTGAGTTTTATTAAAATTTGACTGTACAGTGTACATCACACTTAAGTCTAGTTCATCTTGATAATGGTACAGTAGAAGTCTTAGGATGACATTAGATGAAGATTATAAGAAGGAGATTATCTGGTGGAGGAGGAGGATTGATGAGTTGATGAAGAAACAAGGGAGATACATCTCCTGGTCTTCAATAAATCACAGAGGAAATCATCTTATTATTATTGCTGAATTGTCATCTTTAGAGAAACAGAGATCTATGTAATTGAAAGAGATTCACAAAGAAGCGACTAACAACGGACGAAGTGTGAAGTTGACATCAGTCGGTTGACCTTGGATGACCTCAACATCTGTCACCGTCAGATTACCATAACTATCGACAGACAATAAGATAAGACAAACTATGCCTCAGTCTCTCTCATCATCAATGTTCATCATTATCGTCATCATCATCCCAGTCTTTCCTCACTGTCATCATCATCATCATCATCATCATCATCATCATCATCATCATCATCATCATCATCAGCATCATCAGCATCATCATCATCCCAGTCATTCCTCACTGTCATCATCATCATCATCAACATCATCATCATTCACACGTTCAGTCAGTCATCACAAACACAACGCTCATATTCATCACACTTGGCTAATAAATCAGTTGAAGATGACGCTCAGCATCTTTTCCAGCACTTCATCATCACCACTTCATCATCATCCTCAGCAGTAGCAATATAATCACCTTCAACATTTAAACATCATAAAATATCATCACCATCACCATCACCATCACCATCACCATCACATCATCATCAAACCTCACCGCCACCCGTTTCATCACCTCCACCAAACTCTGTATTGTTTATAACAAAGTGCAGCTGCTGCTCCAGCTGGTGGTGGTGATGGTGGTGCTGACCTTGGAGCTGACGCTCTGATGTCATATATTCCAGGTAGGACAATTCTCCAGTAGTCGCCGTATTTGGCCGTGCGAACAGATTTCCCGTTTCCAATGATGTTGATCGACGCATTCTCGATTCCTTTATTCGTCCACTCGTCAACAACGAAACCGCGAATGCCATTGTGCACCTAAGACAACAGAAACCACAAGACAATGACATCAGTGAACATTTGTAGAGCACAAATTCAAATAAAGAGACGGACCATCAACAGTGAGACTAAACACCAAGCAAAGAGGGACACTGGCCTTGCGCTCAAATACAATACAGGCCAGAAGCATTTCTCAAATAAATTCTGCTCCTCATTTCAAAAGTCACAGACAAATAGGTAGACAGGAATACAGGCATACAGACAGACACACAGAAAGACAGACAGACACACAGACAGACAGAAAGTCAGACTGACAGCGTCCACTTAACCTGTGCTACTCCTGATATTAGTGCAACATATAATGACCTGAGCAGTGAAGGCCAGCAGTGGATCTCGGTTCAGTTCCCAGAATCGACTCAATTCATTTGGTGGAGGATATTTACAGCAAGACAGCTCGACCGTAACCTCCATAGAATTCCCGTAAACGTAACTGTAATCCGTCATACTGCCTAAAACCAAACAACACGCAGATCATAACTAACGTAATCTCCATAGAATTCCAGTAAAGTAACTGTAATTCGTCATACTGCCTAAAATCACTTACCAGACCATGGAAAAGTAAGGGGTGTCCAGGCACTTAAGTTTTTTAAATAAAAGCACAAGGAGCATGGAGAGGATGAGGAGAAAGAGAAGGAAGAGCAGGAGGAGGAGGATGGATGAAACTTGAACTGGTCTTGCACGGCTGATACACGGTGTAACTGAAGAAAGGAAGACCCTATAGATGAAATATCTAAAGAATTCTCCTTAAATCTGAATTAATTTCTTTGCCCAATTCTTTTAAACCTTGCATTTTATTATCAGCCAATTCTGTTCTAGTTATCCAATGACATTCACCTCTAAACTCATGACTCAAAAACTCCTTCCCCCGTCACCACACATCCAATTCTTCTCACTTTATATCTGATTACTACTCGGCTTCTCCCACAGATGAAGTGACGATCATTCCGCGTGCATTACGATGATAGTGCTATAGAAATCACTGGATTTCATGACGTACCTTCGACAGGGAACCACTTGTTTCCATTAATTGTCCCATTTTCAGTCGTGACGTTTGACCCGGGGCATCGCACTCCTGACGCCATTTCCTCATGGTTGTAAGCATACGTCTTCGCCAACCACTTGAAGACTGCCTCATCTGGGGCGTCACTTGCCTGGCCTTTTGCGTGGCTTGCAGAATCGTCAAACGGATAAACCACAAACAAATCACTTCCGTGAAAATTTGCAGAAAGCACAAAGTTGTTTTCTCTGATCCAGCGGATGAGCGCATTGGTCTCCGGTTGACGCTGTGGCACCGCTGGTGGCGCCGCTTCCGGTTCGAAAGAACTGTCGGCGTCGGCGTCAGCGTCAGCAGCCATGTCGTCCACGTATGAGGAATTAAAGAGCAAAGGAAAATCTGCAAAGAGATCAACCCCGTTTTCATTACCCCTCCCTCTCAGCACAGAGCAGTCTCCCTCGACGGCCACCTCGAAACCATCGGGATTCATCGACGGCATGATGTATATGTCTGTGCTGTTGATAAGTCGCGTAATCGCTTCGTCTTTGCCGTAACTTTTAAGCAGATGAATGGCAAATCTAAGCAGCACCTCACCACCGACTGGCTCATTGCCGTGAATATTGCCGACATATTTAACCTTCGGCTCTCCCGGTTCCTCTTCTTCCACGCGATCCGTTATCCGGATGACCCAGAGCTCTCGGTTTCGAACACTCTGACCGATCGTCTGTACGGCAACCAGATGGGGAAACGCAGCAGGAAGTCGATCGAGAAAGACCGTCAGCGACTCGTAATTCGTGTACCCATCCTTTAGATCGATGTCACCGTCGGCATTTGACAACTTGGCGAAAAATAACTGAGAACATAAAAGAATATTAAAAGAAACAAGAAATGAAACTAAAGTCACCATTTTCACGAGCGAAACGTCAACAAAACTCGAAAAACATTTGGTCTCAGAGAGACGCTGGTTCCCTTGTACGCAAGTAAGTAAGCAGCATCAATACCCGTCGCGCGGATGCATAGACTATAGACACGTTCTTCTTCGACCTCAAATCAACGATTGAGTACCAGATTGTTAATTGTTAACACGTTTAGCAGCTGCTATAAAAATAATTGAATGAAAAGTTCATATAAATTGAGCTTTGTTGTACGTTTCGGAAACGGCCAAGCTACCCGTCTACCCTACAGATACCTAAAAACAGTAGCCTAGCCTACTGTGCTCCGCAGACCATAAGAGGATTTCTGCCAATGTAAAATGTAAAAATCCAAAAAATTGAAGACAATGCTCCGGTTTAGATATTTTCGCTGAAACAAATTGTCTGTTTAGGTTGCGTCTGTGTCAACTTAATTAAGCCTACTTTAAATAAACGAACTTTTTAACGGTCGCTATTTTCATTGGTCCTGGTCCTGGGCACGACGTTAAACTGCATCCATCCTCCGCCACCCGTGCCGGTCCTAAGCCCGGACAAAAGGAGAAAGGTTTGCCAGATGGGTGGCGATACGCTGGCAGTAAGACCAAGACGATTGAAATCCACAAAAACCACGACACAGTTAAGTGACAGAGCGACCCAGATGCTTCAAGGTGTCATGATGTGGAGCAGACATGCACAGGCCGGTCAGAACAGATCGGTGGAAAGAGTCGGGGGAGAGCGTGGGACACATACGGACATTGACCCAGGTTGTCATTCATGCCTCTCTCCCAATATTCTCTTCAGTCAGACAAGGTGGTCTAGCTGCTCCAAGATGTTAATGGTGTGGAGCAGACCTGCTGACCGGACCGGTTGAAGCCGGGCAGCATGACGCGAGACAGACTCAGACAGAGTGGCGTCGGACTCTTACGGGCATTGAGCCCAATGATATTGATGATGATTTTCACAGAGTCTGTGCTATTAATAGGCTAGGCTACCTAAGTAAATAAGAAGGAAAATTCTTTATTAGAATACCCGCAAACGCACAATAGTTTAAGCTTACAGAATGAATGGTGCGCCAAAGTCAGGAATCCAACATTTACCAGAGTATTTCCTTATAAATTATTGAACCTGTTCTAAATGACAGGTAGGTGTATGTAGGCCTATGTAATTCGGACATATATAAAATTATATGAACGGACTTTAATTTACTGTAACAAGTTGAATTGCAATATATAAAATAATGTCCCTAATAATTAGAATTATATGTCTTGTTGATTTCTATTATTATTCTAATGTCCAACGAGAAGTTGAAGCCAAGAGAGATTGCGAATATTAATTGTCGCCTCAGTTCAATCTGCAACCAACCACACGGACGGACTGAGATGCTTCGATCTCTGCTGCTGCTTTTGCAGTCTCAAATAACAAAGTCTGATCGTTACCTCAATCAGAATTAATTATTATTCTACGATTGGATGACTAGATCTACAAGCACTACGAGCAATTGTCATCACTGACACTGTCAATGCCAATCATAATGATAATGATCATCAACTGTCATCACTAATAACTATTGCCAATCATCATCGTCGTCGTTGCTGTCATCATCACCATCATTGTTGTTGTCATCACACAGTGGCTGCTTGTCTGGGAGACAACAAAAGCCCCATCATCATATGATGCAACATAAATTAAGATGATATAGATTGTTGTAAAACTCTGAGCTGAGACGAACGTCTTGTTGTTGTCGTCAATAATTTATTGAATTAAAGTCTGTTAACGACGACGACGATGATGAGAAATTGTGAATTAGACGCAGATGAAAACACAATTCATAAACATCGTCGTCGTCATCATCGTCATCATTCGCTGTTCGATGGTACATTAATTGCCACAGAAAAAGTAGACAAAGAATCTGTACAGCAGCAGCAGCAGCGGCGGACAGAGCATAACATAACAATGATAATAATTATACATTCAAGAAGATATTACAAGACAACTAACTCATTGTCATCATCATCATCGTCATCCGCGGATTAAACACAGAGTACAGAGTGTGTCAAAAACGAGAGACCCTTTCACTTCTGCTGAACACTGTGTTACGCAGATCACATCATCATTTGTCGCAACGCATATTAAAACAGTCGTCGACTTCTCGGTTATTACTGGAATCACAGGAGAAGTTTGGAAACGAAAAACAAGAACACAGAGAAGATTTCTCTGTTTGAAAAACGATATCAATTAAGCGACTTCTCTTAAAATGGACACACGATTATTTGACGATTATTAGACGATTATTCGACGATTATTAGACGTAGTAGCAATGAGATATGATGATGATGACTCATCTCAGTTGCAAAAAGAAATAGAAGAGAAGTGCTTTGACTGAAAGATTGAAATGCAAATTATTCATTATTTTTAAAAAAACACTGTAGACACAAAGATATTATCTGCAATCACTTCATGCAACCCTCCTTCCATCAATTGGAATTATTACATCTTTAGATATATTAACAACATCATCCGGACCCCGACATCATTAGGACCAAAATTAACCAGAAACAACCACCACCACCACCAACACACGCACACACCAACACACACACATACCAACACACACACACACACACACACACACACAATTACGATCAGTCCATCATAATTTCACTCTGTTGTACGGTTACGGTTGCATGTAGATAACATGCTAATCAACATGCTGATCAGAAATAGAAATAAAAAACAACAATAATAATAATAAATAATAGCCAACAACCACTACCAGCAATATAACTAATACTTAGTAATTAATAACGAATACTATGAATGATCAAGAATTACACTTAATAATAACTAATGAAATTAATTAGTAGTACGGTCGGTAATAATGGTTTGTGACAAGATTTCATGTTTTAAAAGCTGAAGCAGTTCACTTTACGAGTAAAGTTCTGACAGAGCATAAAAATCTGAATGAACTGAGACGAAGAAGATCATCATCTCTCATGTGAAACAAAATTCACTAAACGAAACCAATCTCAACTGATTTCCATGCCAGAGAATATGCTTTACATATCGTATGCATAATTGCATATGCAGCATATAAACACACAACTGAATTAAACATATACATAAACACACACATATCAATATATATAAATATATATATTGTATATATATTTGTGCGTACTTATGTATGTGTACGTGAAGAATAGATGCAAAGACAAGGAAGCACATCACACACATCTCAAACCACTCATCTAACTCAAGTCTATACAACACGACATCATGTACTCCTCTGTATACATGTATATTATCCTGGCACACACACACACATACATATATATATATACAACATATATATATATATAACATATATATCTATATATACGGGTGTATTGCTGTGTCAGTTATAGAGTTAAAAGTCAGCAGTTGTTGGGTTCTTCTAGCTGTTGTACAGCTACAACAGGCAACAGCTGGACAACCGCTTCTTCTTCTGTGCTGGCACATCGTTGCATTTGGCACAACATGGCACCGGGATTTACACAACATCAGAAGATGAAGCTAAATTAAAGAAACTGAAGAGACACATAACCCCCCAACACCACACACAAAAACTGCATATATACATATATATATATATATATATATATATATATATATATGTGTGTGCTTTACAACATAATTGAATGAACAAAAGTATATTTCCATGCATCTTGAATTTCTCCATTAGTTTAATGCTACACATCAATTAATCTGTGAATTCAATTTCATTAACTAACGCCTTATATAAATCTTAACATGATAATAATAATAATGATAATAGTAGTAATAATAATAATATAATAATAAACAATAGAAGACATGACACCGGTTCAATGGATTCGTCTCTTCTGCACCCCACCACCCCAATCACCCACCCCAGTCACCCACCCCAGTCACCCGTCGTCCATCCTGTGTAGTAGCCATATTATCATTATTATTATACAAAGACGAACCCCTTCTCCCCAACACTTCAACAAACCGACTCTGTTGGTCGTTCTCTTCACAGAAAAGTATTCAAAAGAATCAATTCAAACGTTCAATGATTCGATCCATAACAAACAAACAAACAAACGAACGCCTCGCATCATCAAGTCAGTCAGTCAGTCGGTCGGTCACTGGATGAATAGATTGAGACATTGTCCATTCATTCATATGTTAATTCATTCATTCATTTATCCATTCATTCATTCATTCAATCGAAGAATAATTCATACAGCTCATCTTCAAGAGAGCTGCTACTCAGAGGCACTCCCAGTAGCCCCCCCCGTCTCAATCCATTGTCTGCACACAGAAATATTTCTGAAGAACACAGAATGATGGCTACACGAAATGAAAGACAAGGAGTAGCCTCTCTCTATAGCTCTCTCTCTCTCTCTCTCTCTCTCTCTCTCTCTCTCTCTCTCTCTCTCTCTCTCTCTCTCATTCTCTTGCGCTCTCTCTCTCTCTCTCTCTCTCTCTCTCTCTCTCTCTCTCTGTCTCTCTCTCTCTCTGTCTGTCTCTCTCTCTCTGTCTCTCTCTCTCTCTGTCTCTCTCTCTCTCTGTCTCTCTCTCTCTCTGTCTCTCTCTCTCTGTCTCTCTCTCTCTCTGTCTCTCTCTCTGTCTGTCTCTCTCTCTCTGCTTAATAACAGATGTCAAAAGAGTATCACCCTCACTCATAATACGTGTATACGTATCACATGTACATAAAATACGTTGACGCATGTTACCACATTAGGCAAATGTTAAATACCGAGGGCATCACATGTGCAGCATATCATAACACATCAATAATGCAACGCACGTCAATGCAAAACGCACACTGCGCTACACATCACATGTTGTCCAATTGACAACGGAACAATGTTGTCGTCAGCGCGTCGTTGTCCATTGACAACGCAGATCTGATCGTCCGCATTCGTCCACAGTTGAACTGATTGTAATGAAAGCACGAAGTTGCACGGTTGTCAGCACGACAACCACAAAGGAAATGCAAAATTGGATCCAAACGCTGTTGCAAACCATCAGTCAACGGTTGTCCTCCGATGACAACCACCTTCTGTCAACGCAACGGTTGTCCTCCGATGACAACCACCTTCTGTCAACGCAACGGTTGTCTTCCGATGACAACCACCTTCAGTCAACGCAACGGTTGTCTTCCGATGACAACCACCTTCAGTCAACGCAACGGTTGTCTTCCGATGACAACCACCTTCAGTCAACGCAACGGTTGTCTTTCGATGACAACCACCTTCTGTCAACGCAACGGTTGTCTTTCGATGACAACCACCATTAGTCAACGGTCAACGGTTGTCTTTTCGATGACAACGAGGAGATGGGAGGCAGCAGAGAGCGAGCAAGAGAAATGACGAAACATCACAGTTCGAGGACAGACAGACTGAGATGGCGCCAGCATCACCATCGTCGCCAACAACAGCAGCAGCAGCAGCAGCAACTGGAATCAAATTCCTTGTGAAAGACGTCTTGAAAGACCAGCACAAGACAATGGAACCAGCTTCTCTACAAACAATAATCAACAGAAAACACATCCAGTACAATTGATCGGATCATTTCAAAGTCAAATGAGAAATTAAGAGCTTTTAAAAGTTTCAACTGACTTTCAATCAATTTGTCATCATCTGTGAATCTGTAAGTTTTCTGTCAACTAAAACAAGATCCACTTATTACTCTCATTTGGTTGGCAATCCAAAAGTTCATCTCTCCCTGGCTGTAAATGCTGCGGTCTAAGGCGCTATATATACGTCGATCCAAGAAATGATTACAAGCCTCCAGTTACAATACATGGCGTAATAAAGACGACCTTAAAGCGAGATTGAATTTGGTCACACCAGACATGATGATGTCATCTTATTTCCTACCTGTTGCACATTACGTTGTCACCTGGAAAGGCGACTCGTCAGCAGATTTTCTACAACAGAAAGAAAGAAACAACGGTTACTAAAAACAACAGCAGAAAACTTACATCAGTTTCTCACACTCTCTCCTCTTTTCACTCTCTCTCTCTCTATTATATATATATACATATATATATATATATAATTATATATCTATATATATATCATTGATCTCCCAACATCTTACAGAGATTATCTTGTACTAAAGGTCCCTACCTAGTGGGATTTTTTCCCTTCAGGTGCATCCATTGTTTCCCTGCATTGCCTTTATTATTCATCAATTTCTTTTTTCACGTTTGTTGTTTTCAACTGCTTAAAAATGGTCTTGTGTACGATTGTTTGAGAGCAATTAAAAAATATATCTCTCTCTTTCTCTCTGTCTGTCTCCCTATTTCAAGATCTTGTTCTATGATAAACGATACATTCATCCATAAAGAAGTTTAGCATATTAAAACAAAGAGGATATAGGTAGCACACTGCATCATATCAATAGAGTTTCTATGAAGACTGCTGGAAACAGAGAGATAGAGACAGAGAGAGGAAGACAGAGAGACTGGTGTGGTTTCTCCTGCTATTTACATTAGATTGGCCGCCTCAGTGGACTCTTTTAAAACAAAGCTTAAAACTTATCTGTTTGCCAAGGCGTATCCCGCAGTCGGCCGTTTGTAAGGCGCCCTTGTAGCGGTATGGCCGCGTTACGGCGCCATATAAATTGTCATTATTATTATTATTATTATTTACTTCCTACATTCAACCTATCAGATCAAATATTCTCTAATAGAAATGCTGCTACTGAGGTAAAATACAGCAGCCAACCTCCTGCAGTCTCCAACTTAAAGATCAAAATTTCAATGATGATCGTTGTCATATGGTGCTGCACAGAGAAATCCTTACATAACATAATTATATATACATTACATTGTCATGTATACATATAATATAATTAATCTGTAAGGACTGTACAGTGTATATATATATATATATTAATCTGTAAGGATTAAAACGCTTATATATCGGGTTTTAAAGTGATTTGAGAGCTGAAAATAGTCACGTTGACCTTAAAATTTGGGTAAGAACCAATTGCAAAATTTTTGGTAAACTCTGTCATTTCCGAGCCTTTTCTGGGACGAAGAGTCAAAATACATTCGGGCATGCGAACATACAAACAAACAAACAGAAGGACAAACTTTGAGAAATATATTTAAGATATACATGACATTGCATGTATATATAATTATATAAATACATATAATGTCATGTATATATAATTATATATACATGACATTGTATGTATTAGAGAAGAGTGAAAGAAGAGACGAAAACAGACCTTAGCACCTAAACGACGACGAACGACGGTCTACCTGGACTTTAGCACAGGTGGCTTCAGGTAGTCGTCTTGTGCGAGTGCCAACACATCCGGTCGAATCTCTTTTTGATACGTCAAACAGCGACGAATGAAATTCTGCAGAAGAAGAAAAACACAAAAAATCTCAACTTCAACATCATCGCTTTTAATACCACGATTACTAACTAGACGTGCAGTGCAGATTGAATTCATCACTTGCCTCTGGACAAATTCCATGCAAGATTCTCAGCCATCATGTTTTTGTGTGAACTGTTCATTCCACAGAACAAGTCTCACAGGTAATCGCAGTTCAACTCTAAACATCATCCACCATAGCCATCTGTCGAACTCCTCACCTCACTCTCCAGATCTTGACCTTCTCTGCATATCGACTTTGTTTTGATTGAGCGCCTGTGAATAAGCTGGTTACCGCAGATGTAGGAGTTCCAAATTTACGATTAAGCATTATGACGTATTATGATTACGTATCATGCATTAAGAAAGTCAAGTGCAACAGGATCCAAGAAAAGCTAATAGCTTATTCTAACCTTTGACCTGTAAAATAATTCGATAAATACTGCCAAAAATCTCCTAAAAGATATAAAAAGCAGCTGCAGTTCTAAGCAGAGAGTCAGTCCATCTGTCTGTCCATCTGTCAGTCCATCTGTCTTGTCTGTCTGTCTGACTGTGTATATTCTGTCTCATGAGACAGACATATTCCTTCTCCATGCATGATCAGTGATCGGTGTCATCAGTGGCATTGGTGTGATTGATCTACCTTGGCTTCGTTCGTAACAGGTGGTTTGCTCGGGAATTGGACTTCAGTCGCTTTTAGAATGACGTTCTCTTCCAAGATGGCCGCCTGCGACAGATTGTGTCCAAAAGGCTGAAATGTTAAGAACAACAATTCTAAAGTCAGAATTATTCTACAACGACTGAATCAACCAAAAGCAATTTATCTTTGATGATGACAATGATGCTAAACAGTGATGCTAACTAAACAATGATGCTAAAAAATGATGCTAAACAGTGATGCTAAACAATGATGCTAAACAATGATGCTAAAAATGATGCTAAACAATGATGCTAAACAATGATGCTAAACAATGATGCTAAACAATGATGCTAAACAATGATGCTAAACAATGATGCTAAACAATGATGCGAAACAATGGTGCGAAACAATGATGCTAAACAATGATGCTAAACAATGATGCGAAACAATGATGCTAAACAATGATGCGAAACAATGATGCGAAACAATGATGCTAAACAATGATGCGAAACAATGATGCGAAACAATGACTGCTTCATCAGTCAAAGACAACAAATAGAAAAGAGCAAAAAGTAAATCAGTTGACAGCAGAGATTCTTCACATTCATAATCTCAAGACAAAAGGTAAAAAAGAATCCATTTTTATAATTTCCATCATCGTCGTCGTCGTCATCATCTTCATCATCATCATCAACAACAGCTTGACAATGTATTAAATTAAAAACAGTCTATCAATCAATTCTAATCCAAACTCGCAATTTAAGCCATGATGAATTAAAGAATTACAACCATCCTAAATCATGTTTATCCACAGCTGCCAGTCACACTTCAATGAACCCAGATGAACGAAGATGAACCCAGATGATGAACGCTGATGATGACGACTGCTGCCTACCTTTCGGCCATAAAGACACTGGTAGAAGATGACGCCTACGGACCAGACGTCAACCTTCGATGAGATCTTAGGAGGTTCTTTACCAACGACGAAACACTCGGGAGGTAGGTACCTACAAGAACAACACCATCATCACTAACAGGTATTATGAGCACAACAAAAGCAACCAAATAACACAACAAAGAACAACAACAACAATGGTCAGATAAGCATAAATATACAACCGTTGTTAAATTCAGACAGCAACATGAAGTCAGGTTACATGATCAGCTTATAAGATTGATTAATTATGTGTTGGACATTAAAACAACAACAACAACAACAACAGAGCAACCGTTGATCTATGAGTTAGGTTTCATGACATCATCCAATTAGAAAGCCTAGATGCATTGATAGCAATGAGTGATTGGAGCGAAGGATTATGAGATACCCCCCACACACTATAGGGAAGTAGGAGGATCTTAGCTTTACAAGGTAAGTTCTTCAACCAATCAGACATCATATAGATAGGTCACATGGTATATATATAGGTCACATCTCACAGGGTCTACTTTGCCACCTTAAAACTTGATGTTGGACCAAAGAGAACAACTGACCAATACGTTCCAGCGCCTTGAGACGTTAGATCCATGCCGTACTCGGGGCTGTAGTTGTCGTCATCCATTATCTTACTCAAACCAAAATCTGTTATCTTGATTTCACCACTGACGGATCCACCTCCAAGAAGAACGTTTCCTAAAAGAAGAGCCACAGTCCGTCAACGCAAATCACACGCATTTTGATCAACAAAGACAGATAATTATATCAATTAGCAAGTCTTTTCATGCAAATGTCTCATGATCCAAACAATGGTTCACAAAAATTATAACTAAACAGAGCATCATCAATTGCAAACTACTTCCATGCTGCTCTACGGTGTCAGCCGTCGTCAGCGCAAATGTTACGAGTTAACCAGAAATGAAGCTAGTGCCATAAAAACTGACAGTTTAATTCTACAATTATGACAGGCAGTTCATGAGCTGAAAATAAATTAACACAAGAAAATAAATTAACACAAAAAAGGAGCGAATGATTTGCAAGAACCAAAGGAAATGAAAACATCAATCAAAGAAATGAAAACCGATTTATTTCTTATGGATTGAGTCGATGCAATGAAGAAATTCTCTGGATGAGAGATGGTAACAGGAACAAAGAGAGATTGTGGCCAGACATTGGAGACAAAGGAGCGCATTGTTCTTGCATTGTTCTTGCATTGTTATTGCATTGTTCTTGTATTGTTCTTGCATTGTTCTTGCATTGTTCTCGTACCTGGCTTGAGGTCGTAATGGATGACAGGCGGCTTGATTTCGTTCAAGTATTTAAGAGCGCTGACTGTTTGGACGATGATCGAGCGAGCCTCCTTCTCTGAGATCAGCTTATTCTGCTTCAGGTAGAAGTCAAGGTCGTTGCCCTCACAGTACTCAAGCACTGTACAGAATCTACAACCAACAACAACAACAATGGACAAAACAGAAAGGAAAATGCAGAAACAGTCAAAGAAATACTGGCAGTAACTAGACAAGAAAGATCTCCAGTAGAAGTGGCTGATGATTAGAACAAAGAATTACAACCATCATGAAAGTAAGTAAGCAAATTTATTCTTTATTGAAGCTGCACTGAGTGCACTCCTCCAGTGTACAAACATTGCAAGACAAAAACTAAAATCAATAGGAGCAAAGACGTCTTCCTGAAAATGTTCTCCTTATATTATTGCCAATAAGAGTCCTGACTGTGTCATGAGTCCATGCACTCAGGGCATTGGTACCTGAAGTCTTTATGGGAGCAGCTTATGTAAAGCATGCCCTGGGTTTAAAAACAGAGAGACGGTATCAGCCCACCAGTAGAGTTGACCAAAGATTGGGCCGTCAATGAATGGGTAGATATCCAAACCAGGTCATCCTACTTACAATGGAGTCTGGCTTTAACCTGCAGATAAGTAAACTCCACCATATTATTGAACACCAAATAATTCCAAACAAATAATTTCTTAAATTACAAATAGCAAAATTACATTAGAGAGAAAAACGAATTACATTACAAAATATCACAAGTCGTTGAAGTAAGTAAGCAGATTTCTTCTTAATGTCTGCGAAACGAGAAACTAACGAGAATTAACGAAACTAACGAGTTGTTGTCGATTTCGAAGACGTCGTATAATCGAACGATCCTCGGATGATCGAGTTGTTTGTGGATGTTGTATTCACGAAGAGCGTGCCTACACAACAACGTGAAGTGAAGACAAATCATCAAAAGAAGAGATGCAAAGTCTGACAAACACTATTCATATCAAATGCCAAATGACAAATGCAGGGTAACTGGTCAAAATCCAACTGGTGGCATATTCAGTTACAATTACTATTACAATTACTATTATTAGACATCTTGATCATGAAATAGTAGAAAAGCGAATCATAGCACAGCGTCATCGATGTTAAATGTCACAAAGCAGAGAAAAATAATCAGTTAGCGAACACTACTCAGAAGAGAAGAGGAAGAGGAGTGCTACCAATGGAGTAATACACACACACACACCCACACACACACGCACACACAAACGCACACGTACACGCACACACACACAAGCACACACACAAGCACACACAAACACACATGCACACACAAACACACACACAAGCACATACACACAAGCACACACAAGCACGCACATGTCCGGAGGGAGCTCAACCAACGAATTCCAACTAGATTCAACAGATGACAGCACAATCAGATGTAGCTGGTTCTTATTCCACTACACTTACAATCATCTCAAAATGAAATGAGGACACAATAACTTTGAACTAAACCAGGTCACAACCAATCAATAACTACATTAATTAATTAAAAGCAACGTGGCTGCAGCAGGTGTTGTTGTTGGTTCTTACTTGATGTAGTTGGCTTTCTTGTCGTCCTTCCAGTCTTTGTTCAGCTGGTGGATCTTACACGCCGTGTAACGTTGATCTTTCAGATCAAAACCCTACAAACAAATCACATGCACACACATACACACACACGAAAAAATACATTGTATTGCAATCAAACATTTGTACATTATGCATGCCGTGTAAATGTTCATTAGGGGCTGATCAAAGTCAGTGCGTCACAACTTCTGATTAGCCGATGCTAATGGTCCAGATCATAAGCAAAAGGTCGAGAAGCTTCAAGCAGAAGCAAAGTCTAACATGAGATGGAAAACTAAAGTTCTGCTTCTGTCCAATCACAACAAAAGAAACTGGAAATCTGCTGCCACGATATACTACTTAAAAGCTCGACAGAAGTAGGAAGTGCAAAGCATGGTAAAGTTTCTCATATGTCTGTTTGGTCCATGCAAAAAGCATTGGCAGTTCACAGATTGCTTCAACTGTTCTGGTTATAACGATGCATAAATTATTAAATGCCACAATCTAACAATGAAACATCAATCAAAGACAGAGAGCTGATGACTGAGTGAACACGACAACTGGACCGTGCGCACAGTAACCAGCGTGGATGAGTGGATGAACATTGAAACCACACTCTCCACATTACAAGGTATAGGAACAAATCTAACCAAATAGGAAGCCAGCAGCATCCGTTACAACCACAAAAATAGAAAATATCCACCATACAACAGCCACAAGACAGACCATAGAGAATTATATAAAGAGATGGACCATAGAGAGAGAAGAGATGGACCTTAGAAAGAGAGAAGAGTATTGACCTTGTGAACTTCACTGAATCCTCCTTTCCCTAGTAAACTCAGAAGAAGATAGCGACTGTTGAGAACCGGATGATCGTTGAACCTAAACACAATCACAATCACGCAAACAAATGACAATATTAACAGCAATCCGAAAATAACAATAGTAAAAAAGGCATTGAACAGCAAGAGCAGTCAGAAAATAGTAATGAGAAAAAAGTGAAAACACGAGTTTATGTGGAGATCACAGTAGTGCCATATAAATTCAACTCAATAAATCTGTCAACATCTTCTGCAAAAATCCTTTCCCTGTCTCTCTCTATCTTTCTGTCTGTCTCTCTCTGTCTCCAGCAGACATCATATAAGCAAACACAAATGTTCAACTTTCAGATTTAATTAAAAAGCCACCACTTACAAATCGATTCAAGCGATCTTAAATGTCATTCTTTAAATAACGAATAAAAATCCATATTATTTCCATATTTCCATTTGAATCTTTCAAGACTCAACAGAAATAATTCTAAAGATATTCTCTGTGAACAATTCCGTCTAGCCATGGGAGTGGGAAGGGCGGTGGGTGGGTGGAGAGGGCTGGTCACCTGGAAGTGTCTTCGCTGTGTATTCGTTTCATTTCTCGGATGTGGAGGTTGCGTTCCTGCTCCAGTTTCTCCAGTTCCATCTGGAGATCGGTGTCTTCCTTCTTCAGCGACGCCTGACGCAGTTTCATGATCTCATCTTGCTCGTAGAACTCACAGATCGTAAGACTGCATTGTTGTTTTCAAACAAAAGAAAGAAACTCATCAATGAACCATTACATCTCCATAACAATCATAATCACCACAGAGTCTCTCCAATAAAACACTGAGATGTGGACATTCTCATAAGACCATCATTCCACAAAGACCTATTCTCTACTATGTATGCATTGTGCGTAGAAAAGCCGACAAAACAATCAAGCATCTATTTAAAATATATATATATATATATCTCATTCCATGAAAGCTCTCAATGGCATAAGAACTTTTCTTTAAATGACAAAGAACCTCCTCCAACCAAGAAATCATAAATACCCGCTCAACCAGCATTTTATTCACTTATTCATTTATAAACTGACTAGATGTGTTACCCGGAATTGCCCGGGAAATTTAGGGTTTTAAACACTACTCCACTGTGGTACCCATCGTTGACCGCTAGATTTCGGGTTTTCGCCAACCCTCCACCCCACCCCGCTTCCCCAAAAAGCCAAACGTGACCCGCCCCTGGGGGCGCTACGGAAATTATTACTGGGCGGGTATGATGTCATGCGGACTGTAGACTCCTTACTAAAGCGTAGCGTGAGCAGTTACTGATGAAATATGTCTTAAAACGCTAATAACTGGCTTTAAATTGAATTAAAAGCTGAAAATAGTTGCGTTGACCTTATAATTTGGGTAAGAATGAATTGCAAAATTTTTGCTAAACCGACGCTGTTTCATTTCCGAGCCTATTTTGTAACGAAGAGTCAACACACACACACACACACACACACACATCTGGAAGGACAAACATTCAGACTTAAAATAAAAGATTAATAAACTGATGAATTAATTAAAAAAAGTTTATTAGCTTTTTGATCAATACACTGATTTACTAAGTGATTGATTAAGAGATTGATTGATTAAGAGATTGATCAACAGATTGATTAACAGATTGATTGATTAAGTGATTGATTGATATTTCGATTGACATCCTACGGTTTATCTGCAGGTTTAAGAAATCCGTCCAATTCCTTCGTCGCTTTCGATAGTTTACTCGGTCCGGCGTTCGTCGATGGTTTCCGTTTTCCGAGCTGTTTCCGTTGTCGTTCCATCTCTTCCCTCTCCTGCGTTATCCGCTCTTGTCGTCTACAATCATCACAACATCATCCCAACAACTCAAACATCATCCCAACCACTCAAACATCATCCCAACATACCCCAACAACTCAAACACCATCCCAACATCACCAACTCAAACATCATTCCAACATCACCAACTCAAACATCATCCCAACATCACCAACTCAAACATCATCCCAACATCACCAACTCAAACATCATTCCAACATCACCAACTCAAACATCATCCCAACATCACCAACTCAAACATCATCCCAACATCACCAACTCAAACATCATCCCAACATCACCAACTCAGACATCATCCCAACATCACCAACTCAAAGAACATCAACAAATGAAGCAGAGACATCAAACAAGGAACAAGGAACAAGAAACACCAACAGATCTATTAATTACTAGCAATAAAGTCACCTGTAGTCTACTTAAAATATTTTCTCAAAATATTTCAAGACCCGTTCACAACAAACTCACTTCATCATCATCAACATTAAATAATTCAAAACTAATTCTGATCTCTATTCTGAATGTGGATCACAATTGACGGTTCAAGTGAAAGTTCAGTGCTAAACATGATGCATAAATGAAATGCTCCGGAGGCAGAGAAAGCAGATGCAGCACATTGTCAGAGGATCTTCAACATGCTGACAACGATACTGACAACGATGCTGACAACGAGATGCATTCGTCCCAAGTTGCTTTTAGCAGTTCTCTAATTGTTAAATTGTCAAAGTGTCAAAGACAGAGAGAGCATTAATGATGAGACAAAAAGAAATGCAGCCGCATATGAATCAGTCAACATAGCAGTCAATGAACGAACTGCAATGTCAACATTCAAGCGTATGTAGCATTTGAAGAGATCGAGACGTTACGTCACCTAAGTAGGTCGGTGAAAGCGAATCCATCGACCCAGTTTTCAACGAATGAAGCTCCTTGCCTCTGGGTCACGAACTGACCCAGTCTCAGCCGGTTCTCCATGCACTTCTGCCTCGCCGTCTTCTTCTCCATATTACTCTGACGTAAGAAAATAATTCACGATTAAAATCAGATAGAGGACTCCATAAAACGTATTGAAATATTGTGGAGATCCACAATACCCTGTCCCAAATCTACTTGCAAGAGAATTAAGATTGTAATCTACAACTTCCGCAATGGCATAGCAAAGAGTCAAGCCACATATTCAGATCAGTCAGTAAGTAAGACAGAAAGATGAGACAGCTTTTATTGAGCCGGTGTCGTATATCATAAGTATCAACTGATGGCGATCCAAACCAAAGTCGTGATGAGGTCAGTATCCAGAAGAAGAGCGAATTAATCTCTTTCATACAGATATCAAGAAACGAGAGAATCTCGAGTTAAAATGAAATAAACGAGACAGACTTTCGTACAACAAATGAATTAATTTAGGAGACGTCCTTTTGGTAATCGTTAGAAGCAAAGTCTCATCATCATCTGATTATTCGTCTCAATACTGTTTCAATAATCTGCTCTACTACACTCTTACCTTTCGATAAGCAGCAGCTACCCGTAAATACCTTTCTTATAAGCTGCTACAAACTCTTACCTTTTCAATAAGCTCTTACCTGTTGTTACCTTTCTGATAGTCTGCTATGTGCTGACATTACCTTTTCGATAAGCAGTGTCTTTGTGACGTCAATGCATTTCTGTATCATATCCTTTTGCTTATCAATCAGCTTCGTCTGACCTTGCAGCTGCTTCTTCAGATCATCTCGCTCCTACATTGAAGAATTCTTATATTAGTCAATCAGCAATGCCAATTAATTAGCCTTCATTGACTACGCATTACATCAGTTAAAACAATGGATGAGGAAACTTCGTCATTGCAGCAAAGCAAATGAAAACAACCGCAACATCCAAAGACAACAGATAAACACTGCAAACACAAAAGCTCAGAAGCGAAATTTTTTTAAGAAATATATTAAATGCTAAATAGAAGGAAAATTAAACTTTCAACGCCAGAAACATACAAGTCAATCAGTTGTCGTCTCCATGGCAACTGACATCGACCGCCCCCTTTCTCCACGCTTTTGACTGGCAACTCGCAAAAACCAGCAGTGGCAGAGTTTGCTCTGAAGTCAACACCAGTCAGCCAGCCAACAGTAGCCAGCCAACAGTAGCCAGTCAACAGTAGCTAGTCAGGCAGACACAGACAAAGAAAGACAAAGAAAGACAAAGAAAGCCAATGGAAGTGAAGAGGAGGAGCTGCTCACAGTTTCTAGGTTGCTGATGATTGAGTCTTTTCGCGTCAATTCCGATGCGGATTTCTCCATCGACTGGAGATGAACGTACGTTAAATCCGTCTGATGAAGAAATCAAACAAATGAAGACATCTTTTATTTTATAACTCATCCAATTCACATAGTCTTTATCAACACAGGTTACATATCTGTCACTTGACACACGTGTATCAAAAGCTAAACAGAAAGCGACAGATGTGAGTGAGAACGCAGTCTAAACCGACTCTACACAGCACATCTCAAACCAACGTTCTTCTATGCCAAACAGCATTTCCCAACAATCTAGACAGATGAAGACAGACAGAGACAGACGCAGACAGAGGCAGACAGAGACAGATGAAGACAGACATAGAAAGACAAAGACAGACAGACACAGACAGAGGCAGACAGACAGACAGATGAAGATAGACAGAGACAGACGCAGACAGATGAAGACAGACATAAACAGATGTAAGCGGCATAATGATCAGATGTCTTCTAAACGAGTATATAGTAGTTTTAGTTTCAAATAACGACATTGTGCGATAAAAAAAATCATTGGCGTCATCCTCGTCCTTTATCCACGCTTGGGACTGGCACCGGCAGAGTGCAACCAGTGGCTGAGGTTTTTTGTCTAAAAACAATGGTGGATTTTTCCTTTTCTAAATGAACTGATGGAAAGTGCTTATGAATATAGATTGCAGACACATGTCGTTGGATATAATTAAAATTGTTTTATAAATTGTCGTTATTATTATTATTATTATCTAATTATCTGACCTGAATGCTTTTATTCTGCGACGACGTGACGATCGACGAGTGGTTGCTGGCGGCAGACATTGCTCCGGAACTGTGGCTGAGTCCGTCAGAGAATCCAAACAACGCCATCGTACTCGCAAAGTTAACCGTCTGAGGAGACGACGAATACTAGAAACAGGAACAGGAAGAAGATGATGAAGGCACTTAAGTAAAACAACCGTTTAAAACAATATGTATCACGTCTTTGTTCACACATTAACATCCAATTATCTGCATCAATTTCACATATATGTATCTGTCCATTTCACATAAGTATTCTGTCCATTTCACATATGTATCTGTCCATTTAACATAAGTATCCAACTATCCATCCATTTCACATAAGTCCCGGAGGGATCCTGTACACCTCGGGGCATAAAATTTTTCTTTTTAACAATTTTAAAAAGAAAAATAATAATAACAATAATAATGCTCAATGAAATGTTCAAATGACTGCAAATTGTTTGTGTGATGAGCAAATTAAACTGACGACAGGATAACCAAGAGGAGACGGCGTCTTTGATCCGGTTGCGATCGTACTCGAGCCACAGTTGGCCGCCCAACGTCCAGGACTGTTTCCCGTCTACACAGACAGAACAATCAAAACCAAACGCTGAACGGAATTCCAGCTGGAACTATACATATTTCGAAAGTAGAAGAACAAAGAACGGAAAATGAAAAACACGTCGTAAGGTACAACACGCATTTACGGTGTAATCAGTTATTTCAATTTATGCTTTGCAAATCTTCAAAAGTAAGAGCAAACTTAGGTCAATCTAACTTAGACGAACACACAAAGATACAAAATGGCTGAGAAGAGAACGAAGATAGAAGACAAAAGACACGTTGACCTTTGAAGTGACCTCTCACCTTGAAATAGTCTGACCCCATTTGACAATTCGATTCGTTACGACTAGATTTGTTAAACCCTGTCAACAAACAAAGCATTGGAAAATAATCTCAAAGTCTTGTGATCATTTTAAATGAGTTTTAAGAAAAACGTTAAAAGCCTTGTTGAAATAAAAGACCTTCAAGTCAAAATACTAAACAATGAACCTCACTGAGCGATAAATCCAGCAAGCACATCGAAATCTTTCACTTAAACATAAATAATTAAGACTGCTGTAGATTAAGTATTTTAGAAAACAGAACTCTGGGTTGCAAAACCAAGATTAAACCTAATTTGCTGAACTGTTTCAGATGACACACAGGATCCACTTGCAAACACAAAGTATTTAATGGTCTGTGAAAATTGTTTAGAGCCCTCAACAGCTTATGGTAATCAGTCAAAAGGAGTTTTTAGAGTTGATTTAAATTGTAACTTAAACAAAACCCTCATCAGCAGCAGTCATGGGAGGCAGAAAGCAAGCGAGAGTGCATGAGAGAGTGAGCCAGACACAGAGTGAGACAGAGAGAGAGAACAAAAGAGACAGACAATCGACCAACCATTGTTGACGTCAGACGGTGCTTTGCGCTTCCGTCTTCGGTCGCCGCCAGATGAAGACGCCATTTGCTTATCCTGACAACGCACAGAAAACATTTCAGACACATCTCAGACAATGTACAACGACATCCAAAAACAATGGTGGCTTTTCTAAAACGAAATCAAATTGCCAAACACACAAGAAGTCTCCATAACAGACGTGAGACACAGACAGACATACAGACAGAGTGAGACACAGACAGACAGAAGCAGCAAACGAGACAGTGTGAGGTAGATCAGAAGAGATCAACAGAAACAGACAGCACAATCTGTGTTCCTTCCCTCTTGCTTTACCTCTTCCACTATCTCTGTCTCTCTCCATCTCCATGTCTGTTTATCTCTTTCACTTTCTATCTCTCTTTGTCCATCTCTCTGTCTCTGCGTGTCTGTCTTTCAGTCTTTTACAGTCTATCTCTCTCTCTGTCTGTCTCTCTGTCTGTCTGTCTCTGTCTCTTTGTGTGTCTCTCACTGTTTGTCCCTATATCTCCATGTCTGTCTCTATGTCGGTCTCTCTATTTTCGTCTCAATCTGATCTCTTTCAGAGCATGACATATAGACAACGACAACAGCACAGACATGAATGCAGTCTAAGGCACCATACACACATATAATGATGTCCACTGACCAGTTCTGACAACTGTTGCTGTTGCAAGTGGCCACCTCCCCCACCCCCGCCGCTCTGTCCTCCGCTGCTCTGCTGTGAAGTGTTGCTCAGATTCGAATCCGATTGATTGTATTGATGCGCATCGTGAACCAACGACTAAACAAAACGACAAAACCACACATGCAATGCTTTTCATTTCACGTTAGCATTCAACTCAAATCCAATTTACTCTGCATCAACATTTGACGTCAAACAACAAATACAGCCACAACAAAGCAGACATCAATAGAATTCTGCTGCTCAAAAGCACACATGCAATGATACATTTATCACAGTTACAAAAGTTGTTCACAAAGTTTTTAGTCAAAAGTTGTGCAATTCAAATGAAGAATATCCTTTGTCCAAAGTTTTTATGAAGACAGAAACTTCACGTCATGTTTTCTTAAACTCATATAAACAAGAATTCCGTTGTGTTGTCTACCTTATCGGCCATAAATCGTCCTTCGAGTAATTCTCTTTTTCTTGGGTCGACGGAAATTCCCATCTGCTCAATGAACATCGGCCCTGAAGAAATTTCACAAAACTAAATCAGTTTATTCCACAAATATTGCGTCAATCTTAACAAGCATCTCATCTGAGTTTTACGCACAAACTACATTTTATTACGTTTAGAAGCTGTCACAAAATTGTCTGCGTATGGATGAGAGAGGATATGGTGCCAAAGATTGTTGGGGGGGAATTTAAGACGGATACACAAAATTTGTCAATTATAAAGTTTGTGATACACAATACACATGCAGAAGTTGTGTGGCTTTAGCTGAAGATAAAACCTTGAAGACAGTGCAACAATAAAAAATAAAAGAAATAGTAACTTGACATTATGATCTCCAAAGGTTAGAGAAAATGGTGTCAGTGATTGTTTTGAAGTCCAAGGTTTATGAAAACTTAAAGATAACTGAATAACGCAGGATATCATAACACCGGGACTCATACATGACAAATCCCTTGATTTGTGCGATGAAAACATAACTATATTTAAATCAGGGTGTTTTACTGTCTGTGTCATTTGCCTTCCTTTAGAGTATTTCAATCAAGAGAATTTCTCTCATGCTGTAAAACTTCTAAGTTGAAATTGTTTTCTTTAACGTGGAGCAGGTAGTTAAAGACTTGGTTCAATCTCAAAGCAAGGTGCAATATTTTAAAAGAAAAATAAGAGTAGAGCATATCACAAGAAACTGTCGTTTCCGCTTAGAATTGTTAACATAGGCCTTAAAATCTCTCAAAAATACAAGTCCCGTTCATGTAAGTTTATTTCTAACAAACAAAGAAGGGGTCCTGATCGCCACACAGGGTTATTTTTCATCACAAACGGGGGCCCCATCCCCAGTCGTGACACGAAGTAACCCGACAGTACTACAGAAGAACTACCCTACCGTCCCTTCCAGGTCGATGGTTGGTGGTAGAATTCACAGACGAGGACAGACTCCCGCTTCCACTGTTGTGCTGAATGCCTTGGGTGACTTGGGCCGACCCATGTACGGGGGAAGGGCCCTGTAGAGCCTTCCAAGATGGCGAGCCGCCTTGTATATGTTGGCCCCCCACGGACAATAGGTTAAACGGGCCAGATTTTTGCATCGCTCGCCGATTCCCTGCGTCCGTTAAGCGGAATGATTCCTTTTCCAGCGATCTACGGTTAATTTCGAGCTAAAAGTCATAGGATTGCGCAGTATCGCAGTCCCCAAAACGGCCCCTATCTGCCCCTGCCGCCGCTATACGTAACTACGATGATCATCGCCTGTATAAGTCAGTATGTCCGATTCGTCGTCGTCGCAGTCGCTGAACGGTATTTCGCGAGACAACAGTGAGAAGCAGAAGAATGATGATGGTGGTCTTCGTGTCCTCAACGCAAGATAGCGACACCACCTTCCGTCCTCAGTCAGACAGAAATGCCGCCTTTTCCCCTCAAACATTTACCTAGTTAATGTTGTTTAATGTAAAATAAAAAGTTAATCATAAACAAGCGTATTGTCGCTGATTGGAAAGTGGAGAAATAAAACTAGCAATGTTGATTGACAGCTAGGATTTCGATGTCAGAAACAATCTATCACAGATCGGTTTGGTGTCATTGCAACATGTATCTCAATAGAATAGACCTACTGGTCTCTTTCATTCATTTGCACATTTCCTGCTTTCATAGTGGAAATGAAGCCTATTCGCATTTAAACCGGTCGATTTTTATGAAAGAACTTATCCTGGCTTTTTGGAAACTGTAGGCCCCTATCCCATTTTGACGCATGTTGATTTTGCTAGATATGACCCCGCTAGACTTTAGGTTGTACCGTTGTAGGCTATAAATAATGCCTATCTCTAAAAAAATTTATGGCTGACCAGACAAATTAAGAGTAGGTCTAATTCTACGCTGGCCCTAAACACTGTTACACTGTCAAAGGGCAGATGAGACGCTGAGTGAGAGGAGTGGTCACCGGCAGCGGCCCTAATATGCGGAGAATAAGAAAATGAGGTCGCTCATGACACCATGCAGAATAATATTAGGTCTATTCATGACGTACTGTCTCTCAGACTCAGCTTCCCTTCGTAGTATGCAACCAGCAGCTGTGTCCTTATATTATTATTTTAAGTTATATACTAATTTGATGTTATCTACGATGTGTTGTGTTGTTCGGTAGCGACGTAGGTCTAGGCCTATAGTGGTGAGCGAGGTGAAGAGCTGTCGGTCGAGAAGTTGGAGTTGAAATCTCTTCAAGGGCAGAAATTTTGATTTGAGATTTCTTCTCCGCTTAATTAGGGTAATAATCAACTCACATACAATTATCGAGTAGGTCACACTTAGCGTTCACTGCAGTCGGTGGGAAAGTGAGACGGCGATCGAGGGAGAGTAATCGTAAACTAGAGACATCTAGCTACAGCGCCCACAAATTAAGTAATCAAAGTCGCGGAAACCATATCATTGACAGAGGTCACTCAATCAAAACAAAACATCGACAGGCAGAGAAGGGTCAAAAGGCGGTCAGACAGACAGACAGACAGACAGACAGACAGACAAACAGGCGCCTGTGAATAAGCTGGTCTCGAGCTCCCTGACGTGGCTTTTGTGGGTGCTGAGAAATTCTCGAAGATTTACATTAGACTATAATAGGCAGAATTTGGGTGAATGTGTGGATGTAGGGTGAAGGTTGATGGAAGAAGAGGGATCTGGGAATTTCTTATGTTGCTCACGGAGGCACATGAATTCACGAAGATAGCATAAATAATAGCCTAGGCCTACAGAGGCGGATCCAGGGGGCCAATTCGGCCATGGCCCCATTTAAAAAGTGCATGGACGTGCCACCCCCATTTAGTTTCAACAGGCATTAAGTCAATGCAGTGAGAGAGAAAAAGTAGGATACTAGAGAGGCGCCATAGTAGGCCTATATTATTTATTATTGCTTGCAGAGATTACTTCGACCAGAATGACTGATGACCCAAAAAGGTCATCAGTTATTTTGGCAGAGAAAACTGGTGTATTTTCCAGACACTTCGACCAAACGACTAAAAAACAGTCATATTTTTTCTGGCAAAGATCACCGAAAATTTTGACCCCCCTTCGAAAATTTCTGTATCCGCCCCTGTCGGCCTATATAATTATAGAGGATGTTAATGTACGTTATAAACGCTACAGCCTATATATACAAACTAGTTGCAACTCTGGATGTCAATGAGAACCAGTGGAAGATCAACAGATGGAAGTTTTCTACATGTAAACACAGAGCATGGCTATCGCAAATCAATCTGCTTAGATTCGTTGTGTCACCAAATGCATCCACAACATGCATCCACGTGCATCCACAACATGCATCCACAACATGCATCCACAACATGCATCCACAACATGCATCCACAACATGCATAATTACATACATGCATCCACTTGTTAGCATTGTGAAGGACTGAAAGTAAAGAAACCAATGAACGACGAACTCACGTTAAAAAGATGATGACACAGTCATCTCATGTAATTGAAAATCCGAAAAAGCTGAAGGAATATCTCCATTCTGCTGACATTCCTTCCATTGCAAGATATACTTATATAAATATATGCACACACACATATATATATATATTATATATATTGCAAAATATACATATATATACATGTATAAATATTCACACATATATATATATCATATACAGGGTGGGCCATAAAAAGTAACCCCCTACGGATTTTTGCCAATATCTTGGCCAGAAGTATGAATATTTCAAACAGAACAAAAGATATATCACTTTTAGTGAAGCCACCCAACGTTTTTTGACGATTCAAAAACGCGATGCAACAAAAAGTTCCAAAAAACCAATTTAATTATTCTGACCAATATCTTGGTCAGAAGTAAGAATATCGAAATGAAATTTTACAGGCTTAACGACAATTCATATCTACACATGATGGCCAGATTTCATCAAAATATTTCAAACAGAACAAAAGTTACACCACATTCAGAGAGGTTACCGCCGTTTTTTGACTATTCAGTAGGGTAACGCAACAAAAATTAACAAAAGCAGAATTTTATTAAGTCTCGTCTCAAATATATGTTATCAAATAGCCTTGATTTTGCCAGATGATCATTATTATTACTATTTAAAAAATGAACAGGGTACCAGCGTAGCTGTGCGTCACTGAGAAGTTACTTGGCACGATGACAATCAAATTGGTAAATAAGGAATCTGTCAGATTAATCAACAGGTTCAGTTCATCAAGAACTTTGCAAAGCGACTCAAACATTTTTGGGAACTGGTGGTGGGCACATTGAATACAAGTTGTGAAGCACTACCAGGTTCATTTGACAACAGTTATTTGAGATGAGACTTAATAAAATCGTGTTCTTGTTACTTTTTGTTGCGTTTCGTTTTTGAATCGCCAAAAAACGGTGGGTGGCCTCACTAAAAGTGGTATAACTTTTGTTGTGTTTGAAATATTTTTGATTAAATCTGGCCATCATGTGGAAATATGAATTGTCTTTAAGCCTGTAAAATTTCATTTCGAAATTCTTACTTCTGGCCAAGATATTAGTAAAAAACCTAATTTTTTTTGCATTTCGTTTTTGAATCATCAAAAAACGAGGGGTGGCCTCACTAAAAGTGATATAACTTTTGTTCTGTTTGAAATATTTTGATGAAATTTGACAATCATGTGTAAATATGAATTGCCTTTAAGACTGCAAAGTTTCATTTAAAAATTCTTATGTTTCGCCAAGATATGGGCAAAAAACCTTAGGGGGTTACTTTTTTATGGCCCACTCTGTATATTCTTCGTTAATTGGCAAACTGCAACCTGGCACATTGAGAAAACAACTAAAAAGAAAGTAAGAGAGCGAGCAATCAGTTACTGGTTTGAATGATGAGATGGAACGAGAGATCAGAATTCAGAAACAATGCAAACAATGTTTAAACGTTGAAGAACTATGGCTTTGTCTAATGCATCAATCTGAATATTCCACTCTTGTTTGGCCATCAAAGATGCACATCTGTTTATAAGTTAACTATATATAAAATGAAAACCAAATTTATCTCAATTTCACAGAAACTCGTCGACTGAATCGAACAGCAATTACATCTACACAACGTCTCAATTCAGTTGGATGCAAACGAATGATAATAACGCAGCAGAAAGCAGACGATGTTAGAAACTTTTATTCGTAAATTTCTGCAAAATTTCCAGTAGTTTAATGTTGTAAGAAAAGGCGATGATGACATCAATGGATCTGTTAACATAGTTTCTGATTCATAGATAATATTTGTTTGTTCTTTAATAGCAGGATGATTTCAAATGCTAGTGTTCCAGAATATTCGGATAATCAGAAGAAGGTCTTTCACTTGGTATGTACATATCACAAACCTCACCAACGCCAAACATCGTCGCAAGTCATCATCGTCCGTACATCAGACGACGACGACGACGACGTATTATTAGGCAATGTAACTATATTCGTCCGTTGAGTTTTTCGTTCGTTCAATGTATTGTTTGTCTATTAACGTCTCAATGCATTTCTTGATGTGACTGACGCTTGGTGCAAATCGCCCCTGCGACTGGCTCAGCACCTACGAGAAATATAACCAAGACACGTCGTCGATAATAATTCTTATTTCAACTGCTTCCATGTCTAAAATACACCATGCTCTCTATCGATCGTATCTCTCTCTCTATATACAAACACATTTATCTCTTTTCTTTTCTCTCAACGCTTCAGCTGTCAAGAAATGTGAGGGTCGAAATTTTACAGATGACCAGAGTAGACAAAGAATGCAAATCAAAGCCTAATGCTGTCAACATGTTGCACATGCAACAACTGACAACTGATGAGAAAGGTTTTAGCAACATTTGATGACAACATCTTCAACTTAAATCAGCTAAAGAATTAGAAGATCTAGTAAGGGGTTGGGGTTTGAACCTTAAGCACCTAAAATAAAAGAATTCTTCCATCTGCAGCATATAGATCTATGATTTGTATATTATATACATAACACATACCACTGATCAACTGCACCAATGACTTCCATATGGATGTGAAACCGTAAAGTTTTTGTGTTTTTTTGAGCTCAGGAGTCTTACTTCAGAACAGTCACCACAATAATAAAGTGTTATTAGAAGGATGAACAGCTGGAGAAAGAAACAATTAGAGGAGGAGGAGGAGGATGAAGATGCAAGTTTGCATTTGGTCTTTGTCACCTTCATCAACTTACCTCTTGTATGAGCAGATTGTGCTTGAGGACTTTCCTCGCCTTCATAATACGAACAATCGTTGCCTGAAGATAGAGTTTGCGGTCTTCGTCAACGGAAGTCAACGTCTGTTCCGTCTCCTATGAACAACGAAAGACACAACCAGGTCAACATCTGAGCCATAAGTCAACATAAAAATGAGGCAACTGATTGATCAATGCAATTAGCATAATCACGTAACAGTATTAATAAAAAAAACTCAAGTTCAACTTTTCATTTATTATTCATTCATTCATTCATTGAATGAATTTGTATAGCGCCTCTTCAAAAGACTACTCAGTGGCGCTCCTAACCCGAGCAGCACGGTCAAATAAAACTGTCCTCAGATGAGAGATGAATGCCTCCATGAACCTCCTCTTCTCTCCCCTCTCTCTCTTTCTCTGCTGTGTTCTATGTCATGCAGTAAAAGAAGAAAGTTTTGAAAGCTGGTCAACAACAACAACAACGCTGTCTAACCTGAACGGTGTCTTTTTGTGTTGACATGATCTTAAACTTTGTTCGTTTGTTGTTATAACCGAGGTTGAGGCTGAAAGTTGAGTTCTCTGTAATCGTCGCCTCCTGTCCAAACGCACAACAAAACACCACCAACGTTATTTACAACAGCGCTTCTCAAACGCACAACAAAACACCACACAAAGTTATTTACAACAGCGCTTCTCAAACGCACAACAAAACACCACACAACGTCATTTACAACAGCGCTTCTCAAACGCACAACAAAACACCACACAAAGTTATTTACAACAGCGCTTCTCAAACGCACAACAAAACACCACACAACGTCATTTACAACAGCGCTTCTCAAACGCACAACAAAACACCACACAAAGTTATTTACAACAGCGCTTCTCAACCTGTGGGTCGCGACCCCCACAGGGTCGCCTGACGATTTGCCAGAGGTCGGGCTGGATCCTCAGAAATTTGTAAAAGATGTTGCCATCGAAGTTTCTTAAAAATTAATATTCATGCAATAACAATTTCTTTGCTGACTAACTGCTGCACAACAACAACTAAAAATTAATTAAAAATTTCCGTGGTTATGATTCATTCAATGGATCGGTGGCTAATTTAACTTTTGCTATTTGCATTTTGAAATGTAAATTCCGAGCCAACTTTTCCATACTTCCAAAATAAAAACAATATCCAGTTTGCTGAGAGAAAATCAGTCAGTTAGAACTTTAGGTCTGGAAGGAGAAGTAGACGAAGGTGAATAAGAGGAGGAGGAGCAGAAGAAGGAGAAAGAGAAGAAACAAATAAGAAGAAGAGATGGATTGAAATGCGCATATGTACATCAGCCAAGAGGATCTTTCCATCGACGAGCAGCTGAGTGTGTCTTGCGAGTTCCCTCTCTGGAAGGAGCGTCGCTTCCTGTAGCTCACGAAACGCGAGACGTTCAGCAGCGTTGAACTGGAGAAGAATGCCGACGAGAAACGTTCCCATCGTCACAAAATACGACCGCTTCGGATAATTCATCTTCACTTCACCTGAACAGACACAGAGACATAGACAGTGAGAGACAGACAAAGACAGTGAGAGACAGACAAAGACAGTGAGATACAGACAAAGACAGTGAGATACAGACAAAGACAGTGAGATACAGACAAAGACAGTGAGAGACAGACAAAGACAGTGAGATACAGACAAAGACAGTGAGATACAGACAAAGACAGTGAGAGACAGACAAAGACAGTGAGATACAGACAAAGACAGTGAGATACAGACAAAGACAGTGAGAGACATAGACAGTGAGAGACAGACAGACAGACATGTACAGAGAGACAGAGACAGAAGAAAATAAAACACAGCAACTGATTAGATGAGCAGAAACTATGATACTTTAGCTAATCCACAGTTTTCATCAGAGGGAGGGATAGAGAGACAGAGAGAGGGAGAGAGAGAGAGACAAGACTGCCTCTCTTTTGGTAGGAGCATTGCGAACATGATGAGGTTGAGAGTTTTGAAATGGATGAACCAGCAGCAAAGTCTGTGAATGAAATCTGGCGAAGAAGAAAGAGACGTGCACGAAGAATGTAAAACATCGTCGGACAAAACAAGAAATCCACAAGAACTGAGACAACATAATATATGTCAATGTGACACTTACATTGACAGAAGGCATGGATCCAAGTCAGCTTACGACCTGTGTAATTCTTCGAATAGAATTGCTCAAACTGTCAAGAACAACAATAACAACAATGACATCAACAATAACGTCAACGAAAGCATTAGCATGACGTTAGCATGGTTTTTAGCATGACGTTAGCATGGCTGCTGCAATGTTTAGGTTATGTTTAAATTAATGCAACACACTCTCCGGGTTTCTGGATAAATACAACAACGTTAACTGTCTCCAATTCAAGTATTCATGGCTATCATGTATTAACACAACATGTACAATACTAATTAGAAATCAGATGCAGACACAACAGAGTCTAAACTAATCAAACACTCACGTATGCAACTTTCAATTAAATCGCTGCAAATGGACGTAAAAAAGAATTCGTACAAAATCATGGATCATAGATACTGAAACCGTTGTAAATGTAGAAAATCTTAACTGGATGTTGCAATGTTTTCTCAATGATTAAAGCAAACAACCAAAATATCTACAAACTGCTTAGCGATGAATAGACGGCTGAAAACTGCTATTAAGTCGATCTAAAAACACACACATTATACATACCATGTGAACACTGCGTTACATACCATGTGAACACTGCGTTCAAGTTCTTGTGGAAGTGCAAACGTTGGAAGGTTTCCTTGATTGATGGGCCATGCGCCAGCCTAAACAAAACAAACCACAATAGATAAAGAACAACCTATCCCAACAAATAAATTTAAAAAATAAGTTGGAACAGTCAACACAGTTTATCATAATAACTGAAAAGACATAGGATATCTCTGCTGCGGTCAATTGATGTTCAGAAGATAGAAAACTATATTCTTCACTGCAAAGGCAGTCTCTGTATGGAAGAGGTGAGTGATTAATCAATTTGATTCTAATCGATTAGTGAATGGATTAGACAAACAGCCAATTCTAATAAATTAGTTGCAAGATTTTGATAATTCTAAGTGATTATCAAAATTCACTAACTAATTCTAATTGACTTGTCATTCAACCAATCATACACATCTGTGCTCTTGTAAGGCTAGTAGGCAAATGAAAGAGTGTGTAGTAGAATAACTTTGTTACCTGTAGGACGAGAATGGAGAAGCTGACGCCAAGGTCGACCGGAGTGCCATCTTCCTTGAGGAAAGTCGTGAACTTGTTGTTCAAATCGACGTTGATGTTCATGTCGGAAAACATCTTGTGAAGTTTACTCGTGAATTCGTAGCCGCATGCTTGCTGCAAGAGACATCAGAAAGGTGTAAGGTGCAGCAGAAGAAAAGTCAAAAACTGAGACAAACATGAAAACTAGAAAAGAAGAAACCACAAATCCAGTAGGAGTCAAACCCAGCAGTGGACACAGAAACTGCTAAGATCTTCCAACATTTGATGACTAAACTCTCACCAATGACTGACTTCTGATCTCAAACTCAAGCAACTGAAGCTGAGCAGCTCGACAAAAATGTCTTCAAAACGTCACATAAAGAAACAAGGCTGAACAAAAAGTCAATAGACAATGAATAGAGACTTTCTGAATAGAAGAAAACAGTCAAAGCATGCTCAATTTAAAGCAATCACAAAAGTTGGATAGCTCTTGCAAATTTCTACAACCAACGAACGAACCAACCGACCGACTGACCTTGAGTCTGTTGATGAGACTTTCTTCCGCATCCATCGACTGCGAAAGTCCGTAGATGAGTCGCTTCGTCAACAGCTTTGCATAAAACTAAGAGAAACAATGAAGACAAAGACATCGATTCATTTTCAAACGCAATCCTTATTATATAGTTACAGTGTGTGTTATTATGAAATGGAATTTAGTTGTAAATGAGAAAAACCAACTCTAATGTTTTGCCATGTGAGATCTTCATTCATGCATTCCGTGAACATACTTCTTCAAGATTGATGAATGTATGGACAAATGGCACTTGCAAGGAAAATAACTTATATTCAGTAACATGATAACTTACTCATTATTACAGATCTCCACAACTTTTCTTATTTTTCTTATATAAACAAATCCATTCGTTAATCTGTTACGAAATTACTTCCCTCTTCATTCACATCATTGCTTTAACAGTATATCTGTAAACAATAACTCTGAATTTGATACCCATCACACCAGATCTCAGGGAAATCATAATGGAACCTTCGCTAGCGTTCGACTATATTCAGTCAAATATATATTTTACATTCTGTCTGGAATAATTCGTCCTCTGATTTCTGCAAACTATAAAACTACTGAAAAAGTCTAAACAATTGACCAGTAAACGAGACAATGACTGTAGCGATGACCTGAAGAACAAAGGCAATGGAGACAGAAGTAGTAAAAGACAATAGGGCACAGCAATCGATCCGAGTCCATACCCGGTTGAAGACGTCTTTGTCGTCCAGGTATTTGAAGACAGTGATGGAGTTCGTGAGTCTATCATCCGTCTCTGTTTCCGTCATTCCCTTCAGCGATCGCTTCAGCAAACTATCGATGTATTTCGCCAACTGTCGTCGTCATCGTCAGAAGAAGAAAAAGAAACATAATCAGACGCTAATCAAATCTGGTTAACATCACAAAAACCGATCAAATCCTAATGAATCGCATCATTATTTATATAGCACCATCGAAAGATCCACAAAGGCTGCTACATAAATATAGATCTAAGTATCGTATTTGACCTGCTATCCACTGCTCCAGATGAATGCCAGACAAAATTTCTTGCACAAAGCAAGTTTGAATAATTTAGAAACAATACCTGCGTGCATTCAATTGATTTTGTCAAGATTCATTCAAAATCCATGTTTATAAATACATTAAATGTCGTGAAAGACAGATGCAAAGAGTTCAGGCAAAATGCAGAATATGAAAAAATGTCATCAGTTGAAGATCAACTGTAAGAAAACGAAAGAGTAAACTGACAAGAAGATGTCATACCAACTCAGGCGCTCGACAAATTCCCTTCGGATTCTGTCGAAAGTTGATCGCTGCTGTGCACGCCTAAAAAACAAACAGCAAAACTGACAACTAATGTGAAATGGAAAGAACATTCAAGGAATAGCAATGAACAGCGTTACGACAATACAAGACAGATGATGCCATAGACTCATGAAGAGACAGATGATGTCATAGACTCATGAAGAGACAGATGATGTCATAGACTCATGAAGAGACAGATGATGTCATAGAAATAGATCGGATGTGATAGAGATGATGTTACTGAGACCTCAGAGACTTTGCACAATCCACCAAACCAAAGGAAACTGATGAATCTAAGCAACAAAGACTTCAACACTTTCAACGCTTACTGTAGAACTTTGCGTCATTTTAAACCAATCATGTGAGGCTTAATTTACCAGAATTTAAACAGATATGAGTGGTCAACACAATGAAAATGACACTGCATCAGCATAAAAACATAGAAGTCAGAGGTAAGGCTGCATTATCTAATTCCAAGAGATAAATTATTTAGATTTTATGCAACGTGATCAGAAGCTGCACAGGAAATAAATATCAGCCGTTCATTAATCAAAGACTTCAATTGATGTCAGCTAAACCGATGACGATGAAGAAGACGTCTTAGAAGTGCAGACTCCCTCCCCCTCCCCACCCACCCACCAACCTTATCAAGAGCAGCGATGAACTGCTGATCGCTGTTGAAGACAGTCTGAACCAATTCACTGTACTTGCCGTGAATCGCGAGCAACGACTCAACAAACTGCTGCGAAATCTGATCAAAAATTGACAGAAAAAAAATTAATTAATTAATTAAAACAAGAAACGTTCAACATCTGCTCTGTCAGAAGAAATGCACAACTCTCCAAATACAACAATTATCCAAACCATTAATTCTATTATTACAAACTTAGTTACATAGGAAACTGGTAAATAACTTAGAAACTGGTAATTGACTTAAAAACCATAAACATTAAAAACTGAAAATAACATTTGAAACCTACGTCAGTAAAGTTTTGCTTAAGAAACAGATACCTATAATTAATTTGATGCTCCGATTATTTTCTTTTCAGTTCGTAATCTATTGCTGACTTTACTTTAGCATTCACTCGTAAAAGCACAACTAACGTTTAATTTTCAGAACAAGACATCCTTAACATTATTTTCTGCCCCGTTTGAAACCAATTTTCCGCACATCACAAGGAAAACAGAACTAATCCCAAAAAAGGCATGCGTTTTCTAAGAAGCCAACAGATGCACAGTTCTATGGGTGACTTAGGGTCAAAGGGTCACAGAGGTTGAACTGACGTTTTCTCCTTGAAGAACCTGTACGGCTTCAAGACACGTCTGCTTGATGTGGCTCTCGACTTCTTGTATCAAAACGCAGAGACCGTTGTGCAACGGATTCAACAACCGATACATGTTGCCCAGATCTACAGACAACAACGAACCAACAACATCCAGTAACAACAATATATTCATTCATTCATTCATTTCTTCAACTGATATACACAGACCATCTTCGGTATTTTCTACTCTATTGATTTTTGACAATGGTTAACTTAAATTGACTTCAATTGAAGTCTTAATAATCTGTTGTCACAACCGATCGATCGTCAGCAGCCAATAAAAAAATAGTCATGGAGTCTAAAGATTTGCATGTTGGCAAGTTTAGAGCTTTCTTAAAATATCCACCAACTCACAATTTCAGTGGCGGGGCAAGAACCCACACTCTCTGCATCACAAGGCAAGTGTTCCAACCATATGGATGCCTTCTACCACAATTGTTTAACAGAATTCTCATCATCATCATCTAATGAAACTGATTGCAAAGACATGAAGAACTAGAGATGCAAAGGATAATGCTTCAGAAGATAAATCTGCTGTTAGATAAGCCAAGAAATGACGAATAATTTCAAGAGCTGATTGCAATTAGCCAACGGATGGACGTGAATCCATTTCAATCCTCCTCCTCCTCCGTACCTTCCCTCAGCTCCTTCTGGACCATCGTACGACATTCCTTGTGAAGAAACTGGAGATGATCCTGAACCAAACGCATCGAATATTCACGCACAACTTTTTCATACGAACTTCCGCTGAGAAACTTCTTGCATCGAATGTTTTCATCGTTCATGTAATGATGGACCTGCAACACAACCAGAAAAAAATGTCTAAAAAATACTAATAATCATCATTGCTTTTATTAAATTACTATGCTTCAAAATTCTAAATGCATGCCGTATAAAATGCCAATCTGAGGAACAGGTGCAGTTAGTCATCACAAGGTGGAAATGTAATTGGTTGGACAATGAGATAATCTGGTTGAAGTGAGAGAATGAGTTGAAAGTTCTAGGTTAGTCTGAACTATAGACACTTACCATTATAAACCAGACAATGACTGGTGACACCTTCACAGCCATCACCATCACTCATCATTATCATCCTCTCATCATCATTTACCTTGACCACCATCATCACCTACCTTGATCATCATCACATACCTTGATTATCATCACATACCTTGATTATCATCACCTACCCTTATCATCATCTACTCTAATCATCACCTCTCTTGATCATCACCATCGTCATCGTCGTCGTCATCGTCATCATCATCATCATGTAGTCGTGATAGTCACCTACCCTAATCACCACAGTCACGGTCACCTACCCTGATCATGTAATCGTGACAGTCGTATCGATCGACGCACTTCATCGCTTCCTGCGCATAGAACTTGGACGTCTGCTGCAGCATCTGCTCCTCAAAGACTTCTTCGTAGTACTACATGTAGAAGAAGAGAAACGATGATGAACAGTCAGCCACAGTGTGTCACAAATCACATGAGCACTGCAATGCTTACAGATGGACAACACACACACACACACAAATCACCGATCCTAACAACTCAATTAATCCAATCAAATCCAATCAGACTTCTATAGATCACCAAGTTTCATCATAATACACAACTCATCAACTGACGTAAGTTCAATCACCGTCTGGACTCACAGGAGCAATGAAATCTAATAGTTGAGGCAACACGAGTCGTCTCTCCACAGAGAAAAGAATCCAGTTCTTGTTGGAAACGAAATCCGAGTCCTCTAAGGGTAGACCTGCCTGAATGTGAGCTACGACTGCCACTTGTTCAATTGTTCTAAAGACATCTTTTGTCTGCGAAAATCTCATTTACCTTGAGAGGATTCTTTGCCTTGAATTTCTCCATCTCAACGAACGACAGAATGGCACCCTGAACCGTCACGTGATTCATTGTGCTGCCATTCGCACGATCTCTACAAACACCAAAACCACCACAAAAACCAACATACAGAAATCACGTCAAGACAACAACTACTACATATTTATAAGCACCATCATCATGCCCTGGCATTCCTCTCCATTTCTCTTCATCTTCAGACTAGTACTTTAATAATTATCATGTATTAATTAAATGAAAAAGAAAAAGCATCAATCAACATGTCGAGTAATTTTGCACGATTTACTCAAGGTCACCACAGAGTGACCGTCTCAGTGAAGTAGAAATGAACGAATGAAGCTGTTCCATGTTTACAATTAAATAGAGGAACTGTCACGATGATATTTAAGAGCAACATGTGAAACAAAAGCAATGACTTGAGAGATTGAATGTCGATCGATATAAACTGACTGATCAATCTGTTCGAGCAGAAGGCGAACAAGACTTGGTCGAATCGGTTCCACAGCCGTTCGCTTCCACGTCTCAAGAGCAAGCTACAAACACACACACAGTGTCACACACACACACACACAGTGTCACACAAACAACATCAGCAGCTACTCATCTTCTTCTTCTTCTTCTCCTGAATAAGAACAGAGTCGAATTGGGTCAGTAATTTAATCGACACTACACATTAATTATCGATACAGCTTTGTTCAACCTCTTATCATCTCTTCTTATCTGTCAATCAGACAGCTCATCATAAAAATGGAAAATGCTGAAAGATCAATTTACTCAACTCAATATCACAGATCTTGCACAAAATAATGTTACCATTACAGCATTGAAAGTTAAGAGCTGTGGAGCACAAAACGCTACATTAAGCAGATTGGTGTGTAAATTAAACAGAGAAGAAGCAGATGAGTCTACACTGTGATAATTACTTGACTTACGATTTCTAAACATAATATATCTAATAGTTTGCAATGTGTTGACTGCTCACCTCTCCGATTTCCATCAGCTGTTCGTTGGTGTCGATGGTGAATCCACCGTAATTCATATCTGCTTCACTGATCTTCTGCTTCTTTATGTATTGGCTGTTCAGATAGCTTCACGTCATTAACAAACAAAAAACACATAATTCATCGGACTCTTTTCATTATGCTGTTCATCAATCGATGCTTTAACATTTCAATTGCAGACGTAACTTTAAATTCATGTTAAGATTCCACGTCCTCTACAGATGCAGAATTGGTTAAGTAGCACAGATAAGCTACAGAGTGCATATAAAGTAGCTCAGAAAAGTTCAGCATGAGCCGACTAAAAGAGACACTAACAAGCCCTGAAGGAGCATAGTCAGCTGAACATGACCCCATGATGACCCTTTAAACCATTGTGAGTCTGCAAAAGACACCAAACACATCTCCAGCACACAACACAAACCTCTGAGGCAAAGCACAGAGAACCAACGGCAATTGCAAGTGTAAGGCTAACAGAGAAGATGTAATGATGGTCCAAAATAGTCAAATACACTGGAAAGCTGTTTGGAAACAGTTCTGGTTCTACATCAAACAGCGGAGCAGCCCAACAATCAACTTCCTCAAAATGAAAACTTATTTGGCTAATGTACATATTGATGACATACACTCCTACAACAAGAGTAACTTAGCCTCATAGATATGTGAGCATGCCCAAACAAACTCTAGAAAATTCACGTTTAAGTGTGCAGGTCCAGATGAATGGAATAGAATACCTCTCAACCTTTGCAGTATCACAAATCTTAAATTATTTAAGCATCATTTACGTTTATTGCAGATTGATCAGAACTGTAAATCGTGTTCCTACCTCAGACTACTCCTTTCCCTTATCTCATGCTTCCTTTTTTCCTACTTAGTTAAAGTTTGATGTTTCATAGTTAAGGTTTTCTTATTGATTTTTTAAGTTAAGATTTGATGCAACAAACAGCTCATAGATGTCACTAAAAGACAACACACAGCGTATAAATGTCACTAAAATATACAACACACAGTTCATAGATGTCACTAAAATATACAACAAACAGTTCATAGATGTCACTAAAATATACAACACACAGCTCATAGATGTCACTAAAATACAACACACAGCGCATAGATGTCACTAAAATATACAACACACAGTTCATAGATGTCACTAAAATATACAACACACAGCTCATAGATGTCACTAAAATACATGTTCACACAGCTGAACATCATCATGTTCAGATCTGCATATTATGTAGTTTCGTGATGTTAAAAATTGGAATGTTAAGTTTTCTTAGTTAAGATTTGATTTGTAATGATGGAATATAGAATATAAATTTCTGTAGACGTCACGCTTATCGCAGTAAACATGTCAACACCTATTATCAGAAAATGAGCATAGGTGACCATAACCTCTGCAGTCCCTTCTGGGTTCCCTTATGTAACCAAGAGATTTCATGTTTATTTTGATGTGATGCTATATCTTGTTTGCTTTTTGGCTCAATAAAAATTGATTGAAATTGATTGAATCTCACAGGATTGTTATGGCTTAGAAACAGATCCGTCAGAGTTGGTCAATGAGCCATACATGAACAATGATTACATGGCCTTCAGAGAAACGTCTATAAACGTCACAATTTGAAAATAAAGTTTTTCAACTTTTTCATTTTCAAATTTTAATAACTTAAAATGTAACATTTATCACTGATAATTAAAACCCGAATTATGATTTTTAAGCCTAAATAATAATTGTTAATGTGCTAAAAAAGGCATCACTTAAAATTTAATTTTGAAAAAAAATTGAGATCAAGTCCCTTCCAGATCCCTGTTTTGGTCACGCACCTTCAGCACCCTAGGCACCATCAGTCGGCCACTAAAAATGGTTTGCCACCCGTGGCTCAGAACATTCATTTCTAGATGAGACAGGTATCATTGTTTTCTTACCCATACAACAGGTTCAAGTAAGATGCGCCTTGACTGAACTCTCTCCAAAACTTGTAATACGTCGAGAGTAGATTTTCATCTCCAACGTCCTTCAAAACCTGAGCAGACAACCAAATACAAATCTCAACAAACATAACAGAGGAATCGAAAGAGGAAGAAAGAAGCCAGACTAGCAAAACAATTGATAAGAGTACAAAGGATGCAAGACAAAGCACAGAGGACAAGAAAACGAAAAACAGATGACTTTCATCGCTTCAAATGAAAGATAAATTAAAGTTAAAAAGCTGAAGGTCAAACAGAATGACCTCAGGTCAAAAAACAAAGTCTACATAAAATACCAAACAAATTACAGTCAACAACTGTTTCTCACGATCTTATCTACGTCCCTTCAAAACATATAAGAGAAAAACAAGAAAACAGAGCCTGTCTTGTTCCACTGATGTTTTATCATAGCATTAGAAAGAACTGAAACAATATATAACAAAAATTGTGCATCAGATATTCACAAAAATCTCCCCACGTCGATTACTTACAGCAAGTTTCCCACCGACGTGTAATTCTAAGAAGCTTTTTGTTGCGTTGTACAACTTGTCAGACAACGGTTCCGGATGTGCAACACACAACTCATAGATGTCACTAAAATATACAACACACAGCTCATAGATCTCACTAAAAGACATGTCACTAAAATATACAACAAACAGCTCATAGATGTCACTTAAAATATACAACACACAGCTCATAGATGTCACTAAAATATACAACACACAGCTCATAGATGTCACTAAAATATACAACACACAGCTCATAGATGTCACTAAAATACAAGACATAGAAAATAAAATAAATAAAAACAGAAGAAAATACACAACACCCACAACACAGTTCACAGGTAAACACCACAGCAATGCTTTGAGAGTCTGAGAAAAGGAGCGAAATAAACATCCCGAATGAGCATCATCATCAGAACTTGAACCAATCAGAGCAATAAAATATCGCTGCTGCCAACTGTGGTACACGAATGTTGCAATTCTTCTTCAGAACTGTTAGTGAAGCACATGTCAATGACATGGCTATATGTAAAGTGTCACAAATGTCAAGTTACGAGGTGACTACAACTAAGAGAGCAAAATAAAGGTGAGTCCTGGGAAAAATACCAGCTTGTCGTTAAAGGTAAGACTTAAGAAGCCATAGGTTTCACAGTGGGAATGGGTCTAGAAATCTATGAATTTTGAAATCCATAGATCTTGAAATCTGTGTGTCGTCAGTAAACTGTGACCAAGTCTACAGGAAACAGAAGAGAACTTGAGCTCAAAGCAAATTTGATGAGTTGAAAAGATCATCATTTATGAGTCGCCTGTAGAATGGAGAACATTTGCAAATCCTTCTCTGCTCATTTCCAAAGAGAAACCTTGCAAAGCAAAACACTGATCAACATCTCTGATGGATAAAATGTTTCTGAAAACCTGAATCGGTCGTTCCAGAGATTCCGTTCGACTCTTTGTCCCAAGATGACCAGCTGCGCGGTTTCCAACAGTTTCTGCCAAATCTCATCAAAGTTGACTCGTTTTGGCTTCAGCGACATAGCTGTCTTTTGATCTCTGCACTAAAAAGAAAAGCAGAGTTCTAATGCACACCACGAGATAAATTCTCTCCAGAAGTTCAACTGTCTGTTTGGCATGGAACTACACCAAACATTGCAATCTATTAAACCTAGGGTGATCACCAACAAAATGTCGAATCTGATGTGTTTGTATAAAATAAATGACTACCAGAATACAAATCTCCAATACACATCAAATGAGTTTTACAATAACCAAGCTTGATTTAAAGAACTGAAGGAGATGCTGGTAAATTCTATTACATACAGCTTTCAAATTCTGACTCAAATTTTTCCAACTTCATCATTGGCATTACCAAAAATATGTATTTTATAGAGTCGTAAATGGTTGATATTTCAGTCAGTGCACGTTTTACCAACTGATGGTGAAAATTACTGGAGAATGACATAAACAATATGGCTGCCCCAGAATGGAATAGATTAGAGTGCTCTGACCCAGAAACGAACACAACTTTTACAAACGTCATAAATTGACTATCGAACTAATTGATGAACATTAGATTAAATTAAATTGCGAGAAATTAAAGTCTGCCAAACTGACTAAATTTCCATTGATTTTTGTACACATTCAAAACATATGTATAAAATCACAGGATAGCAAGACAGAGCTTTGAATAGGTGTGCTTGGAAACTTATGGTCTCAGGTATCAATAGGTCAGTTTTCTCCATCCCCAAATAAGTATGCTCAACTACTTATCTATTTTCATTAAACTAGTAGGCTGTTCGTCAGAGCTTCTATCACAGGCTGTGGTGGCCATATTGTTTTCATTTATACATACATATATACATTAATACAATACAACGTGATCTATTCATCCCAAGGGGAGGCCAATGAGAATCGAGCAACAGTGGTCAATTCGACTAAATTGAATTGCATTGTAAAGATCTGTAAATTAATAAAGTACCTCTCACAGTGCACAACATATCGGGGCGCTCTCAGTGTGAAAGACCCAGAGAAAAGGTTTTGAGACAGCGGAAAGATGTACTTGGGTTACCAGATAGGAGTGAAGTCAAACACAATAACTGTTCATCTCGGTCTCGTTGTGTCCGATGAACCGTAAACTTTTTCCCAACCGACTTTCCTACCCCTCAATGTGCATCAGTTTCGTTACGAACCACATATAATTGTCAAAATAATAGATTCCTCACTCTCGAAGACACACATTGTTTATGCTACGTTACTCAACGGATCCAGTGTTTCCTCAATGTATATTAGATAATGTCAAATCTTGAGCGGCACTATTAAAATCACGATTTTCTCACAACACAATAAACAAATCAAATAACATTGTAGTCTGCATTACGTTTAAGTTGGGTTGTCTGGTTCTGATATAGTGGCGTAATTTCAGAGCGATTTGTCTGCTCAAAAGCTGTTTGTCAAAATACCAATCACGAGCATGTGTATGATTTCGCGGCTCAACCAACAGAGACCGCGCAGATAACTTCCTTACGCGACCAAAGTGTCAACAGACCAATCTGAGTGAAACGAGTTGAAACTTTCTAAATACATACAATAATGTTCTCATTGGTAAAATGTAAAATCACTCATCGGACCATTTACGCGGCCATGTTGTACGACTCCGACCGCAGATCATTTATAAGCGTTAATATAGAGATCACTGCAAAACACGTCACAATTCACAAACGATGCATTCAAGGAGAAAATTCACAAATTCAAATCAAGATTATTATTTTTATTATAGCAATTCCACTATAGGGTCAGTTTAAACTAGCATCTCTGCTTGTGGGGGCGGTTTCTAGGGGGTTTTATAGGGGGCGGCGGGGAAAACGCGTTTTTGGGCAAAATTTTGGACGGACGGAACCATGGAATCGGACAGTTTTTATGACAACATTTTTTGTCTTTCGGTCAAAATCTCATAAAAATTTTCGTTACTGAAAAAAACTGATGAATCTTTTTAGTCTTTCAATAAAATCCCATAAACATACACAATTTTTCAATTGAAAAAGCTTAGTAACTTTTTTGTTTCATTTTATAATAGAGTTTCATTTAGAATTGACAAGTAGGCCTATAGGCCTATCGATCGCCAAAAACAAAAAGGGTAGCAGTTCAATTGGGACACGTGCTGTGTACGTATATATGATTCTGCTGCTATCCACGCTTCATTTCTTCCTCCTCTTCTGTACCCAACTGCTTTTTCGCCTGCCTTTATTGCCGCTTCTTTCCACCATTCCCATCTTTTGTCCATCCTCCGCTGTTCCATTTCATCACCATCCGCACTTTCTTTGCTCTCAATGCATCAAATCTGCTTTTTTAGTTCCAGTCGGTATATATCTGTTGGTTTACTTTCTTCTTTAATTCATTCGCTGCTATACATTACACTACATTACATTAGGCTACATGCAGCTACAGCTACATATTTGTAACCAGGCTGCGGTGTGTCAACCTGGACGCTTTTCACGAATTAAACGAATATCGTATAGGCCTACATGTAGTCTATACAAGTCCTTGCAGGCCTAGCCTATATAGGCCTATCAGTCAATTGCATTAATGTGCATTTTACAGCGTTTGTCTGTTGTTACTGGAAAAACGAATATAGCCTACATGCAGGCTACATATATATAGACCTACATCATCATCGATCAGCCCTCGACCACTCTTCTTGGGGATTAACTAGTCACTTAGTGCAATGATCTACACGATCTCTGGCTCGATCGAAGAGCCAAAGTAAATGACGCGGGGTACACCCTTCAAAAGTCCACTTGACGACATTTCAATCGCCAGATGACGCTGGTGAAATGAGTAGCAGAACTAGGACGACGTGATTTTAAAATAAGTGCATGGACGCCGTCCATGACAGTCCTGTCACACTTTGAGCCCTGCCCGTGGGCAATAACTCCGATCCTTTCTGGCCGTCGAGCTGTCTATGGATATCCACTTGTCATGTCTATGGTGCAGTCAAAGTATTAACTGATGCAATTTGTTAAGACAGGTGATAGGATTTAAAGCAAAGGCGCAGAGTGAAAGACAGAGAACCGCGAGGGAGGGGAGGTTACGTTAGAAACAATTGAATGGAGGGGGGATCAAGTAGAGTTCATTTTAAAGCGATTGTACGAGCATCTGGTCTACAGCGCATTTGTAGCCTATAGGCGGA